>JADFUC010001001.1:0-253325 GCA_019722365.1 Lithospermum erythrorhizon | reverse complement strand
CTCAGTGCTTCGTTCAGTTACGTATTTGCTAATGTAAGCCTTGTGAAGTATCGACCGCTTGCTTTCGATACCCGTTCCTAAACCTCCGACCATTGTTCAACGTTGCGGTCACATTTGCCGCCGCCTCAATCTCATCACTTGAGGCCGCATCAACCGCATAACTAAAGCCATTGCATGACAACCCAAAGTCCTCTAAATTTCTCATCTTAAACTCAAAACGACCTCCATTTAATTCCAAGCTTAATATTGAGATTATTACTATTTGGAGTGTGAATAACAACATGCTCATAGAAGAAATAAACCCAATGCGGAAGATGTAGTAGGACTTACCCACTTAAATTTCTCCATTTTGGAATTTGACAAGATCCCGAATTTCGTCCTCGAGTCTCCTCAGTCGTAAGTAATACCCGTCAAGAATGTTAGGCTTGCGATTCTTCCACTTTTCACACCTCTAGATAGCAAAGGGATTTACATTGTCACATGTTGTGGGTTGAGACTTCCATGATAAACAACCACTTGATTAAGAAGATTTAGGATTTTTTGTGTTCTAGCCCTCTTTTTTTGTGGGTTTTGAAGGATTTGAGGCCATTATAATGATAGTGTTTGAAGAGGATAAATTGTTTGGGTTTGTAAAATTTAGTAATGTAAAGTAAAATTTAAAGTGATAAAAAATTTTTGGTGAATTGTTGAAGAGAAAGGTTGAAAGGGTTGGTTATGGAGTATTAGGGTTGAAAGAATTGGGAAATTTGGTTGAAATGGTGAAGAAAACGGCTGAGGAAGTATATATGCATTCGCCGAGACCCATTCGAGAGGCAGGGGTCTCGATGAGGTCTCGATAAGCGGTTTCACATTTGGTTATTTCCGCCATCGAGACCCATTCGAGAGGGGGGGTCTCGATGGGCTATGAACAGACCGGGGGGTTTTTTGCATCGAGACTCGCCGAAGGCGAAGTGCCGATGGTCTCGATGACCCGGAGTTTTCCATCATCCAGGGCTTCATCGAGCAGGGGGGTCCGCGATGGGGTCTCAAAACCACACCAAATCATCAGCATCCACATTCAACCCAACCAACCCGACTCCGATCGAAGCAAATATCCACAATTTCCTTCATGAAGCCCAACAAAACCAATATCTCTGCAGATACGCAATCATGGGTTCTCGCTAACATCCTCCAACAAATCAACTCTATGTGGACAATTTATCATTTGGCATCATCCCAAAAAATTGACACAATTTAAACACACAACATTCACTTACAATTCAAAGGCATAAAAGAGACATGGGGAGATAAAATTAAGCACTGAAAGATCAAGCGTCCAGAATTTCGCTTTAATGCGGTTGAATTGATCCTCGGGTAGTGGTTTGGTGAAGATATCCCACAAGGTGATCCCACTTGTCCCCCACAGACACTTGAGATCAATGTTCCTTTTTGCACATGATCGGATGGCCAGTTTCAATGTGCTTGGACCTTGAATGTTGCACGGATTTTGGCAATTGATGGCGACGTGTTGTGGCTGCTGATTACTTGATCGTACTTGATCCCGAAGTCTTCCAATGTTTGTTTCATCAAAGCACTTGAGCAACACAATTTCCAACCGCCCACGTAGCCGACTCCCGTTGTGATACCACGCTATTTTGTTTCTTTGCTTTGGCCGTGAGGTGAGGCTGTCGATGAAGTGACAAGTCCCATTTAGTGCTTTCTGTCAAGTGTGCAACCCGCAAAATCCGCATCCGAGTATCCCACAAGTTCAAAATTCTTGCTCATTGGATACCAAAGCCCATAGTCAATAGTTCCTTTCACGTACCGAAGGATCCTTTTAACCGCTTTAAGATGAGACTCTTTGGGACACGCTTGGAAACGAGCACACAAACACACGGCAAACATAATATCGGGTCTAGAAGCGGTAAGATAAAGAAGACTACCAATCATACCTCGATATTTTGTCTCATTGACACTTGTACCTTGCTCATCCTTGTCAAGCTTTGTTGATGGTATGGAGTTCCGATCACGCTGCGTCTTCCGTCCGAATTTCTTTATGAGAACTCTTTCGAGAATTTGCTTTGACTAATGAAAGATCCGTCATCCATTTGCTTCACTTGGAGTCGAGAAAGAAGTTCAATTCGCCCGTCGTACTCGTCTCGAACTCATTTGTCATCATTTGAAAAATTCCTCACCTGACAAATCATTAGTAGAACCGAAAATAATATCATCGACATAGAAATTTGAACAACAATAAGATGTTTGCCACTTGGTTTTTTTTAAGGAGAAAAGCGTGGAATCAAGCTTTCCGCTTCTTGAAACCATTCGCAGCTAAATGTGTGCTCGACCTCTCATACCCGACTCACAGGTGCTTGTTTTAAAAGCGTAAATGGCTTTATCTAGTTTAAAGCATTATGAGGATAATTTGGATCTTGAAGCCCGGTGGTTATTTTACAAAAAACTTATAAATCCAAAAACCATTTAAGCGCTTTTTGACATCCATTTGGTGTAGTTTGAAATCCCTTATGACCAACGGGGGTTTCAAATATGCAGATAGTTCAATACAGCCACGAGCAAAAGTTTCATCAAGTCACTCCTTGACTTGATTATAACCTTGAGCAACAAAGGCGACTTTTATTTACTAAAAAGCGGCACCAGTTTAAATCAAGTTTATTTAAAAAACCCATTTTGTTCCAATAATGGTTCTATCCGCAAAGGTTTTTCAACTAAGTGCCAAACTTTGCATCTTCGAGGTGTTCAAGTTCTTTTGCATAG
Source organism: Lithospermum erythrorhizon (assembly GCA_019722365.1). Lineage (NCBI taxonomy): Eukaryota > Viridiplantae > Streptophyta > Magnoliopsida > Boraginales > Boraginaceae > Lithospermum > Lithospermum erythrorhizon. The sequence goes on along the minus strand of JADFUC010001001.1, from coordinate 250,571 downwards.
ATAAAATCCAATCCGGATCCTCACAGAAGCTTGTTTTAATATTAAGGGGTACTACTTGAGACACATAAGCACTATGAAGGCAAATATTATTTGAGGATCGGTAGTTACCCTTTTGAGAGATGCGCCTAGAATGAGGTCGGGGGATGATTCTTAACGATTCTCGTCTCTGGGTAAATAACCATGTGTTCGCCCATGGAGATAATCATCCACTCTTGGGGTTCTCGATGATGATTTGTTTCTCCCCATAATTGATGCTTCCTCATTTTATGTGGTTTTGAGGCTCATCACATCTTTGAGAATTCTCATCCACGTTGACACAATGAATCGTAAATGCATCTACTTCTGACTTTGTCGACAAGCAGTTAGATTAAATCAAAGTTAACATGAATAGATTCTTGCACGCATTGATCCTTATTATTATAGATAATATATGCTTTACTTGTTTTAGAGTAACCAAGAAAGATTGCCTCGTTAGATTTAGCGTCAAATTTTCCCAATCTATCTTTGGTATTAAGAATATAGCGCTTCGTCCAAAACTTTAAAATAATCGTCTGAGGGATTAACACCATACCAAAGTTAAGTAAGGAGTTTTGTCAAGAATAGGTCTAAGGAATACTCGGTTGATAGTGTATCAAGCGGTGTCGCGGCATGTCCCCAAAATATTTTGGCAAGTTGTGTTCATTGGCGTGGGTGGCCCGTTTCTTGAATGGTCTGATATTTTAGTTCCGCAACTCCATTTTGTTTAGGTGTTCTTGGTGCCGAAAAGTTGTGTTGGATCCATACTCCCCACAAAACTCCTCGAACTCCTCATTCTTGAACTTCGCCTCCATGATCGCTTTTATGGCTTTGATTTTGAAGCCACTACCATTCATGAGCTTTCTCGCAACCGCCAAACTCTTTAAAGCATCACTTTTATTAGCAGGTCAATTACCCAAGTAAACCTTAGTGTCGTCCACAATAACAAATACATATTCATTTTGAACTCTCGACATCCATTTCACCAAACAAATCCATATGTAACAAATCGAGCACATGGTTTGACGAAACAAGATTTATAGGTTTAAAAGAAGATTTATGCATTTTACCGAGTTGACATGCATCACAAAGTTTAATCTTTTTGTACGTGAGATTTGGTAGACCTTTTACATGTGAGTGCTTATGCAATTTAGATAACATTTCAATACTAGCATGACCCAACCGTCGATGCCATAAACTTCCTTTGTCATCATGAACGCATTCATGAAATATTACTAAACTTCAACCGAATCCAAAGTTGACATAATACACATTATTCAAGCGATAGCCATGCACAACAAATGAAGATGAAGCATTTGAAATAACACATTATGTTTAGAAAATTTGACTTATAATCATTTTTCACATAATTATTTCATACTTAGCAAATTAAACTTTTCTACGCCCGTCGACAAGCAAGATATTTTTTAATTTTAAAACAACCTTTTCTTACCAATGCATCCTTTACCTAGGATTTTGGGAAAAGCCGTTAGCGAACTTTACATTTCCAACCACCTTGTTACCAAGCTTTAAGAAAAGTGAAGGCATCTCCCGTCGTGTGCACTTGGCGTCCATTTATCCATGATCAATATTTTCTTTCATGGATGAGGCGGCCCTCTGCAACACAAAAATCAGAAGTTCTCATTAAAGGTACCCAATATGATTTGGGTCCTTGGGGGTTAGTAAGTAAGATGGATTTCCTCACAATCCATTTCGGTCTTAGAGACTTGGGACATAAGGTGTCCGTTCTCATTTAACCTTTAGGCAGGGGCATCTAGGGCTTCGTGATTTCCTTTTTCACAATAAGTGCAAGTGAAATCACGGTCTAAAAATTTAATACCCGGTTGATGAAGCAACATTAGAAGAGAATAGGAGTTATCACTTGAATAGCCCTAACCCCTTTTGTTGGTAGGATAACGTTGGCGTCAAAAATTTCATTCAAGCATTTGTTCTCGAGGAATATAAGTTGAGTGATTTCTTAAGTTCTACATTTTCCAACTCAACCTTATTAAGATTTTGTTTAAGCTATATTTTTCAAGAATTTCATCATTTTATAGATTGGAGTCAAGTTTTAACAAAGTAACTTCATTTCGAGAGAGGTGGTTTTTAGCGAGCAAGGTTTATTTATTTTCGAAAGTTCTTTGTTTTAACTTTAAGCAATTTTTCCAGCTTTTTTCTAACAACTTCGTTATAATTATCGCTTAGCTTGTCAAAATCATTACTCGAGTGCTCATCATCACTAATGAGCTCATCGTCAGATAAGGAAATAGAGTTAAGAGGTACCTCAGTAGAGTCTTTGTGCCATGAGGCCTTGCGTTGCGAGTCTCGGCCTCGGTCGGTTCGCTTCCGGAATCATCCTCCCAAGTGGCCTTGTTGCATATTTTCTTGGATTGAGACCTCTTGGCTAGACGAGGACAATCCATCTTGAGATGTCCGGGCTTGTTGCACTCAAAGCATTTTATCTCTTTTGATTTTGCCCTCTTTGTCTTTGCCGCCCGTGCTTCGCTTTCATGGTTGTCGTATTTAACTGAAGCTTTTATGTCCATGATCATTGTTACTCTTTTTGAATCTTAGAAAACTTTTGAAGTCTCTAGTAAACATGGCCATATCTTCATCATCCTGCATCGCTCTCGCTTTTTTCAAGAACTTTTTGTGCTTTGGCCGCCTGAGAGTCATTTCTTTTTGTCCCTCGATTCCGACCCTTGTTCTTAGCAATTACTTCCTCTTGACTTTCAAAGATCCAATGAGCTCTTCGGTGGGAAGAGTCTTGATGTCTTTGGCTTCATTTATAAGCGCACCTTTTGGCCCAGGCTTCGCGGGATTAGCGGCTTCTATGATTCTCCATTTAGCTTCTTCCCAAGAGAGAATGTCTTCCACTAGAGAGTCAAGTTGTTGATGATGGTGTTGAACCTTTGATGCATATCTTTGATGGACTCTCCCGGGTACATTTCAAAGGTTTGATATTCCCTTGTCAAGAGTCGAACCCTTGTAGTCTTCACTTGACTAGAACCAACATGAGCGGTTTCTAGCAAGTCCCATATCTCCTTGGCCGACTTGCATCCCTTGACTCGAGCATACTCCTCCATACACATGGCATTGTGAAGAACATGAATGGCTTTGGAATTCAACTCCACTTTCTTGAGTTCCTCATCCCTTAGCACTCCATCCTCTTCTTTATCCACATCTTCAATTGGAACCTCTGCTAAGGCGGCACCTATATCTTTATATTTGCCTCCTCCGCTTTGGTCAAATTCCTATGAGCTCCGGCTTGAAGGATTTGATACTTCATTGGAATGAGTGGTCCCTTGATGATCACTCTCCATAGTTTGTAGTCGATGCTTTGCACGTGATACTTGAATGCGTTGCACCAATAATCATAATTTGATCCATCAAGCAATGGTGGCGCTGCGCTCGACTACGCCCGACACAAAAGTTCCCGAGCTACACATATTCCGTTACCACCCATGATCTTTTTCTACAAGATTTTAAGCTTAAGATGTAGCACCACGGGCTACGATACCCGATTGTTAGCCTAGATATAGCATACGAGGGGGTGAATAGGTTTATGTTACATTATTAACTTTATCGAGTTTTAATTTAATAATCTTTGGAATTAACAAATAATGGGAATAAGAATTAATGTGATAAATACCTACTACCCAAGCTCGAGAATGATTAGTCAACAATTTAACAAGCTTAATGTTTGAATACACACAAGCAACTTACGGATTTTGGCAAAGATAACTAGCTCTTCAAGAAATGTTTGAATACGCACAAGCAACCTGCAGTATTATGGCTTAGCACTGCTTCTCCCGACTAAGTGACCCAGAGCTACCGCTAAGGATTTCAACTCCTAATCAACCTAGATTAGGAACGAGAGGCTACGCTTCTTAGGATTTCACTTTACTACTCAACTTAGAATAGCAAACCCTATGTTTCGCCACACAAAATTTCACTCAAACCTGATAAAAGAAGCGAGATATTACACTTTTCGCCTGACTAAACTCTACACAAAAGATAATGAATAATTAAATGTAGGAGTTATGACTTTTGCCTTTTTTGATTTCAAGGAATTAATTGCTTTCGAAATTAGGTCAAAAAGATTTTCAAAAGTTGTTTTTGGTTTTAAAAAGAAGAGGCTTTATATAGTGCACAAAATTTAAGCTGAAAAACTGCCGCATCGTGACCCCATCGAGACCAGGGGGTCTCGATGAGCCCTCGATGGGTTAAGTGCAACGGTCATAAGCCATCTACGTATAGAGGCCTATATCGAGAGGTAGGGGTCTCGATCATCGAGGACTATCGAGACAGTCTCGAAGAGTCTCAATCATCGGGACGGGGAACCTACCGATGAAGTGCCGATAGTTTAATTTTCTCTTCCAAAAATAAAAGATCGTTTCAAGCCAATTCTCGAAGCTTGAAATGACACCTGATCATTTTATGCGAGACTTAACCATGAATCAATACATACTTAGGATTAGAAACTTCTGATTCTCGATTTTAAAACACAATCATATTAAATCGCAAAAGTCAATACTCACGTATTTAAAAGCGACGATATATACTATAGTGTAGAGAGTTTCCTTACAAACGCCTATTAACAATAAAGAACACGAGCTCCTTGAAAGGCTTGGCGTTTGTTTGACTCATCCATGAGCCTCCGAACATCCCGATCAACATTTTAAGCACTTGAACTTATTAAGGAATAAGCACGAATACTGCGTACGGCTTGAAAACAAAGATTAGTTGACATTATCTTCAAAAGTTGAGGGTTGAATCGAATACCATTATTCAACGCATGGCACATAGGATTGGCCACGTGTCCGACATGTGTCACCATGTGACACTACCACGTGTCGATTCAAGCGAGTTGGTCAAAAAGCGTTTTCGTCTTTGTTTACATAATTGTAATCACGTAACCTGAGCTCTGAGGCCACTGTTGGTGTTCTTAATCATATTATAAGTTCTAAACTTAATGGATACGAATCCCAGAAACGCTACGGATTGTACAAAAATAATAAACAAAATTGGCTACAAGTGTGTACCTTTTAATTCGATCAATCAGTAAAGGTTGGCCGGCGGAATTAAATTGCTCGCGATATCAACGAGAGAGTATCTCAAACGTCCACACCGATAAATTGTCGAACCACTTCCGTACGTCTACTAGAACGATTAAAGTATAAACTAGGAACAAAAGATGGAAGAAAAACCTTGTTTTCTTCGCTTTGAATTTTAGTATAGAGTTTAATGGAGAGAGTTTTGATTTCTCGCAAATCAAAAATATAAGCAAAAGCATTAGTTGTAATTGTGTTTGATCATACCACTTAAATAGGCAAAAACACTTTAGAGTCCTCTCAAACTCAACTCTTTCCCGTGTCTAGAAAACGATTCATACTCTACTGTTATAATGGTAGAGCTTGAGTCCCAAAGAGTCGGTTTTTACGTCTCGAATGTTTCCTTTAATTTACACACTTTATCTTCGGGAAGTTTATAATAATAGATTTTATGAAGTAGTTCGGTTTGCTCGTATGTGTGTGACCTCTTAGGAATGAATATTATATTTAACATATAGATTCTGAGCGGACTCTAGTAAGTCGTAACCACAATGTCGTCGTTATATCCTAAATACTAATTGTCTAAAAAATTAATATATATATATATATATATATATATGAATATAACTTGAATGATTAAATCGGTTGTACAATCTAAATTGTTCAACGGGCATTTTATGAGATCTAATTTCTCATATTTCCAAGCACCTCGAAGTCGGTGGCCTTTAGAGACATTAAACAACTTTGAGCGAGGATCCGTGGGTCCATAGAGCAACAAAAGACGTTAAGTCAAGTGATGTAGGAAATAAGTAGATTAGATGAATAAATTGTAGTTGTTAGACATGATTTTTAGATACTTATTCTTTATGATATGATATTGATTTTATCATTGTTTCTTTTAGAAACCCATGCAACTAGCATATAATGATATTCATTAACTGTGTATTCATACCACACTATGTTCCATTAGGTTATAGTAGAATTTAAAATTAATAAAAAACTTCCTACTATGAGAAGGAATAAACAAAAATAATAATATGTCCCAATATGCTATAGTAGAATTCAAAAAATCATATATTATTTCATAATAAATTCAAGATAAGAAGTATACACCATCTATGCTAAAAGATCACCATCATTTTAATATATTACACTAAGACATGTAGAATAGTAGAAATCAAGTAATATTAAAAATCATAATTGTACATGTCATGGTATTTGTGGACATGGAAATGATATCAGCATCTCAACTACCATGGTATTATATAAAAACAATGAAACTAAGTATCACCATACATATTATGTTATATACAATCAAGTAATATTAATATGTTAGAAATAATTTATAGATATTTATTCATTATTTTATGAGATTGATTCTAATACATCTAATTAATTGACTATTTGTTTTATCAACAAATCTATTTAAAAAAAAATCAAACACTAAAAAGCAGAAAACCATAAAAATCAATGTTATGGAATTTAAACAATGAAATTCAATACCAAAGAACTCCAAATGAAACATCGTCGAGGGTTTAGGCCTTCAATAATAAAATATAGAACTTATGGATACTAATGGCATTACATAAAAAATCAAATACCATATGAAATTAATGATTGGTATTACTCTCCATATGATTAATACCATGGAAGACTAGTTTTACAGACAGACTTCTAGCCATGAACACAGAAAAAAATCATATATTATATATATCATGTAATAGAAAATATAAAAAAATAGTGGTATTACTAAATAAAAAATTAAATTTATGGTGATGAATAATTAGAGTAAAAAAAATTATGGTGTTACTAAAAAAGTAGTGGTATAATAAAAAATTAAATCATATTCTATATTTGAATTCAAGTTTTCTAGATCCATGATGATGAATAATTAGAGTAAACTAATTTGAATGTTTTAAAAATCGAATTATGAATCATCTAAATATAAAACTATAATCTAACAGGAAGTAATATAAAAGCATGAAATAAAAAAATAAAAAAACCGAATTGGCTAAAAAATAGGCAACAAATCTGAAAAATATATTGTGCATGCTATAATTATAGGAAGTGTAAACTACACTTGCACGTGGCCGCGTGGGAGCATTTTGTTCCTTCATAAAATTGAAAAAGAACCAATTCTACAGATAATCTATTTAATATTAGTCATTGAATTAAAAGTGGTGATTCAATGACCAAGATTGGAGTAAGCACCTAATAATCATTTAAATGTAAGCTTCCAAGAAAAAATTCGGTACTGCTAGATTTAATTTGACTTTTTTATTATTTGAGCATACCATTTAATCTTTATTGCTGCTCAAACCATTTTACTTATGATAGAAAGTATATTTCCTTGATTGATAATGCTCGTCATACAATGATTATATACAAGTTTATGTCTTAATTACTATCTATACAAAAGGTTAGAAATCCTATACAATAAAGACTTGCTAGACAAAAGGCTACAACTGAGATTGACTAAATAATGACTAAATAAATACAATTTATTCTACATAAATATTGTAATTCAAAATATATCCAAATATTCTAATACTCCTCCTTAGTCGCTTGGAGAGCGAATATTGAGACAATTTCACAATCTTCAAGCGCACGGAAGACTTTTTGGTGACTATTTGATAACGAGAAAAAACACGATTTACACGAACTTGCCCCCGAGATACTTTCTCACGAACAAAATGAATGTCCATTTCAATGTGTTTAGTTGATTGATGTTGAACAGGATTACTAGATAAATAGATGGCACTCACATTATCACAATAGATTATAGTAGTTGAGGATAGAGGAAAATGAAGTTCTTGTAGATTCATATCAGCCAGATTGAACCTCATTGGCAACCCTACATATTGACCGATACTTGACCTTGAAAGAGTGGGTTGTCATTTGGCAGATCAAGGAATAATTTGATCGTCGAAATAAATATAAAATATCCAGTAGAGCGTCGATTAATACGTACATCCCACCCCAATCGGCTTATACATATAGGAAATTAGTTTGGAAAGAAAAAGAAAGGATAGATGCTCGAGACCATAATCAGAGTGCCTTTTAACACATCGAATAATTTGTTTCGCGTTCAGCAATTCTTCCATGACCGTTCGAGACAATTTTATCATTTGGCTTATCATCCCAATAACAAGATTTGACATAATTTAAACCACGTAGTATTGTCGTCAATTCAAAAGCATAAAAGGCATGAGAATGCAAGATTACTTACTAGAAGATCAAGCATCCAGTACCGCGCTGTGCGGTTAAATTGATCCTCTGGTAGTGGTTTGGTGAAGATGTCCGCAAGTTGATCATTTGTCCCCACGAACTTGAGATCAATGTTCCCTTTTTGCACATGGTCCCGGATGAAGTGATGACGGATTTCAATGTGCTTGGTCCTTGAGTGTTGCACCGGATTCTTACTTGATATTGATGGCGGCTTGTGTTGTCGCGTAGCAGGAACTTGATAAATACTTGATCGAAATCTTCCAAAGTTTGTTTCATCCAAAGCACTTGAGCAACACAATTTCCAACTTCGCCACATATTCGGCCTCCGCCGTAGACAATGCAACACTGGCACCTTGCTGGCTTGACCATGAGGTGGTACATGTCCTATGAAGTGACAAGTCCCGCTGGTGCTCTTTCTATCAAGTGTGCAACCATAAAATCCGCAACCGAGTATCCATAAGTTCAAAATTCTTGCTCGCCGGATACAAGCCATACTCAATTGTTCCTTTCACGTGTGCGAAGGATCCGCTTTAACCGATTTAAGATGAGACTCTTTGGGACACGCTTGGAAAGCAGCCTTGTAATGACGGCAAGCATGCTCCCGAATTACAGAAGCGGTAAGATAAAGAAGACTACCAATCATACCTCGATATTTTGTCTCATTGACGCATGTACCTTGCTCATCCTTGTCAAGCTTTGTTGATGTAGACATTGGAGTTCCGATCACCTTTGCATCTTCCATCCCGAATTTCTTTATGAGCTCTTTCGAGAACTTGCTTTGACTAATGAATCTTAGTCATCCGTTTGCTTCACTTGAGTCCGAGAAAGAAGTTCAACTCCCCCATCATGCTCATCTCGAACTCACTTGTCATCATTTTTGAAAATTCCTCACACAACAAATTATTAGTAGAACCGAAAATAATATCATCAACGTATATTTGAACTACTATAAGATGTTTGCCCTTGGTTTTAAGGAAAAGCGTGGAATCGAGCTTTCCATATAAAACCGATACCATAACTAAATGTGCTTAACCTCTCATACCAAGCTCTATGTGCTTGTTTTAAACCGTAAAGGGCTTTATCTAGTTTAAAAATGTGATGAGGATAATTAGGATCTTCAAAACCCGTAGGTTGTTTTACAAAAACTTCCTCATCCAAAAAACCATTTAAACGCTTTTGACATCCATTTGGTGTGGTTGCAATCCATGTGACTAGCGAGAGGCTAGAATAATACGAATGGATTCCAACCTAGTACTTAGACAAAAGTTTCATCAAAAGTCGCTCCTTCGACTTGATTATAACCTTGAACAACAAGGCGACTTTTATTTACTAAAAGCAACACGGTTTCATCAAGTTTATTTACGAAAACCCATTTGTCCCAATAATGGTTTATCACAAGATTTTCAACTAAATGCCAAACTTTTGCATCTTTCAAATTGTTCAAGTTCTTTTTGCATAGATAAAATCCAATCGGATCCTAGAGATTGTTTAATATTTAGAGGTACTACTTGAATACATAAGCACTATGAAGGCAAATATTATTTAAAAGAGGATCAGTAGTTACCCCTTTTGAGATATCACCTAAAAATGAGATTCGGGGATGATTCTTGTGATCCTCGTCTCCTAGGAAGATCACCATGTGTTCGCCCGTGGAAGTAATCATCCAAATCTTAGTTCGATGATTATTTGTTTGCTCCCCATGAGTGATGCTTCCTCATTTGATACTTGGTTTTTGAGGCATTTCATCCACTTCTTTAGAATTCTCATCCATATTTCCACCTAATGAATCATCTTCATCTAATACAACTTTCTCAACAAAGCGGATTAGATTAAATCCAAAGTTAACGTGAATAGATTCTTCGCAGCGCATTGATCGTTCTTGTATAGATGATATATGCTTTACTAGTTTTAGAATAACCAAGAAAAGATTGCCTCGTTAGATTTAGCATCAAATTTTTAATCTATATTTGGTTTTAAGAATATAGCATTCACGTCAAAGACTTTAAAATAATCAATCTGAGGGATCTTTACCACAAGCTCGTAAGGGTTTTGTCGAGAATAGGTCTAAGAATACCCGATTGATAGTGTAACATGCGGTGTCCACGGCATGTCCCCAAAAATATTTTGGCAAATTGTGCTCATTGACATAGTGCAATTTCGTTTCTTGATTGGTCTATTCTTTCGACTCAGCTCCATTTGTTGAGGTGTTAAAGTGCGAAAAGTTATATTGGATCCATTACTCTAAACTCCTCCAGACTCCTCATTTCGAACTCACCTCCATAGTAAACTAACATGGCTTTGATTTTGAATCCCTTTTCTGTTCATGGGCTTTCTCACGCAGCTTAGCAAACTCATTAAAAGCATCACTTTTTTTTATTGGCAAGGCCAATTACCCAAAGTAAACCTCGAGGTAATCGTCCGCGATAACAAAACATATTTCAATCCACCCAGACTCTCGGCATCCATTTCACCAAACAAGTCCATATGTAACAAATCAAGCACATGGTTTGTGAAACAAGATTTATAGGTTTAAGCGAAGATTTATGCATTTTACCAAGTTGACATAATCCACCAAAGTTAACCTTTATACGAGAGATTTGGTAGACCTTTTACATGTGAGTGCTTATGCAATTTAGATAACATTTCAATACTAGCATGACCCAACCGTCGATGCCACAAACTCACATCATCATGGACCACATTCATGCAAATGTTACTAGCTTCAACCGAATCAAAATTAACATAATACACATTATTCGATCGATAGCCATGCACAACAAATGAAGATGAAGCATTTGAAATAACACATTTATGTTTAGAAAATTTTACCTCATAATCATTTTCACATAATTGGCTCACACTTAGCAAATTAAACTTTACGCCATCAACAAGTAAAGTATTTTTAATTTTAAAACAACCTTTCTTACCCGTCGCCACTACACAGGATTTTGGCGGTTTCGTTGTTTGCGAACTTTACATTTCAAATCGCCTTGTTACCAAACTTCAAGAGAAGTAGAGGCATCTCCGTCATGTGCCTTGAACATCGCTATCCACCATCCAAATATTTTTCTTTCATGGATGAAGCGACCCTCTGTATGAGAAGTCAATTTCTCGTTCGGGGTACCCAATGTGATTTGGGTCTTAAGGGGTTAGTAAAGTAGAATGGATTTTCTACTTGAAATCATTTTAGGTCTTAGAGACTTAGGACATAAGGTGCCCATTCGCTAACCTTTAGGCAGGACATTTGAAGACTTGTGATTTCTTTTTATGATAAGTCAAGTGAAATGCGGTCTTACAAACTTGATACCGGATGATGAAGCAACATTAGAATGATAGGAGTTATCATTTGAATAGCCTAACCCCTTTTTGTTGGTTGGATAACGTTGAGCATCAAGAATTTCATTCAACTTGTTTGTTCTCAATGAATATAAGTTGAGTGATTTCTTGAGTTCGTTTTCTAACTAAACTTTTTAAGACTTTGTTTAAAACCAATTTTCAAGAATACCGTCATTTTTTTAAATTGGAGTCAAGCTTTAACAAAGTAACTACGTACACTTTCAAGAGAGGTGGTTTGGCAAGCAAGCTTTTATTGGTTTTTGAAAGTTCTTTGTTCTTTTTAAGCAATTTTTTCAAAACTTTCTAATAAGCTTCATTATAATTATTGCTTAACTTATTCAAAATCGGCTACTCGATTACTCATCATCACTAGTAGAGTCATCATCAGAAAAGAAATAAATTAGAGGTACCTCCATAGAATCTTGTGCCATGAGACACACCACATTGCATGTTTCAACTTGGTCGGATTAACCGGGATTCGTAAATCCCAGTGGCCTTGTTGCATATTTTCTTGGGTTGAGACCTCTTGGCTAGACGAGGACAATCCGTCTTAAGATGTCCGGGCTTGTTGCATTCAAAGCATGTTATCTCTTTTTTGAGTTTGCCCTCTTGTCTTGCTTTCGTACTTCTTTCATAGCAGGTGTCATATTTAAACCCATGACCGCCCAGTCATTGTTAATCTTTTTGAATTTAAGAAACTTTTTGAAGTTCACAGCTAACATGACCGTATCTTCATCATCCTCATCATTTCTCGCTTTTCGTTTACTTTTTGAGACTTTGGCCTTCTGAGAGCCATTTTCTTTTTGTCACTTAATTCCAGGAGCCTTGTTAGCAATTGCTTCTGCCCGGCTTTCAAAAGATCCAATGAGCTCTTCGGTGGGAAGAGTCTTGATATCTTTAGCTTCATTTACTCTTACGCACCTTTTGGCCAAACTTCGGGATTGGCGGAGCTTCTATGATTCTCCACGTTAACTCTTAAGGGAGAATGTCTTCCTAGAGAGTCGAGTTGATGATGGTATTGAACTGCTTTGATGCGTATCTTTGATGGATTCTCCATGATACATTTCAAAGGTTTGGTATTCTCTAGTCAAAAAGTCGAGCCCTTGTAGTCTTCCACTTGGCTAGAACCAACATGAGGCGGTTTCTAGCAAGTCCCGTATCTCGCTTGGCCGGCTTGCGTGGCTGACTCGAGCATACTCTTCATTACACGTAAGCACGGAATTCAACTCCACTTCTTGAGTTCCTCATCCTTGCCTCCATCCTCTTCTTTGTCCACATCTTCAATTTGAACCTCTACCAAGGCGCCTACAATTCTCTTATATTGGCCTCTTCCTTTTAGTCGAGGATTCACATGCATTGGAATAGGTGGTCCACTTGATGATCACTCTCCATAATTTGTAGTCGATGTTTTGCACGTGATACTTGAATGCGTTGCACCAATAGTCATAATTTGATCCATCAAGCAATGGTGGCCTCGCGCTCGACCTACCTTCAACACAAAAAGTTCCCGAGCTACCCAAATTTCCATTACTACCCATGATCTTTTTCTACAAGATTTTAAGAGCAAGGCGTAGAACAGCTCTGACCACAATTGTTAGCCTAGATTTAACCTTAGGGGGGTGAATAAGGTTTTTTACTACGATATTAACTTTTTCGAGGTTTTAATCTTAAGAATGCGAGAATTAATACCTGATGAGAATATAGATTAATGTGATAGATCGACTACTGACTCAAGAACGATTAGTCAACAATATAGCAATCAAGAATGATTAGCAATAATAATAAGATTACTTGAAAGTAAAGAGAAAGGAAAGAAATACAATACGCGCGATTTTAACGAGCTTCGGTTCCCTCTTTGCTTCGTAGTCGACTTTCGACCTCGGAGTTTTGGCAAGATAACTAGCACTTGAAGAAATGTTTGAATACATACCAAGCAACTTCTCTCGAGCCTATTAGCAAACACCTAGCCTCCACTAAGTGACCCAAGCTACCCGCTAAGGTTTCAACTCTAATCAGCCTTGATTAGGAACCGAAATCTGACTCAGGATTTCAATATACTACTCAACCTAGAATAAACGACCACAATAGCTTCCCACACAAGGATTTCACTCAAAACAATTAATGCTTGAGAAATGGAAATATCACACAACTGGGAAACTCTCTACACAAGATAATGATGAATTAAATGTAGAGGTTATGACTTTTTCTTTTTGATTGCAATGAATTGGATACTCACGAAAATTAGGTCAAAAGATTTGCAAAAGTTGTTTATGTTTTAAAAAGAAGAGGCTTTAAATAGTCGCAAAATTTAAAGAAATTTGAAAAGTTGCCCATCATTGACCTCGCCGAGACCTCATCGAGACCGGGGGGGTCTCGATGAGCCCTCGCTCGGATCGGGGGAGCAAGCGATTAAGTAGCCCGGCTACATATAGACCACATCGAGGTCGGGGGTCTCGATCATCGGGGACTATCGAGACCGGGGGGTCTCGATGAGGTCTCGATCGTGGGACGGGAGACCTCGATGGGGTCTCGTGGTTCGAATTTTCTTTTCTAAAATAAAAGATCGTTTCAAGCCAATTCTCGAAAGCGAATGACCATGATCGTTTGTATGAGACTTAACCATGAAATCAATCTATACTTAGGATTAGAAATTACGGACCATCGATTTTTAAAACACAATAGATTAAATACATAAAAAGTCATTACTCACATATTTAAAGCGACAATATACTAGAGTGTAGAGTTTCCTTACAAAGCGCCTATAAATGATAAAGAACACGAGCTCATTGAAAGGCTTGGCGTTTGATGAACTCATCCATGAGTCTCGAACATCGATCGACATTTTAAAAGCGTTTGAACATATTAAAATAAACACGAATACATGTTCACTTGAAAGCGGGATTAGTTGATTAAATAATTTGTTATCTTCAAAAATAGGTTTGAATGGAATACCGTTATTCAACAATTGTTACCGTTTACGACCGTTTGAGGATAGAAAAAAAAATATTAATTTTACTGTTCATTACCGTTAGAAAAATGGGAAGGAAAAATATTTTTAAGTGTGTTAAAATATGATGTAGTCGTTAGAATGCACATAATGCATGATCATGCGATAAATGGACACATATGATAATATAATACACATGATTATAAGCAAAGATAATTGTCTGATAACAAAATAAAATAAGGTGTATGATAGTTAGATAATAAAAATAAAGTGGGGTGTTTATCTGCCTTTAAGTTATAAATAAGCTTAGCGATATGGAGATTTAACTGCAAAAACTCAAAATATACTTGTCTTATTACGAGCGGCAGCGGGATGCAGTTTTCCATAATAATAGCCATGCTTATTATTATAGATCCTTTAGGCGGAAATGCCCAGGTTTTTACATAACGATGGCGAATAACGACAATAATAAATAATAAGCGGCTCGACTATAGAATACTTGACATATGCGAGTTATACATAATGAAACAATATAGAATACTTGACATATAGCAGGTTATATAAACGAGAGGTAAAACATAAAATAATAATAAAAGCTCGATTATAGAATACTTGACATATAACCCGATTATACATAATAGGCTCTACGGATTATAAAATCGCGGCGTATAGCGGAGTTATACATAACGGGGGTAAAACATAAAATAATAATATCCGCTCTAATTATAAAATCGCAGCGTATTGCGGTTATACATAATAGGGAGTAAAACATATAACAAAGTAAAATATCAAAAGTGATAAGATATAATATACCTAATAGTAGCGATTCTTATAAAGGCGATCGTCTTGATAGCGTATTGTAAATCGGATATGAATAGGCATATTACTTAGCACCAAAATCTTTCAAATGATATATATATTCTTTTCTTTTGAAATTTTTGGTGTGTTTATTATATAACAATGGAGGGTAATTTTTACTACAAAAATACCTTATGTCTTATTGAAATCTCGCAATGCGTATTAAATTTTACGTTGATATTTAAGCGTTTATGAATTTAAGTTTATTAGGCTCACATTTTACAACACATACCATAAACTGAGGAAAGACTATAAAAGAAATTTTGAAGACAATTCATCCTCTTATCTTCCTTCAACCACCAACTGAGACCAGAACCTTGAGTTGCAACAATGGTGGGCACACTCTTGACATCCTTACCTCAAACCTCATGTCCCATAATGTTTTTCACCTCAAAAATCCATTTACCAAAATACCCTCCTCACAAAACCAACTTTCACTCAAACCAATCTCTTAATCACTCTTACTTGAATGATTTATCATCTATAATTACTATTAAACCAATTCAGCAAAAGGGGTTTTCTTGTGTGTGTTTCAGTAGCTCCAGCCGAAATAATGATAATAAAGTAAGCCCTTTTTATGTTTATATCAAGAAATCATTGTTTTACTTAGTTTTCATTACTCCGTAGTATTCTAAAAAGTGTAAACCTGTTACATTAATGCACCTTAAGGTGGCTGTTCCGAAATATCACGGAATTATTCGCGGGATATGTCCAATTGATCAAAGATTATATTTTTAGTTTTAACCACTTCAACACAAGGGCTCCTTATAAGAGTCGAAGAGGCGAGGGTGTCGTTAATTAGCATTCTAGTTGGTTACCAATTGAGCTATGTCCCAATTCATATAGAATGGTGATTGATTAGTGTTACATGTAACTCGCTCCATTTGGACTACTTTACAAAAATACTAATAATGTGAATTTCATATTCAATGTGAATACTAGGTACATTCAATGTTATTTTAAAAATGTTATTCTATATTGTTTAATCGGGGCTGACTTTGATACCATTTCAAAAATTCGTTGATACTAAAACCAGCTAGTTATAGGAGGAGTGACCTCTATCTTAGTAATTAATCGAAGGTGTTAATCAACCAATATGAAACTGGTTATGAATAATTAGTTTTGTTACTTGTTTTTTCGATGGCCATTTGTTCATCCAAATCAGTGAATTATGGTGATGCTAATCCAAATTTCCACATTTTTAGTTTTCTTGGGGTCATTGGATACTAATTACTAGCTTTGATGTAAAAGGTTGAATCTTTATTTGCTATGTTCAGTGTTTTTTAATTTTAGTACTCCCTCCATTTCAAAAAGATTGTGTAGTTTGATATTCAATGGTCAAAATTAACAGACTTTCTGTCTTAATTGATACATACAATTTTAATTTGAATTAAAATTATCATGTTAATAGCAAAGTATGTTGATATTGCTGGAAAAGTAGAATCTTTAGTTGGTATCGGCAGTGTACTGTGCTCATCAGTTTCTCTGGCTGAATGTTGCATTGTTGTTATGTGTGAAACTACTACTTTGGTTAACATAGTAGTCGAATCTAGCTCATTTGTCGACATTTCCGGTGATGGATCATACATGTGATGGTTTAGACTTTAGAGTTTCTTCTTGTTGAAAGATATCATCAGGTAGTTTGATGAGTTGTTCGTGTAATTGGTATTTCAGGAAGGTTGGCCGATATTGAGGCGGTGGGATGTGCCATGGAATTGGCAAACTATATCTCTTTCTTCCCTCGCTTGTGGATTTAGGTACTTCTGTAGCTTGCTAGAATGTCTGTAACTGAAGATTGAATTTGACTTCCAGTTTCAGGTTGTTATGAAAGATTTTCAAGCCTATTCGGGACATACGGGGAATGAATTTATAAAATTACATGTTATCATGTGCTTGATTATTTAGAGGCAACTATTGAAATATAAATTTTGTATCTGTGATCTAATTGAGGGGGCATAAACCTTATGTAGTGGTCAAAACTTTTCTATGGTGTTCATTTCCTAGTTTAGACTGTTTATCTTAACTGAATGCAAAGCAGTATCTGTGAATACTGTTGATTACTTTGCTAGAAGCAATCTGATCGTATATTAGGCAGTTTTGCTTTGACAGGATTCATAGAGGCAGCAGCAATGCAGTATGTGGGACTGAAGATTGAAGAATTAACATTAGATGAGAAAGCCGAACTGTTATTTGTGGACCAAGCGTAAGTACTAACACGTGTTGAATTTGTTGGTCCTCTGATTTCATTTCAAGGTATATTCCAGTAATGACTTGCTATATTTGCAGGATTGCTACTGTAGCTGTTCTCACAGTCCTATATACTCTCACAAACTCATCTGCACTTCCAGATGACATCTACCGATATGGTAATGGAAATTTATATTTTGTCTTAACATGTACATTAACATTCAAGAGTGATATAACTGTTACCTGGTAAGGAAGCATATCATTTCAATTTCTTTCAAATAATTGAATAAAAAGGGTTCTTTAATTTAAAAATCGGTTTCTATTATGAGATAGTGTGATAGATAAACTCTTTGCAGACATTTATTTGATATAAGTGTTTATAAACTGTTCAAGGTTTACAACAAAATAGTGACTTACAGTCGAAGTAATATTTCAGATGTAAAGGAACCTTTTGATCTTCGGAGAGGTTGGCTATTATGGGCTGGGATTGGTCTTATAGGAGCCATTCTCGCCATTTCAGCAACAGGAGCAGCACTGTCCTTTTTCAATGGTGAAGCCCCACCACGAGAGGTGAGAGCAATTTGACACAAGTTACAAATTAAAGCTTTGTATACACATGCTAATGAAGCTATGAAAAGTTTGAATCATCAATCATTATAAAGAATAGGAAGAAGATAATTAAAAGATGGCTTAGAGAATGGAGCATAATTTTAAAAACACAAACATTCTTAACTTGTCTAGTGATAAAGAATTTTAAGTTCATAATCGCTTCCATATCCTTATAAAAAAAAGGGAGAAGTAGTGTTTTTAAGTATTCACTTATAATCACTGCTTCTTGTAGAACAGAATCTCTATTCATATGCATTATCATTTCATCAACCATTAGGTGTCAAACTATAAATTTGGATTCACAATTACTGCTTCTTCGAAGATAAATAATTCTTTTTAGTTCTTATTTCAATTTGAAGACCGATGCTCTTGTGCGCTTGCTTCCGTTAATTGGATCTTCAACTATCAGGTAGATCTTCGTATCCGTATGGAGTATTTTTCTCTTGAGGATTAATTGCAATCACTTATCTTCTGTTTCTCCTTCTCGGCATGTAGCACCGCTTGCTTGGTGGGAGTTACTGGTGTCCTTGCTCCCGTTTTTGAAGAAACAGTGTTTAGAGGCTTTTTTATGGTGTCTTTAACCAAGTGGTATGCCACCTCTTGAGCTAAGGACTCATTTACTGACTTTGCATATTTATGTTATATGTTTGAAGTATCGGGAACATTAAATTTATGACTGCGGTTCCATTATCCATAATTTTTAAGGATAAGCTTGCCATCTTTTCTCAGACAAGGCATTGCCATATTTTTGTACAAATGCCTATATTTTTCCATATCCTCTTGTGTTGTGTACATGAGCAGGTTGCCAACACCATTCGCAATCATTATTAGTGCCGCTGTATTTGCAGTTGCACATCTCACTCCTGGAGAATTCCCTCAACTTTTTATACTTGGTAAGCTTCCTAACCGTGTTTTAAAACATGTTGAAAATTTGGCAAATAATATTGTTGGAAAATCTTGCATGGTATCTTACGTTCACCATATATTTGAAAATGATATGTATGCATGTAAATAATGAGTCAATGATTTTCTTAATACAATTTAAGTGCATTTTATATGAATACTTATAGTCATTATTCCAAATAATAACTATCCCTGGTCAAATACATGTTAATCCATTCAAAAATTGAAATGCAACCTTAAAGTTTTTATGATGAGTGATGATTGCCTGCATTGCTTCTGTATTTGTCTTATGAGATACATGTGTATGAACTCTTCTCGGTTTGATCCTAATGAACAATATCCTACTGTTAAAGGTGTCGCATTGGGGCTCTCATATGCTCAAACACACAATCTTCTGACCCCTATAATCATTCATGCCTCGTGGAATTCCGGAGTTATACTTCTACTAACTTTCCTCCAGGTAATCTTATTCAATCTTACAACCTCGTTCTGAAATTATACAGAAACACCCCCTTTCCTTTTTCCCCATGTGGTCCATGAATGTGATGATTGGAATGCATATAAGCGACAATAGCTCAGAGTTTGGCAACAAAACACTGTCATCATTAATGCCATATATGGAGTATAAGAGATATAGGAACACTTGTTTTCCTTACTTCAGCTTGAGGGAACAGCTGAACAAGCATTTGCTTAATGCTTTCCCTGTGGTGTTGAAAAACATCTTTGTGGCGCACTTCACTATTCCTGTAACCCCCCACCCCCTCCTCTCCTCTTTCAGCCGGTTGCATTAATTTTTATCTAGCAACGTGAGATTGTGTTTGTCTATTGTGGCAGCTCCAAGGATATGATATCAGAGAACTTATTCAATCATCCTAATTCCAAAGCATTTCTTCCAATCACTCACGACACATGCAGAAGACCAAGGATAATGGCAAGGCTGCAATCTGGTAGCATGATCTCCATATCCGAGCCTGGATAGATCAACGTATGTCCAATGTGTCAGATTAACTGATGAGTTAAAGCAAATAGCTTATTGGTTTTACTGCTCATTAATTGATTCTAGTCACCTGAATATTCCAACAAATTACTTTCTTATATTTATGTTGTAGTCATGCATGATTACATTCCAGAACTGATCAGTTTAAAGGTCAGAACTTCGCCTCTTTATCAGGTTGTTAGGAACTTTGGATATTATGTATATCATTATTATTCGGTTGCTGCTAATTGATATTTGCAGGTTCTCACCATCAAAATATGAAAATACTTGAACTTGTTTTAGCAAGTGCATATAGTGCTGGCATCGAGCGGGTAACCCGTTACCCATTCGAAGACCCGACTCGATTACTCGACTTGTTAGACTACTCGTTTGTTAACAAGTAGGGTATGAGCACACTGTTGTACTCGTTTAAAGTACTCGACTCGTTAATTTAACACTGCAACACGCGTCATCGTTGTTGCTTCAACATTGCAATACACATCATCGTTAACATATGCCATCATTGATGTATTTAACTGTTATAATAGGCAATATTATTGTTGCATTTGACAACTACAATACCCATCACATACCATTACATTTACGCGATAACATTTTTATATCATGGGATTAGATGGACTTAATGCATTTATTAACAATAAATCAACCAAATACTTAAGATCATGATGAATTTTTTGCCTAATAATAAGGAAAAAGTAGAAGAAACCCACATTTTAAATTTTTTAATATATATGACCGAAGGAGAATCTAAATCGCCGTCAAAATGTTCATTTAATATATATGACCGAATGAACAATCTAAATCGCCGTCAAATGTACATTAAACAACAGCTAAAGACTAAAGTTGCATGCCGAATTTGACATTAATTCATGTACTGGATCGGTTCTCAACTTATTTTTCCAATGTTTGTCTGGTGACTTTTCTCAACTGGATGTTCCAATTTTTGTCTGATACTTGATACTTGACTGGTGGTGAATACAATTCCAATAACGAAAACTAATATATGTTCAATTAGTGACGGCATAACCTACGACAAATTGAGTTAATTATTGAAATGATCCCAAATAATAAGACGAAGTTACAAATTGATCCCAAAAAGTTTAAGAGTTGGAATAGTAACTTTAATATTACGTTTTGATTCATGTGATATGTAACTCACATCTCAATAAAAATTATCATATATCACTTTCAATTTTTCCCTTTTATTCCTGCCAAATTCAATTATGTGCAAGGCTCCAAGGGAGTTTGATGCATATAATCATCATCTTGACTATTCATGAGGATTGATTCAATTCTGTAGTCAAAGAAGCCGATGAGTATTAATGGCAAATTGGATTAATCCTCTTGTAGACAAAATCCACAAATTATTTACAATTGGCTTCAGCATACGTTTACAGTTTTAGCAGTGCACAACACTACAAATAGGAAGATTCTTTTTCTAAAAACCTACCAATGATGTATCCGAATTATAGCTTCAATTCTCATGAAGCAAGAGCATATATATATATATATATATATATATATATGTTTTAGGATAATTAATTTCGCATGTTATACAAGTTTTACATGGTTTAGGCTGACTAGTTCGTTTCGGGGGATAGTGCGAATCTACATACTCTTGGTTCTACGTAAAATGATTATTTTGTTCATTATTTAAAAGCTAAAATATAGGGATCGATTTTTATGGGGCAAATCTATAACGGATAAAGATATGGGTTATTTTATTAAGAGTTTAAAATATTAACTAATAATAATAAATAATAAAAATAAAATCTTCTCCTCCCCCCCTTCCCCGACAGCTTTGTCCTACTTACTACCTTTACGACCCACGTCCTTTAATCCATCGCCGCAGCGGCACCTGTGATACACCGCACCATGCCCAACCGCTTTACTGACCACCGCTCGCTTGCTCCTCGAAGTTAAGTTATTTGTTGCCCAACCTATTAATTTTGTCAATATTTGGTGATTAATTTGAGAATATTTGGTGAATTAGGAGTATTATTGATTAATTTGGATTATTAATTTAGTAGATAGAGATGGTGGGAGAGTAGAAGGTAGTGGGAGTTTCCGGTGAGGGGAGAGATGCCGTGTCGTGCTCGCCGCCCGGTAGTTGGTCGAAGTCGTCATGACCGTCTCTTGTTGAGAGGTCAACGAAAGCTGATGCCCAATCTTAGCCATGTAAACCCCATCCCAGTTGTTAATTAGTTTATGAGTTTGGATTAATTTTTTGTTATACTTGTGTTTTTTGGTGGTTGTCAATTTAGAATTGGGATTAGGGATGGTAGCTGGAATTGGAGAATTACAGGGTTGTTGGTGGTGGCTACCGATTTGGTGGTGATGGGTGTTGGTGAAAAATTCTTTTTCCGTACTTAAATGAATTATAATTAAAAAACTTCGTTTTATATTCTGATGTAAAGGCTTATAAAATACGTATGTAAGTATTTTGAGTAAAAAAATACTTTTTCATCCTCTTCAAATATACTCGGAAAACTATTTTTTTATCCACAAGCATTTATCCAGATTTTGGATTAGCAAATACAGAAAGATAAATAGGAAGCTGGTAAGAATGTTAGGCGTATTTGTATGCATGTTAGTATTTATAGTGAATACAATGAATGGAGAAATATGGAGAATTAAATTTCGAGATTTAGGTCAGTATTATTTGATATCACGCGCAGTGGAGATGAATGAAGATAATGTGGATCCCAAATATAATTTTGTGGAATATATTTTACATTTAGATGATGATAGTTATTTAGTAGATGAATAATTTTAAATTTTATGATATTTTTAATTGTGAACATAAAATTCATTATTTCATTTAAATTAAATTATTTTAAATAGGTATTTATTAAATAATTTGAGCAAATGATCAAAGATCTTACTATTTTTCTAAAATTATTTGAGAAATGGTTGCTTATAAATTAAAGTTAGGTAATTAATATTCAAATAAATGTAAAAATATTAAGTTATATTTTTCATTTTTGATCATGCTTTTAAAAATGTCGTTTTTCTAAAGTAAGAAGCAGCGTTTAAATACGATTTTCGATAAAAAGCTTTCGTTTTTAGTAATTTTCTTTCATAATTATTCGAATTATACGTACGTATGTAATGATGTTTTTTAAAATTAAAATTATTTTACTAGCATTGTGTAGGAATGGGGTGGGGTGTGTCAAAGAGAAGATGTAGGGTTGGTGAAGTTTAGGGGGAGGTATGATGGGTGTGTTAAAGAAGAAATGTGAGGGGTTCTATTTTAATTATGAAAAATGTGCCCCTAAACGTTAGTTTAGTGTTGAGACCAAAATAGTACATTTGATAAATAAATCGATAATATAGGGGCCAAAAGTAGACTACGCGAAAGGAACTCATAACTTCGATGCAGCAAAGCTTTATGTGATAGTATAGAGGCAAAATGAGAATTAGCCTATGTATTACTATTATTATTGCTATTTTATTTGACAAAAAGGCAAAAACGTGTGCCTATAGGCTATATATTGAAGCAATGCAAATTTTAATTAACTCGTACTCATCTTTCAATTCATCCAAAGTAACGATGAAGTTATTACTCCACAAATCAAGAAATCAATTAAACATGAACAAATGTTCATCAAAGCTGGCTACATTAGTTCTTCTCATGCTAGGTGCATCATGTAAGATTTGATCTTTTATTATTTATTCCAAGAAATAATAAACACACGAAAGCTATTGTTAGTCGTAGAGGCTAAATCGTCAAGGTACAAATCCAGGCTTATTAGCTTTGTCGAAGTGAAATTATTATTGGAACTACCTAACATATGGATGGGATGTTTCTCTGGTTTTACTTTAACTAATGCAATATGAATTAAATTTCATCCAATGATTATATTTTTGGGTAATGAGGTGATGCCATAGGGGTACTTATTTTGTGATCTTAGTACTGAGTTTCAAAAAAATGTGATCATTCAAATATAATCAAAGCAAAGGAAAATTGGTATAGAATTTCCTCCAACGATTCCATTTCCATACAAAAACAAGGAAATTTATATCCATACATTTGTATCCTTAAAAAAAACTAATATTTCCATAACATTATTGAATTATATAACTCAGTTTTTTTTTAAAGGGTGCACATACAACATGTAACAACATGTATTATATGCGTACTAAACGAGCATTATATTCACTAATAAACAAGTATTATGTCAAATTATACACAAATTCAACAACAAAAAACTACAAACTATATTCATATATATGTACAGACCAACAAATACTACTTATCTCATATTTTACTAATAACTCCGGAGTATCATATATTATTAATAACCAGCTTCAATATTGTTATCTGCAGGTATACCATTATTTCCAAAAGTCATGGCAGACATTCCTCAACCTAGCTGTGGGAATCCTTGTACACCTGTCACACAACCAGTTGGTCGTTTTTGCAATACTGGTTGCAGATGCTTGACAGTACCCGAAATAAATTATGGTCTTTGTGTACCCTATGCATTATTGAGTAATGGTGATAATGATCATTCAACTCAATGCCATCATCATGCAGATTGTTCAAGTAAACATGGCTCAGTCTTCTGTCTCCGATTTGCTGGAAGTCAATATGGTTTTTGCTCTTCTATTAGATATATCAAATTCTAGTCATAAATGTGAACATCGCCTTCATAAAACAATATGACTTTGCTTATACTATAGTCTATATTACCAGCAATCTAACAATTAATGTGATTGATTTGTAAATTAATTAAACTAATAAATTTGAAATGAAATTGAATTTAATAATTTAAATTAATTAATTTCTTACATGTATGTATTGATTAAGTTTTCGAGCCTCAAATTAAATTTAAGTCATGCAAAAATGATAGGATTCAAGCCCCTGATATTAATTTTAGGTTAAAATTAGGGTTTAAACATTAATTAAATCTAATTTTAAACCTATAATAGGGTTCCCTAAATTTAAGGAATTTTAGTAATAAATTGGAGGAGAAAACGAAATAAAAATGGAGTTTTTTAAATAAACGAGCTCAAAATTGCGATCCGATAAAAATCAAATGGGCGAAAATAGGGTAATGATTACCCGTACAAATCAAAACTAATTAAATTTGCAAAATTCGTGACTAACATTTTCAATAATATTATTTTAATATTATTCAAATATTCGGTCAGTCGTGCGCCAATCGGCCAGTCGAAGATGCGTCAAATACGAGAAAATGGTAAATTAAGAATGAGGTCCGGTGGTACCAGCAATTCACTCTGTGACTGAAGTTGAAGTTGAAGTTGAACATAATATTTCAATGTAATATTTATTTTCTTGAAGTATTCAATCTTAAACAACTCTAGTCCATATTTGTTTTATATAGCCAACTCAAAAATTTTTCATCACAGGTTACATTTCACAATTTAAAACACTAGAGAAAGATTGTTAATATTAGGAATCCTACATTAATGTCAGTAACCATTCATATTTGACAATAATTCGAATCTGCATCCCAGGGATCTGTGACAACAGACAAGTTAGATAGTCTCACTACTTGGTCAGATGTGACAAGCAGGAAAGAAAATAATCTGAAAATTAAACACAAGAGTTTACTATGTTCTCACTTAACGTGAAGATCATCATTTTCTTTAAATTAAAAGCTAATAATATTATAAAGATTATTTACAGGACTCAAGAATCATATTCTACGACCTCTCAAGCGGATGTTTTCTCACCGAAAACTCAAGCACAATTAGATCTCATGACTCTTTTCACAACCTCACCAAAATTATATTAAACTCATAATTAAAATAAAGAATAAACTCTTCATATTTTTAACCTACAAGAGTTGATTTCAACCACCATTGGGGTAATTGGTAATTCCACCACAAAGAATACTATACAAAAGAATAGTGACTATAGATTTCCAAAAATAAACCTATAAGGAATTACTTTTCTTCAAGAAAAAGTCATGTCTTTGCCTAAAAAAAGTAAATAATTCCCTTTGAAAGAAGACTACAGAACTTTTTTCTTGTTCTCAAGTATTTCTTTAAGTGTAGTGCTTCCAAAATAATCTGGGTTAGGTAGTGTTTAGACCGCAATCTACCAGCCAAGACTAAACTGGATCACAAAATGCTGGAAAAGCACGGACGACTTACAGGTTCATCATCCCCGAACTCTCATTGGAAGTTGATCACATTTACAATGCATTTTTCACCAATCCCAAAAAACCTTGAATGCCACCAACTTGACTATCGAAAAAGACATAGCCAAAACATTTGCCACATTGGAATTTTTTTTCTGGCATTCAAATTATCGCATGTTACGCGCTTTTGCTTGCGAACTTCTCGATCTTCGTCCAGGCGCGCCCAGAGCTTGACCTCAAGCAGTTGATGCGTCAATGGTCTCTTTTTCTTGCCTTCAGTATGACAACTCCCTTGATCCAATTTATTGACTGTGTTTGATTAGAGCTTGTCTCGCTTTCTTGAGGATTATGAATCATTTGGAGGTAGGAAACATACCATGACGACTTTTAATCCGCCCGCTGCTTGAATGATTCATGCAACACAATCGATTACAATCTTATGGAGTTCGCCTTGGACCTGACGGCAAGCAGGCTCTACCGTCTCTCGAGCTTCGTCCACGAAGCGATGTCTTGTATCGCATTACCTAGGGCACTTTCGACCTCCAATACAAATTCGTTTGCCTTTACATGGAAACTTTTCAAAACTTCCGAGTATCTTAGTACCCATGTCAGGAATTTTACCCGGCATCCATTTAACATCAAGAAGCTCCTGCATGCTTCCCGAAATCATTTCTAATAACCAAGAAACCGCTTTTAGCCGATTTACGCCAATTTGTACATGATCCTCATGATTCAAGCCATCGTTATCCAAACACGCATCACCCGTATGCAAAATTTCCTCAGGATGATCAAATACACAAAATGAATTTTTTAAATGAATCTTCGGCGATAACGTGATGTACAAACCCCATGCCCATATGCAAATCTCTAAGGATCTTTATGCTTCAGCGTTTCTCAAGAAATCTCGGTGGCAGCCCTGTGATGTTCCGAAATACACAAAAGAGTCAATATCATTTTCTACCATTGATCTGTCGGCGACATACCTTGCGTCAGCGCCATGCTTTCCTTGATCATCGGCCTTGAAATGCATCAAAACACATCTGATACCAATTGCTAGGTATCGGCATCCACCGAGCTTACAGCGAACTACGATGCGATTGTTAGGAATCTGCACGTTATTGACAATCTCTTTACTTGATAGAACTTCAGATTAGCGTGCTTCAGATCTGACAACAACAGCCAGCGATGATATGCCGCTACGGATGTGACAAACAAAAGAAAATAATGTGAAAATTAAACAACACAGAATTTACCTGATTACCCTCGGCGTGAAAGATGCATCCGACTGCTGCTGAATCCGGCTAATAATACTCGTTGAAGATTGTTGCGGACTCGAAACCGTATTCGACCTGTTGGATGTTTTTATCACCGAAACTCGAGCCTGAGTCTCACCATGCTTTCTGCAGATCTCTAAAGCGACTCTTTTACAACCTACTTCAAAATTGTTAAACTCTCGTAATTAATAATCGTTAAACTCTTCATATTACAACCTCTGAGAGGTTGATTTGCTCACCGTTAAATTGATGGGTATTTCCACGCTAAAAGAATGCTATACAAAAGAAGGGTATTTATAGGTTTGAAAAATAAACCTATAAGGAATTACTTTTTCTTCAAAAGAAAAGTCACAATGATACTGCCTAAAGGTAATTAATTCACTTGAAGAAGACTCTAGAACTTTTCTTTCTTGTTCTTGAAATATTTCTTTAAGTGTAGTGCTTCTGAGAATAATTCGAGGTTCTTCCGTGTTTAGGTTTCACCATTACAACGATTAAATTGCACAGAATACATCTATTTGTCTGATATTATTTCATAACCCAGAAGTAGAATTCGTCGTGGACGGGATAACTCGGTACGGGTTGATAGTAGACCGAACAACCCCAAACCGATAGCAGAAACTCAGTTTCTAGTTTGGATTATTTGAAACTAACAAGTCAAATTGTTTGTAATGTTATATGTTATGAATGGTGTGCCCAGAGTAACTTGATACAGCCCGATACTCGGACAAGCCCGACTTGATATCCGTCAGACATCGTCAAATCGGACTTAGTAAAACAAATTATTCGATGCAGAAAATAAAGGATGATCGTCCGACTTGATAAATTGTCTATCGGTTGCACCGATGCCGTTGAACTTTCTGTTCAATCATAGCGCTACCCGAAGATGAAAGTAACGACCGGTAATCCACTATGTCTAGAGAGTTAGGGGCGACACGTAATGAATATTACACAAGCTACTCCAAGACATGATACCAATTTCACAAATGTGAGTTATGACCCGTCAAACTCGGCCTATTGAGTTATGGCCCAAATAATGGTCTCCTGTCTTTGGTGGCTATTATAATTTCTAAGTATCTTGTCAGACTCCAAAGCCTCAGGAGAAGTCTATATATGAGACAAGTCTTAGGGCTGTTTGATGAATTAATTGAAAACTAAAGATTTGAAAATTAAGAAAACTAAAGTTGTGAAAATGAATAATTGGCTTAATTATATAAGCTGAATCCCCGAATAATGAAAATATTTAGGTGTTTGTAATTGCGAGATAAATTTTTATTATTTATAAGTATGCACACAATACAATACAGAACTCATTTAGGAAAATCCTTACATACAAAAATAATTTATCAAACGATTGAGGTCCGACTATCAATCTATTGCTCTCTAGCAGCATGTTGCTTGAGAATCTTGGACTTGGATTTGGTGTAGTCTTAGACTTGACTTGGACTTAAGGTCTTGATTTGAAATTTTATTTGTGGGTGGATTTGTGCTTGATTTGTAACTTGAATCATTGTATGATAAATAGGCGGACTTGAATAATGTCTTGAACCGTTGTATGATCGAAAGAAATTTGAATTTGGATTTGTGTTTAGACCGTTGTATGATCCTAAATTTGAGATTTGGTTGTGCCTCGATTTGGATGTAAATTTGGAAAGTGCGGATCGATGTGATCTCTGAATTTGGATGAAGACTTGGAGTCTTTGAACTGAGTCTTGACTTGGATATTATGGTCAAAGCGGGAAAACATTAGTGTATACCCGTATGGTTGTTTGGACTTGATCTTTAGTCTTTTAGACTTGAGTCGTGGGACTTAGACTTGATTTGGTATGTGTTTTAGCCGAGAGGGCCTTAGCGGTTGATTTAGTGCAATTAAGTGAATTAAATTGTCTTAGTAGGCGATTAGCGATCTTGAGTGTTATCGGTGGATATGTATTGTCAAGAGGATGCCTTAGCGACTTACTCCGTGTTCCAAACAAATAGATAAGGGCTATCACCGGCTTATATCACTTTTGCCTATGATTTATTAAAAGGGGCATTTATAAGCTTAATCGTATACCAGTTTATTTGATTTAAATATACGAATTATCTTATAAATTTCAACTATCTCTGAATGCCCCCTCAAACTCGGGCACGTGCTTGGTAAGTGTTGAGGTTAGAACCCCAGAACCAGTCTTTTAATGTCAACATGAATTTAGTACGATGTAATTGCCTGAATACGCATTTAATGTCATGCATTGGTGCTTTCGAGACTTATCGAAAGTGCGGTAATTTCATTTTTGTGGAGTTAATTCCATATTGATCCCACTGGTGAAACCTCTTACTCAGACCTCATGATATACAATAGGCTGAGTAGAAACTGATTCTTGACTAATCCTCTCGAAGCCAGATTCCCTCGCGCGACCACGTGACGTCATATGCTGCGCGCCGATAGTAGACAAAGTCATTGTGGACTACAAAATAGCCTTCAACTGTAGGAACCACGAGTGAACACATGGCAGTCATTGATGTACGCTGTCCGCGTCTCGGCATAATCAAATGAGTATCCAAAAAAATAATACAGCATTATCGCGCGCATGGCTGAGGACCGCGCCGGATGTGCCTGCGAGATATCGAATATCCTCTTGCGCCTTGTGATGGTCCTTTTAGAACCTGCAATGAACTACTAAGCAATGGCTGTTGGCGTATGCGAATCCGATCCTAGTCTGAGCCATAGCATATATATCGAGCTTCCAGCCCTTTTCTAGCATGAGAATACAGACATGTATTCCTTTGCCCAGACGACCTAGGTACAAATGTCACGATAAATGTGCATTAGAAGCCTTAGAGATGTCGATAGGCTTTGCGGGCGTCAAACGAATCTTGATAGAATCTTCTCGATGTACCCTTACATGACAAGAAAAGCTTCCTCAACTTATCTTTGAATCTCCGTTCCCTTAATTTTCTTGGCGGCCAACAAATCGCCGTATCAAACTTTACTGCTGACGGCTTCAACTTTTAAATGTGGAAACATTAATTTGCGGCTATGATATATCATACACATACGATACCCGAGTAAATGAGCGATCCATCTTTGACCTTGTTGTAGTATACCTGACTATCATATTGACTCCTCGAATGCAATCACCGAGCGTAGCAGCTGCTCGAGCTTAGCATGGCAACGCCTTGTCGGCGCGAACCAATATAAAGATTTAACTGACACTTGAACATAGTCATCCTTTTGGTTCTTGAAGTCATACGGTTGGAGTCATGTAAAATCTCTTCTTCCAACTTCTCTCTCCATGCTTAGGAAAATTTGTCTTCGCATCTAGTTACTCGAGCTCGAATCTTGGTGTGCAAGCCCATAGCAAGAGTACTATGATGGAAGTATGTCGACTCTGGTGAGAATATCTCTCGTGTAGTCCCGGCTCTGCAAGCTGAGAACCTCTATGACTCGGGCCTTATGCTTGATCCTCGGTTGGTGACAACCTTGTTTTCTTCTTGAACAATAGGCTTGCAAGGTAATGATCTTTCTTCTGTTGTTGGTTTTCTAGCCAACTCCAATCGATTCTTACAGGGGTGACTCCGTTTCGTCTCAGTTCAGTGACCTCGATCACCCAGTAACCGCTTCTATAAAAGAAGTTGTGAAACAAAAGCGAAGATCCAACTATACGCAGCTTTTTGTAAAGCAAAGGTCAACGTATCCTCATGCTCGAAGTACACCTCATGAGGTGCTCCATGGTTGCTCTTCTAGAGGCGATCTAGAACGAGCTATGATGTTTTATCGGTGAAGGGCCAGGTACCTCACGAATGTGAGGCAGGAATGTCTTCCTCCTTTCGCCGTAGCCTCGATCCTGCTCCGCTTTCATACCAACCTGCATGCTTCACTCTTCCAGCAATTAAGTCTTCAAATGTGGGTTAAACTTGGAATTTTCATCAAATACAACATTTACTTTTCATATGCTCTCCACTTGAATGGTGACAACTTCTATAATATTGTCGCCCATAGCCTACAAATACTCCTTACTTATTCTGGTTCCAATTTTCCTTCATTTACATGATAGTAAGCGTACTGACCAAAAGCTACCAGCAGTAATCCAACAGACTTCCGGCGCGCGGTTCTGTGGGTTTTCAAATTTATGCACATTAATGCGGTCTCGGTCATCGGATAACATGTTGTCTGCTTTTCATTGAAACTTTCTTTCTAGTCGATATTCGAGAGCATACATACAGCCCTCTCAGATGAGTCACAATTAATGCGCTCTGTAACACCGTTACTGCTTTGGGATGTATTTTCATTTGTCTATGATGTCACGGCAATTCCCTCATTCTTTGAAACTCACGAGCTGGTGGTCCCAACCATGATTCTCGGCCTCTTGATCTTTCCGGTCACGATTTTCCACTAAAATATTTCACTAGCTAGATTGCTTGAAGCGGCACCCTTTTTTATTTCATTGCATAGACACCCAAGTCATTCTTGAGTAATCATCGATCAAAGATAATATCACATGACCAACAAATAATCAACAACGTGAAAGACCGACAATTGGCTAAATTTGCATCCTCTCTCGCTCGTATACTTGACTTCATATGAAGCAGTCGTGTCTTAACTTTTGCCAATCTCGGAGGAAGCAATGCGTGAGATCTCTGTCGTAGCACCTTGCAAGAAATACAAGGTACCCCAACAACACCTTTCAAATCACTTTTGGGCCGTTAGACATCTGAAAGCTCCATTCTCCTTTGGAAACTAAGCGGCACTAGCATGCAGAAGTAGAGGATATAAGATTGCCGTAAGTATGTGGAGCAATGTCTCGCGTCATTCAAAGTACAAAACTTCTGTCGTGAGTCCCAAAGCTTGATTGAACTGTCTGACCACCTTAAAAGTAGCATTATTGACCATGGAAACATTCCGCATCCACTTGTTAAATGGGTCAAGAACCATTCTCTCTCCTCGGACATATGATGTAAAGCCGGAATCCATGCCAGCGCATCGATGTAATGTATGTGTCCGTCGACAACTAATGCAATGTCCTCTTGAACTTTAGACCATCCTCGACAGCAGCGGTCACGATCGTTACCAAATTGCCGCGCCTCTTTTGGGACCGTCGCTCTTACAGTGACGCGCTACGATTGGTTATATATCTCTGAGCGGACCCACTTTTATGGTTTCTTGGAAAACTTCTTCTTTCTGGTTTACCGCTAACTCACGATTGTTATTGGCTATGAGCCAACAACGATTATCGAACGGGACCCTTACCAAATATGTAGTGTTTCTCTACATGGAGACCCATTTATTGCCTCTCTAGAGATAAAGAATCATTTTCATTTGTCATTGAATCTCTAAAAATTCTCCTTATGTTAGGAGAGTAATGAGGCTATGCTCCTCCAATAAAGAGTCTTCGTAAATCAATTTCATCTCAATATTACCCAAATCTAATAATATTGAATTTTAATCGATTTAGATGATCTTTCAGGAGATGTACCTTCACATTGACCGAAGGTGAAATGAGCGTTTGCTTCAAGAGGAAACTTATTTAGTTAAGTTTTTTGGTCATATGAGACTCTCACAGCTTACACCACAATCCAACCATTGTATGCTTATTTAGAAGTACTCTGCAATAATATCATCTTGGAATTGATAGCAGCCGGCGTTGAATCTGGCCTTCTCTTCGAGGGTACAAATATTTTAATTAGAGGTTGGCGGTGGCTTCACAGTGCCCAAAGCCGCTACCGTTTAAGCAGCCTTGCTGCGCTTGATTTGTCCTGCCGAAGCTAAAGTTGTTATCGTATGAACTTACCGACTGAAGCTTTTTACCCACCCGTCTATTCATCGTGATTTTTACATAGTATCACTAACGATGTGCTAATTTACAAAATTTCACTATAACAAATGGAATTAATACAAAATTTATTAAAATAGTTTAGGTAATCTGAGGTGTCAAATAAAAGCCATTCTGCTTATTTGGTGCATTGAAATACTAAAATCTAAAGAAGTAGCTTTTTTTTAGGGCCGTATGAAGCCAAACTCACAAAGTTTAGATGTAAAGAGTTAAGCGCCATTAAATTCGAGACATTTCTAACAAGGATGTTGTCACATACCATCCTGGCATGATTCATGTTCCATAGTATTATTTTTGTTTATTGTTGTTTTTCAAGGGAGGGTGAAAATGGAGTACATTCCAATTTGATTCCTCCTCTATTTATTCAAAAAACATTCACACAAGTGTTATGGTAAATTATTTATGTTTAAGTACACAGTATATTTTAACTAGTTAAAGACTTTTATCTGCAGGTATATATCAATCCCAAAGGCACAGCGGATCATCCACAAAAGAAGTGTGGAAATCCTTGAATACCCGGAGGAAAACTAGGTAAATTATGCCATCCGGGTTGCAGATGCAAAAAACTAAACTCGGCTGCTGGTCGTTGTGTACCCATCTTCGAGTTCTCGTCCAACCGCTATAATGAAGATACAATTGAATGTCATAATCATGTAGATTGTTCAGGGGAAAATGGCTCGTCAGGCTTCTGTTTTCGAACTGTTGGAAGCTGATATGGTCATTGTCTTAGAGATATCTGATCATAATCGATAACATCACTCTTCATAAAACAATAAAACAGTATGGCTAATAGTAGCTCGTTATAATTACTCTGTCCTAATGTACAATCATGAAATCCATGGAAAGTATGTCAAATACTACAATTATCTACAAACCGCCTATCCATGAAGATGCTTCATCCAACACAACATTTCATGAGATATATGTCTTGTTCGTGTTAGGATCATAACATGTAATGCGATTGAAGGAATAGAACTGTTTCAGGAACTTCTCTTGATATTGTGATTGGGGTCGAACTTAGCACTCATGGAATTTTCCTTTCTTCTTGAATTGCCTTTGATTTAGAGATAACTATCGGAATGGTCCTGTCCGAATGGGACCTCTGATATAAAGAAGTATTGTCTAAATACATCAACTATCTATATTTCAACAAGGGAAAAGGAAAAATGAATGTTCCACATGAACATTCCTTCGTAAAAAACTAATATTATCTAATTTCCTTTGACACCACATTAGTTGATCAGTTGATATTTTTGTCAAGCATAGTACTCTTGATACTAACTTCAGCTCCACTTGTGAGGTCAATACTGCATGATTTTGAGCACAGTTTTGATACTTTTGGAACTTCTTAACTATGCAGTTTTTACGCCTCTGTATATCTTTTAGCCTTCTCTCCTTCTGCACAACAACTAAAATCGATAAAACATCGATATGTCCACGTATTAGAGAAAACTTGTGTACAAAATGTCTAGTAATGAACCTGTTGAAGAGTAGCCCTTATATCCTCAAGAAGCTTTGCTTCAACATGATCATGTTTAGCCACCTCTGTTCCAGTCTTCGATTTTATTTTGCTCCCGGTCTTCTCGGTGCTAACAAATTCCCAGAAGACTTGCATTAGTTGCTGGATCATTTCAGCTAGCTCTGCAAGTGAAACACTAATTTGTACTTCTACTTCTGCAGCATTTCTGTCCTTCAAACAATCCTCTGCAGCAAAATGAAGATCATAGTAACTTGTTAGGGCACGTTAAGATGTTACATCCATGTACATAATTTCGTTTCAATTCGAATAAGTCACATTACTTGGAACAGGGTTAGTCTGGCGATAGGAATCATGTAATTTAACTAAATAGATATATGGTGGATACCCCAGTAGTACATTGAATATTTGAAGATTTTTTTAAGTCACTCCACTTTGACTAAGATTAGTTCAAAATGGTAATTTATTATACTTAATTATGTAATGCCTGAATTAGGAAATATTTTGGTTTTTTTTTTCTAGAACAAATTTCAATTTGTTTACCTTTGATCATAGGTGTTTGAAGAAGTGTGCCAAAAACGCATCGGTTATTAACATAATGAAGAGTTCTAGGTCCATGAAATTCTTCATCCTCCAAGAATCTTTCCAAAAGTACTTGAAATTGTTGACACTCTGATGCTACTTTGTTGTATGATGAGTGATGCCTTTGATCAGAATCATATTCCATTAACTCTTTGGTTTTTGAATATTGCCAACTTAAAATTTCCCATGAATTGCAAACTTGGCCAATGTATACCAACTCCAAATCTTGATGTGTTACACTTGCCAATCTACTTGTTGAATCAGCATATATTCTGTGCTGTTTATAGGGCCATAACTTTGGAATGTAAGGTTTGATGAGTGAAATCGGAGATTTTTTGCTACACAACAATGCTTTGGAATCCTTCATGTGGAGGAAACCTAAATTGATGTCATGTACATGCGAAACTTTAGCAACAAGTTCTAGGGTGGAGGGTGGCCAAATAATCAATAAGCCTAATCACTATTACAAAATCCCAAAAAGATGAGTATTATACTTTCACTTTGTTTTTTCTTTAAGTCGCATAATTTTACAGATTTAACAAATTTTTACACGTGTTTTAAGAAATAGAATAAGTTTAACTAGTATTAAAATAAATGTTCTCTATTAATGTTTTAAAAAAATCAAAACTAGACAATTTTTATATGATGGAGGGAACATTATTTTTTCAATGTGAGAAACCTTTTCAATTAGTTTTTTAACGTATTTTATATATATGCATGACCATTACTATCAATATGATTGACAAAACCAAAAGAGCTATCAGTACATGTAGAACGAATTGGTTAGAGAGAATTCTCTCCCTAGAGTTTCCTCTAGGCGCCTCTTCCTTCACTCATTTCCATCGATTTTCCTCATGAATTTTATCAATTCTACTCAGTTCTTAGCAATATGATTATCAATTAGCTTATTAGAATAGATTGGTCATCTTTTTAGGGATTTTAGCTTTTAAATTCAAATTCAAATTTTTAAATTTTTATTTCAATTTTTTTCACAATTATCCTCCAATCCGTTCTTCATTTGGTTGATTTCATCACGAATCTAGTGGTGGGGTAATTTGGGTATCCGCAGCTGCGTGGATTTTGAATAATAATCGAAAATTTGAATTAAGTGTTCTTGAACTTTCTTTTCTTTAAGGCTTGCTGGCTTGTGGTCGATTGAAGCCTACGTTTAGTTCAGTTAGCAGCTGCACCTTAGTGTCGTAAACATCAACAAGTCTGTTTTGCGGGTTTGAGGAAGCCGAACTTCAGTTGGAAGGTTCTTTGATTTGCGGCCCAGGGTTTTCTAGAGGATTCGCGTATTCGACTCTTACAGCTCTTTTGGTGCTTTCATGCTCGACCGTCTCTGGCTTAACTTTTGTTGGACTGCCACTTATACATTAAAGGGAGTATTCTGGAGAGTTCTCTGCATTTTTTGATGAATGTCGTGAGACATCGGGTTTTAATTTCGGTTTAGGGTTTCTTTGGTGGCGGCGGGTTCGTGTTTGGGGGTTGTTTCTTGTAAAAATTCGGGTTTGGTGTTTTGATTGCCGCGATTTCTTGTTTCGGCAGTTTGTGGAGGATTGGCTCGGTTTTTGGTTTTGGTTTGTGTGTGCTAGCGGTTTTGTGATCATGGAAAATCAAAAGAAGGAAAAGGGTAAAACAACGTTTAGCCCACATGACGAATGATTTTTCAAGGATTTGGAAAGGCAACGATTACACGGTTTGAATCTATTCGTCATTGTTTTTTCAAAAAGGTTGGAGAGGCTCTTCTAGCCCTCTAGGGTGTTTGAGGATTCTCCTTTGTATCTATCTAATTTGATCTTGCTTGATCTTGTGGAAGGGCCGTTAAATGATCGGTCAATTTAAGGGGATAGTCTCAACTAAGTATGGATTGTTCCGCTCCGGTGGTGGATGGTAAATTTGTTGTATTGGTGGTTCTAAAGAGCGTCTTGCAGGGCTGCTTAGAGAGCTGAGGAAGAAGGCTAAGGAAGAAAGTGTCGGGCTCCTATTTTTTTAATTTGTGGTCTACGGGGCATCAAATCGGTCTCCCATTTTGCGGCAGGTATTATGTTAAGGTAGGGAGGTCCGCAGGGAGTGGAGGATGTTGTACCTATGAAGAAGAACTGAGGGGTTTTGTACCATTTGGTACTTAACTTTGCGGGGTTCAGTGCCGAAATTCGCGATTGAAGGATTCTTGGAAGGTGAAGTGCAAGGTTATCCTTCATGAGAAAGGATGGGTTGTATTTCGGTTTGATTCTGACACGGATCGGTAACGGGTTTTAGACTGATCGAGGGGCTTGCTTATGGTGGCTTGAGTGCATATATGATTTATGGGAAGATGTTTTATCTTCGTGTTCTACCAGATGGGTTCTCGATGATCTTCTTTTGAAGGTTAATTTTGGGTCAAGTTCCATGCTTTTGCCTCGGAGGTCTTTGGACTATGTGGACTTTGGGAAGATTGGTAATCCCTATTTGTGGGATCGATTATTTGGGATAGATCGAGGGACCTCTTATGAGGGAGGCAACGCTGTGGTTGACGTTTGCGAGGGGCGCATTCGCCCGTTTGTCTCAAGCATACCGAGAGGAGAAGATCGTAAAAGATTGGAGTATGAGTTGTTACAGAGTTTTGTTGTCGTTCTGGTATGGAAACGCAAACTTCTTTAGATGCGAGTTCTTGATCCATGCAGCAATTGGATGTTTAAGGGTGGAGCTACGGTTGTCAGAAGGATTATCGCGGAATCTTTGGGGATGTTTGTGAGGGAGTTGATGCGTGAGGTTATAGAGGTCCAGAGGATTGAGAAGCGGTTAAATGCGTGGGGGTTTCTCTATTGTGAGGCTTTTCTTCTCGACCTTGATCCGGTTGGGGATGAGTGAGGATGATACTTACCAGGTGAGTTTCGGAGGAGAAATTGGAATTTGGACGACGGGTTGGGGTTTTTGAGGAGGAGTTGGAGGCGGGATGGAGTTCATTGAGGGTTGGGTTGGCTTCACGGATATTCCGTTAAGTATACTCATGCTTGTTATTAGTGTTAAATCGTATTAGTATCAAGGAGTACGCTGTGGCCTCCTTGGAGGTGAGTTCTAATCAGGAGAGGTTGAGTTGACTTATGACTTGGTGGATTTACCACGCTTTTTTAAATTTCGGCATTGATTTGTTGGTTGATTTAGCACGTTGTTAGTATATTCTTAGATGTTTGATGTATTCTTAGTTCTTAGAATTTGGATTGATGATTTATGATGTTTGATTTTGTCTTGATGTGAGGAGATATGGTATAGGATTTTAAGTTTATCTTTTAAATACAGGATAATAATACTTGTGCTTTATTGTGTTAATGACACGCAGTATATATATATATATATATATATATATTTTACCTTAAAAAAAGATAATTGACAAAACCTCATGATAGATGACAAATATTATATATTTTTTAAGACCTACATATAACATACTCATGGTATTTCATCAGGAATGGGATCTTTGGTGGCATAAAGAAATGGGACCAGCATTATTATGGCCTTTAAAGTTGTTCTAGCTACAACACCACCAAAAAATCTAATGGTTCATTGCATCATCTTTTCAGCAATTATTTTATTTTAGGATAGTTCTTGGGAAGAACCTATCAACAACTAAATATAATTGAGCTCTTTCATTGACATGCACTTCTCAAGTTTTATATGTCATGCATAAGAATAAGTCTACCATCTAGGCTAACATCATTTTGGCTTCTTGAAGATTTTTTT
This sequence comes from Lithospermum erythrorhizon, assembly GCA_019722365.1. NCBI lineage: Eukaryota > Viridiplantae > Streptophyta > Magnoliopsida > Boraginales > Boraginaceae > Lithospermum > Lithospermum erythrorhizon. The sequence goes on along the minus strand of JADFUC010001001.1, from coordinate 211,452 downwards.
AAACATAATTTATTCTGCGTGCGTCTTTTAAAAATTTCAAGGGCTTACATATGATAATGATATTATAGTTAATGCTGCCATATTAAATTCTAGACCATGCATCTTAAGTAGGTGGGAGGCTTAATTGATCAATTAAAATGTAATTTTGACATTAAATTAATATGTAAACAAGTTTTTTTATTTGACATATAAGTGTTTGACGTATAGTATCTAATAATATTATTAATAATTTTTTACTAACTCAAAGTTTTATAAATGAATGATTGCTATAAAAACAGGTTTGACTGTATATTTTGAACAAAATCACCAATCAAATTTATTTAAAATCTTAAAATTTTCATTTGTTCCAAAATTGGGATTAAAGCAAATTGGTATCTAGATGGAGAATTGAAGCTATACTTTGCAATAAATACATTTAACTTTAGATAAAAGAAATAATAATGACTTACTGATAGCATGCAAAGTCTGGTAATTCAAAATATCCAATTTCTTCATCTTTTCAGCATAACGTCCATAAAACATTTGAATTTCTGCCATATGATCTTTATAACCCAACTTTTGATCAATGTGTAAAGGCTTCAAATCATCCATGAATGTTTTTTGAGACTCAAATTCTTCTGATATAGTAGGAAGTCCCTTAACTTTTGAATATCTCATATCCATCTTCATTTGTTTCACTAAGTACTTATGTTCTTGCAAGATATCAAACTCATCTTCCTGAGAATCTATATCCCCTAAATTTTTGTCTGAGTTTTCTTCAAATTTTTGCAAGTTTTTTTCAAATTCTTGTCTCTCATACATATTTTCAACTTCACATGAACCCTCAAATTTGTTGACATTTTCTTGAGAAACTTTCTCTACATTATCATCACCCTGGACTTCAAAATATGGCTTCAATTCTATAAATCCATCATAATAATTCTCTTCTCCTTGTATGCATACAATTGTTCCTCCTTCAAAACAGCCCCCATCAGCTTCTGTGCTTTTGTTGGATTTTTCTACTTCTCTTTCATCAGAAGTTGTTGAAGTTTCATGATTCAAGATTTCATCATCATATTCAACAGAGGATAAACAAATTTTGTCACCTTTAAGAGAAATTAATTCTTCTGAAAAATCTTGATTTTGCTCTGAGTTATCAGTAATTTCAATGTTTCCAGCATCAAGAATTATTAATTCAACAGATGGTTCTTCCTCTGGTCCCTCAGCATTCTTTTCAAAACAAAAACTTTGAACAAATTCATCTGATTTTTTTGAAACATTTTTTGAACTCTCATCAAGGACTCTAAAATTCTCTTGTGGTTGAAATTGTGTATCTTGATTCTGGATGCCAACATCATTTGAGCCCACAAACATTTCTTCAACAGTAAATTTGAAGACTTTTGGCTCAACTATGAATGCACTAACATCTTTACTTGACAAGAATTGGTACTTACTTTGGGATGATATCAACTCATATTGCTTGAAAACAGAGTCCTCTGTTTTTGCTCTGTTTTGATTTAAATCTTTCTCATTTTCTTCAAAACCATCAGAATTTAAAACCTTACAAGAACTCTGAACAGTGTGATTATCACTTAGACAATGAGTTGCACCAACACTTGCAGCATTCTCACCAGGAGTAGCATAATTATTCAATCTGTAACAAAAAACAGAATAAAATCAATTATAACTAATCTTAGCTACTTTGAAGGCAACCCAAAAATATTTATATTAACATGTCTCAATGCCTCTGAATAGGCTCCAGCCTAAGTGGATTAAGAGGGGTCGTATGGTACAAAATCTTACCATGTGATAACATGGAGGCTGTTTCCGAATTGATCCAAGAGTAAATTGCAAATACTATCCGCCTAAGTGGATTAGGGGGTCGTATAGTAGGCTATTTCCGAATTGTTCCAAGAGTGAATTGCAAATACTATATATTACTTCACAATAGATAAAGAGTGTAGGAAGTGTAACGACGACGACAACAACAAAAAAAAACATACCTGGATATGTATTTGGTTATGAAGCCAAGAAGATCAAAGATGAAACTGCACAACGATACCCAAAGAAAACTTCCAAACATGAGCATCACTCTTGGTAAAAACTCCCTCACAACTTTTGAAGCTGAGAAGTGTAAGTAGTTTATGAGCATAAGCAATTTCTTGGTATCCATCAACTCAATTAGCCCATACAAGTATTCCTCATTTCTAATCTAAGTAAAGAAAATGAAGAGAGTGTTGTGTTTGGCAGAAAGCAACAAAGAAGTACACGGTACTATGCATTTTGTACACTATTTTATTTTCTCTTTGGAAACAGTGGACTTAACACTAGAGGGCACTGAAATTTGTGGAGAAAATTGGAGCCATCTGCCAAATACAAGAACTTGGTTGGAAGGTTAACATTTAAGGGTGAGTTATGGTAGAAGTAATTTTCAGTGGGATTATGACTTTACCGAAAAACATGATGCATGAGAAGCATGAAAATGATCATTTATTGACACATTTGTGTGGTAGGTCTGGCCTTTGGGTAAAGTCAAACTATTAGCTTTTTCAAGTAATATATGATTGGTTATATTGCATGTTTGGACGTAAAAAACAATTGTAATTTAATCATAAGTTGTGTTATTGGTGCACTACTACTTTTTGATACCAGTGCAACTAACTCCGAAAGTTATTACTACCTTCCATTTTTTTTTTCCTTTTAGCCATTTGCATATAAATTAAGAAAAAAAAAAGTTATCAAAAAGTTCACTAAATATAAAATGACGTTGATTGAAATAATATGGGTGGTTGATTATTAATTTAAAAACCGAAAAATAGTCGAAAATGCGTTGAAAATATAAAAATGATATTTATTATGCTAAAACGACAATTATATTCAAGTAAATTTTTTTGGCTAAAACGACAGCTAAAAAAACGGAGGGAGTATTATTATTACAATCCAATTTAATTAAAAAGTTGAACTTTTATTAATTCAAAATATTTAACATTGATTTTAAATAAATTTTATTTTAATATTTTATTAATAATGTGCAACATAGTACAAAGTAACATGTAAATATATAATTTTTGGCAAAAATTGTATAAAGAATATTTCTCACTATGTTCTTTTCTTCTGCCCAGTAAAATAATAAATGTGTTGGCAATAATATTTATATTTGACATTTAAGCGAGATAATAATAAAATAATTAAATATTAATGTAAATTTATAAATTATACTTTTTTGATTTACATTGCAATTCATTTTTGTTCGTAGTTATATGATCATATAATTTGTTAATATTATAATTTTAATAATATATTTAAGTTTTGTTATAAATCTTCTTCTTCGTTTTTCAAGTGTAATAAAAGAATTCAAATGAGTAATTTTATTTATTGATATTAAGAAAACATCACTTTTCTTTTTTTAATAAAAGGCACCCTTATGTTATTTTATTTATTGTTAGAAATATCATCTCGATTTATATGTAGTCTAAATTATTCGTAGTTCTACTAACGATTTTATTTTATGTATTCGTTTTAACGTATTTTAATTGATCTTTGATTCGATAATATTTGTATAAAGCTGAATTCTGAACTTTTTTTTAATGAAATTCTCTTAATTTTAGTCCATGAGACGACCAAAGAGGCCTTGTGCGTTAGATGTCGTTGTTCGATTGTGGAATCACTACAAATCGATTATATTGAAAATCGATGGAATAAAATGGCGTACCTCTTTAAAATTATAACTTGTGCAATAATTTTTTTTAATGGATTAAACTTGATAGTATATATGTGATTAATATTAACGTATGGAAACTTTAAAATTTTAACATAAAATAACAACTTTTAATATAAAAGGTCACCGAAGTTGTTGGAAAAGATACCTTGGCTGTTAAAGCTAACAAAAATAAACAAATGCGACGAAGATCGAATAAAATGTATAATAATGAATTAAACGAAAACATATACGAGCCTAATTCATACCGCATTATGAGCATCACGAGTACTTCCTGAGCGTAGGCGGAAATGATGAACTTTCGATCTCGAAATCCTCGTTGAATCCTGACACCTCGAGTGAAATGCCTCGCGTAACTCACTTGGCGGTTGAATCGCGCGATTGGCACTAGAATCTCTGACAATTGGACAAGAAGTTGAATCAAAACTTTGACTCAAAAACTGAGGAGATAGAGAGCGCGAATGGTTTTTGGGGAAGGAGATGAAATAGAAATTCTTAGGTTTTCATTTCATTTTTCCCTTATATAGTCCTGCTTGGTTTTGGTCGAATAAACTTGACTCGTTAGATAAATAAGTTTAACTTCGTTGAGCCGTTAACTAACTTATTACTAAATGAGTATGTAACTTAACAAGTTGCTAATAAGCTTCTACCGTTAAACCATCAATTGAAAGCAACAATTTAATTGATCGGTTTTTGTCCAATTTGTATTTTACGTTATCAATGTAAAACTCTCGATTAGTATCTCGTTGATTTAATCAACTCTCCAATTTAACAATCTCGATTTAATTTTATACATGGAATATAACTTCAGCGTCGTTGTGTGTGTGACGCCACGGGCTTAGATAATATTAGCCGTATGTATGCAATTGACCGTTATGATTATTATATCAGTTATGCATGAGATCGCTTAATCGACATAACCCACGATATTTTAACTAAAACTAGTAAATGAATTATTACAACGGTGTCATGACAGGCATAATTATAGAAATCAAGATACTACGATTTCCGACAACCACATTGCTACTTGGGCGATTACTTTACAATTTCGCTTTGCTCCTTTAGATCTACAGTCATAGGCTAACCATAAGAAGTATTAAGTAAACACCTCTGACTTTCTTTACTCAGGCGAGCAGATAGAATTACTATGAGAGCAGCATACCTTTATATCCGGATGGATAAATCTTTATAATATATCAAACACACTAACATCTTCTTGTGTCGCCCAATATGCCGTTGCTAATCCCGCTTAAGGCAAACATTTGACATAGTCAAAGCACAATTCATATAACGTAAGTAGTTATATGCAGCAGTGCAGAATTGTTAAACTAACGGTTCTAAACAAACATCATAGGACACAGAGATATACATATCTTCTTGATTTTGCAAAGATTAAATCCCCAACTCTCGATTATGCCAATGATAGCCCGTCCCAGATTTGATCGGCTTATGACTCTTACGATCTAAGAGAATTGATCATCAATCACTATGTTGGTCATATGAATGTATTAAGCTGATTTATCGACATCTGACCAAGGTGAATGGCTACCTTAAATTTTAGACTTGAGAAACCTGCGCCGACACTTCGAGTTATATGTAAATCGAGACATATAAACATATGGAACATAGTGAACAATAAATTGATATATAAGAGAAGCCGTAATATTCAATTATTGTTTCATCAAGAAAATAGAGCGCTAGCTCCATGAATTGATACCCTTTATGACATTTGTCTAGGACGATGTTGTTGCATATTGATATGATTTGAGGCATTGGTTTGAGTAAAAGGATGAAATTTCACATTAGCTATGTTCTTGGAACTACTCAGTATTTCTGTACATACAAAATATAGTCCCGGTTTGAAAGCTGGAATTGGTGTACCCGGTCTATACCAACTATTTATCTGCCGTGTACCAAGAATGCATCTTAGGTTCTTTTAGGATACTAGAAGATGCCATGACTTTCTGATCAGCCAGTTTCTCTGGATGGCAGGTATTCTGGTATGATAAAGTCACATCATTACGTCGAGTCGTGTACTACATAGTGTACATGATGGACCCTAGCCGAGCATAGCATTGAGTCCTTTCATCTTGTCCATTTCGGTGATTCATTGGGTAGGATTATGACTTCTTTGAGTTAAATTCATAATACCAAGTAGAGTCTTTCCTTGGAATCATTCATTTGAACAAAAGCACTTCATTGACATAAGTGTTCCGACAAAGTTCAATAAGCAGATTAGCTCCCACCGATGAATTTAGATTCCGAGAGTGTATTTGACTTGACTTGAGTCGCCCCGTTTGAAAGCGTCTGTGGCTTGATACTTATTTGAGTTCAGTAATTCTACTTTGCTTTCAATGATTAGTATGTCATCAACATACAGGACTATAATGTTATGTAACTTCATCCTTCTTGTATACAAGACTCTTGTGCGTCTTTGATGAATAAAAAAAACTTTAATTATGCTTATCGAAGGCAGAAGGGTCCAAGCTACGAGGATGTCTACTTGAACCATGAATGGACCTCATAACTTGTAAACCTTTAAGGTCTCTTGGGACATGTAAAAAGCGGTGGCCACCGTCATCTTCATAAAGTTCCATTCCACGAAAGTAGTCTTTATATCCGTTTGCCATATTTCATAGTCATAAAATGCGTATTACCTAAGATTATCCGAATGAATTTAAGCATAGCCAGCAGTGAATAGGTTTCGTCATAGTCCCGATCCATAATTTGCTTGAAAACTTTAAGCCCACAGTACCGCTTTGAAAACATGAATGTTTCCGTCTTTGTCATGTTTAACTGCTTAATACCGTTCTGTTTCAGTAGAGGCGAATGCCGTTTTAGTTAAATCTAACAAGAAGGACGAACCTTGTTTGATACATAGGAATCCTGTCTGGGAACTTCTGGCTATCGGCCATTTATCGGCGTCTTTGCTCTTGTTGCCTCGCCGTAAGAGGTAGGCTCGTCACTTTAATCACGAAAGCTTCGCCATATCAGCAGTGCGGTTCGGCGATCTACATTGGATCTCACGGGTTGTTTCTTCATGATCTTGTGGATCAAGAGTGGATCTTCTATGTAAAGGCACTAAATTCTTTTGAATTGTATGTCTACACACTCGGTGTATTATTGATCGACTTAAATGCATGCGGTTTTCTCAGATGAACACGCCAGCTAAGCCACTTTTGAATGAGATATTTCTTTTTCAAGGAATGCTCGATCACAGCGGCGAAAATCTTATTTTAGGTGCTTCGGGGTAGAAGTAATAAGAAGTAGCGTCTATAGGACTTGGTATTGGTTTATCTTTTGCCGACTTCTTAACATAAGCTTCCTGACCCCAGATCTGAGAAGCCAATTTGGAAAACTTCCCATGCTTCGATTCGGGAGGTATTTCATATGTTGATATAGTTGGACCTTTATTAAGTGTGGTGTCCTTTGTAGTGTATATCCGGAAGCTAAGCGCGGATAGATAGAGGCTCGTCATATGTCAAACACGTGTCAATCAAGCTTGATTTCTCACTGAGGGCAGCGTCGTGGCGTTCTAGGGGGTAGTGGGTAAGCAAATACCACACTTTTGAGATGAGTATTTGAACCTTGACTTAAATATTCTCTCCTGCATAAGGTCGAAGAATCTTTATGATGCTTGTTCGATTAGTTCTTTACTTAATCATGTAGTTCCTTGAAGGATTCACGTTTGTGTTTAAATGAGATACACATAACGCATTTAATGTAATCATCAGTAAGTGTAATGAAGTAACTGTAACCATCTCGATGGAATGTTCATTGACCCATCGTTAGCTTGTATGATCCCCGACAAATATTTGACGCTTTCGTTGTATCGGTGAAGGAAATTTGGTCATTTCGGCCAGAGCAAGATTCGCACTTGCTCGTGTGTTTCATGTCGAAACCTTTAAGTATTCCACGGAGTGAAGTTTCTTGATACGGTTACCATTATATGACCTGATACGCAATGTTATAGATATGGAAAACTTTAAACCCCGTTGAAACTGTACACTTATCAATGTTATGTTCTCGATTGGCGTGTCTAGAGTCGGTATCTTGGAGAAATGTATTGCTTTATATCCGCATATTTCTTATCACAGATCTAAATGCATTAGGATCACCTTTTTGAAGCAAGGAAGGAAAAACCCTTCATTATTCAAAAATACCAAAGAAATAGTTATATCACACTTTATAAGTAGAGTCAGAAAAACATTATTTAAGTTGCAGGAACACGGCCTGAGGAAAATTTAAGCGATGGATCCTGCGTAGGGGCTTCTGACACCTGCATGCGTCCCGCTTTAAAAGTCACGATCCATCTCTGTACTAACTTTCGAGTCATTTCTACTTGCCTGTAGTTCCTGCACATTGCGACAAATATGAGAACCATAGTCAGTGACAAGTACCCACGAAGTAGAATTTAGAAGTTATACAAACTTCAATAACATATATATACATATATACTTGTAGGCTGAGTGGTCGTTAGACCATTCTTCCTATCTTCCAAGAATTTCTTGCGAATTAAGGCTTCTAGTGACCACGGATCCCTTGATAATGACAACTGTCCTCCTTTCGTACGTTCCATTACCCGACATTTTTTGTGAACTTAGTTCCCTCCCGGACACCTTATGCAATTTAATACTTTTTCTTAAATTTCCTTTTGTTTGGACCACCAAAGCTTGAGAAGAAATAGAATCTGTCTTTCCCCGATTTAATACCGGCATTTGTGATCATCTTATGCGGTTAGTTTAGAGATAAGCTGAAACATGCGTGAAGTTCATCACAAACTTAGAGAACTTCTTTGGGAGGGACTTTGGGATAAGGTCTACAGCCCCAGTTCTTTGAAACACACAGGGCCCAAGACATTGGTCGTTCATTTAATGACATGTGGGCTCATGACCTTTCCCGTTTCGGTTTGCTATCAATGAGAGCATAGATAGTATCATATCTTTTCATTCGAGCTTCCTTTTGGAATAACTTATCGAGTTGTGCATTATGTATCTTCACATACCATACTAAGTTTGAATCTACGGAGTTCCATATTGGCTAAGCGTAAGACATTGGACATCTGACATCGGTTGTACTTTTTAGGCTTCCGCTTTCCTATTGGTGGCAGCATCATTTGAGTACGGATTCTGGGACCTGGTGTTCAACACTGCGTTCTCTGCGCGGGAAACTGATCGCCGAGTTCAAGACCGGTCGTGAAGTTTACGTTGTTGAGCATTTCTCAAGTGCAGCCCGAAGCGAGTTTCTAGGTGGGTTAGGGGCAGTCATTTCAATTCTACAAGAATAAGTATGTAAATGACAACAGTTTAGCAATCTATCATGTCAAACACTTACAAAATAAATTGTAAAATAATACCAATACTCAAAATCTCACAAAATGTATTAGTATGCAAGACCTACTATATTGGAATTTCAAACGGCAACACTACATACATTTTGAAAAGCCAACATAGCATTAGGTTAACTAACCAATTATAAAAACTGACCTGCTTTCTTATTATTCTTAGCACCGCCTACGTCTTTGCCTTCTAACAGTGTCGCGAGCCACAGCAGCGTTAATTAAATCACGGTTAAGCAACCAATTAAACCAACTTATTACTTGGAATGATCATCTAAAAGCCCACAACGTTAGTGGAAATCACTTCAACATGATCCATTGCCATACTCGTTCTGATACGGTACACCATCATGATATTCGGTGATCGTGATAAGTTTCACAACTTTAAAATTGGTTTGATACGAGTGCTTAAATTTTATGGTGAGATTCATATTATTTGATTAATTATTTAACATGTTATATAAAGACATACTTTTCAGTAATATTCACATCATGAAAAAATAAAACAAATAATACATTTGAGGAGATATATGATATACAAAATACAAATAATAAACTATTCTGACACTTATCGAGTGCGTCTTTGTATTTTGACTTTTGGAAACTTCCCAGCGACATTGTGGAAGAGCCGTGCTTGATGCCTTCAGCGGTTGTACGTTTATTCACTAGCCGAACTGGGCAACCACGCGTACTTGTGGGTAAAATAAAATAAATAAAAGAAAGCATTCAATGAGGTCACATGCAACCGAATAAGCAGTTCGCGTAATATTTCAAAATACAACTAAAATTATATCGATATATCCCACTTTCATTGCCATTGATATATAATAAAATTGAAACACATAAACTACGCATTTAATATATATTAAATAGCGCGGATTAAATGACTTCATGAATAATAGATTAAAAGCGAGTTTAATGTTATTAAGTATGAAATAAACAGGTCATTAATACATAAGAAATATGTACTTAATACGCAATAAACACGCAATCAATTATACAATAAAATGCAATAAACGCTAATAATGAGGTTGAGAAAAACTTCTCAATCAATTCAAATTTCAAATGCATGATTATGATCATATAAAAACTTTCCATTTTGATTATAAATCAAATCAATCACATAAATATACAATTTAAATGTGATATGAAGTAATTCAAAATTGATTCTATAATTATATTCTAGAAATATATATATTATTAAATGCATTAATAAATATATATATATATATATATATATTGTAAATGATATTACAATAACTTCTTTAATTTATACAATAAAATAATTATTACAATAATCATTTCATATAAATATAATAAGATAAAACTAGCAAGTTTTTATCTAAATATTTTTATATTTTAAGCTGAGCTTGTGACCGTAGGATTATAATAAAGAGATTATTTAGATTAAACTTATTATCATTAAAATTGATAGTACAATTATCATGTGATAAATACACAAAAACATCGAGTAATAATTTTAAAATGGATTAGGATTTTGTAACAACAAAATCCGATGAAAACTTAACGACAGACGACGGACCTCCGGTGATCCGTCCGAGGCTAGCGTCAGTGGCGGGCGTCCGTTTGGGCGCGGGCAATACGGAGGCAGCGGAAGGTTGTGCGCTCCATTTCACAAATTCCACTTTTTTTATTTAATTAAAATATTGAAAAAATCAATTTGAAGGCCTTAAACATATCCAAAAATGTTGAAATTGTTAACAAACATTTCACATAATTTTATTAAACGTTTTCAATTAGAATTTTGTAAAAACAATTTACCAAAAATTAATTATACAATAAACATTCCAAAAATTACAAAATTGTTTTGGGATATTTAAACAATCCAAAAAATTATGGAATTTTCAAAAGATACTTGGTCCCCTCACAGATCTGGAGATGAAAATTGATGAGAAATTTTAAAATATTTTAAACGCCTCAAATCCAATAAAACTTTTAGATTTTAATCAAAACATGTTTAAAAACCGCCATTTCAATTCATGAAACACAAATCTAAATTCGTCAATCCAAAAATTAATAATATGATGAACCTAAAAACTTTATAAAACACATATTTATTCATGAATCAATTTTTCATAACATATATTCATGGTCAAGAATATATAATATGAAAATCGATATAAAATGTGTTTATATAATAGGTATATATAAATGTAATGAAAATTATACAACTTAAACATGTTAAATGATACACTTGTTGAAAAATTATGCAAGCTGTTCATAACAAAATAAACAAATGCAACCAAGATCGTATAAATGTATAATAAAGTGCAGAAAACATACGATATAATTCATACTGCGTATGAATGCGAGTACTAAGCAAGCGGAAATGATGAACTTTTCAGTCTCGAATCCTCCGTTGAATCTCTCGGCCTCAAGTGAAATACCTCCCGGTTAATTAAACAGCGATTGAATCACGCGTTGGACTTTAAATCTCGGAGCAATTAGGCGAATTTGAGTCAAAAGTTTGACTCAAAATCCAAAAGGAGTAGGGAGAGGCGGCGAATGGTTTTGGAGGATGAAATGAAATTCTTAGGTTTTCATTTCATTTTTTCCGCTTATATAGTCGCTCTTGGTTTTGGTCGAATAAGCTTGACTCGTTTGATAAATAATTAATTTCGTTAAGCCGTTGGCTAGCTTTTACTAAATGAGTAAGTAGCAACAGTTACTAATAAGCTTCCTCGTTAAACCATCGCTTGAAATAGCAATTTAGTTGATTGGTTTGTCACGTTGTATTTTTACGTGCTCCAGTATGAAAGCTACCGATTAGGTATCTCGTTGATTCAATCGACTCCCAATTTAACAATCTCGATTTAATTCTCGTGGAATATACTTCCAGAAGTCGTTGTATGTGTGTAGCATACGAGGCAGATAATATTAGCCGTATAATATAATTGATGGTTATGATTATTATATCGATTATGCATGGGATCTAACTTAATCTGCGCCAACACGATATTATCGTGAGTTAAATTTAGAGTAATTTATGATGTATTTATTGAACATAGTTTGAGTAATCTCATTTAACTAAAACTAGTAAATGAATTATTCTGACGATTGTGCATGACATAATTATGAAATGAAGATACTCTAATTTTAATAGAAGCCATTTAAATAGAAGATGAAGTCTGGAATTTATTACGTAATATTCATCGATAATGTGAATTATATACCTAAAATATACATATTCATGTATTTTTTGAACCTAATATCGATGAATTATATTTCATATAAGTGAAAAATAATATAAGTATTACTATGACAATATAATCTTATTTAATTTACTAATTACTAATCAATATTACTTTTTAATTTCCTTTCATATATTGAATTCAACTCTAATTACTTATTGCATCTATAGTTTATAGATAAAAAAAAATTATTTAAGCATAAAAACTAACATGTTTAATAAAAAAACATTAAAAAATTGAAAAAAAAATATCGAATCTATTAACTAGCACGTCATTACTAAATGATTGTAAATGCTTGATTTAAGTCTTTCAGGTGTGAAGTTTTACGCCTTAAATCGATAAACATAATTTTGATTTGAATAAATTTAATGTCCCCGATATTAAAGTACATTGAAAGATATTATTGTTTATTATCGTCATATATTATACAACATAAATAAAAATATTTTAATTTATGATTTAATGCACATTGAAAAATTAAAATTTAAACTTTGACTTAAATCCCATTGGGGATGGAGAGAGTATTGGATATGTAACTTGGCCTTTTTATTTGATTGTTGAAATGTAATACAATATATCACGTAATAATTTAGATATATATTCTTTAATAGTAATTTTTGGATTAGAAAAATTATGTTTCAATTATAATTGATCAATTATCATACAAAAAAAATTTACGGTATGGTAGGCGTGAGTGAGCCAAAAGTTCGATTCGATTAAATTATTAAGTTCGAAATAGTTAGAATTTCCATTAGCTGCAGTTGAATAGAGGCGAACATGAAGCCAAGAGCAACCAAAATCCAAAGGTTGAAGGACGGACCGAACCGTCTTGAAATAGTTCGATCGGCCACATTTTGATCGTGCTCGTTTAGATATGATGTAAGCACATGTTGAAAACCGTTTAAAATCTGGAAATTGCTCGTCATCCCCATCACCGTTTTTCTTACATTTAAATACAACAATTTGATTCGATCCTTTCAAATAAGGTGTTCAACGTTCTTTCTGACGAGTTGATTCGATTCGCAAAGGATTCGGCTCGATTCGCGGTGTTCAAGCGTATACTCAAGCGTTAAATTTTAAGATTCATTTCGAAGCGTTAAATTTAGATTAATGTTTTGACATTATCTTTGAGCAATAAAGTTCGGTATAGTTCGGTTCGTTTTAAAATTTCTAGGTATGAGTAGACTAATTCATTGCATTAAAATAATTGTTATAGAATTTTTAGGCAAAAATAAGGACTTATTAATTATTGAATTGTTATAGGAGTCCTTTTTAAAATTTTAGAAACATATTTTTTCACCAATAAAAAATATTATAGTAAAGAATTAATAGTAATTAAGTAATATGGAAATGGAAAAATCTATTAGCTTTTATAGAGTGAGATTTGCACAGCTTGAATTACTTATAGTTAAACTAAATAACAATTAATAGTGGGACAAAAGTATAAATAATTATATTTCCTTGATTCAATGCCTAGTATAATAATATAAGTAAAAAGCTTCAGCAGTATTATTATAGAGCTCTTATTTATTTATTTGCAGGATCGTGTGAGGACTAAAACTATTATTGTCTTCCTATATACCATGTCCATATTTATGTATGGACAATGTTCTAAGTTGATCAGGTCAGACATCATACTTTGAGGTATATCTCTATAGGTCCACATATTGATCTATATGTCACATATTGGTCCCATGAAAGTTTTATTCTCAACAGTCGATAGAATGCGTTCTTGGTGATGCCTCAATTATGGCTTTATATATAAGCAACATTGACAATTGATACTGATATTGATCTCAATGGATGAAGTCAGTCTTACAATGATGTAAACATAATGCACATACAAGTCAAACTCACATATACTCAAGGGGATTTAGTGATTTAATAACTTAACTGCACTATTTATTTTATAAAATTTATTTTGTATAAGAGATGCTTAAATACCTTATACAAGTAAACAGTTGAGTATAGAATGGAGTATAAAATATGCAGCCCCCATAACCATGAGGTTATGATTGTTGTTCTGTCTTGAGACATGCATTTCCCGGCAGTAAATGAGCGATAGTGTTAAATCTGGCGTTTTAAACTTTTCATGCGGTGTGGGTTCAATCCTTCAGTGGCGAGAATCTACCGTATTGAAGTGGTTTAAAGGAAGAACAACATCGCGATCAGTTGAGGCGTTGTTTTACCATCAGACACATTGTTTACATCAATCTTAATTAAGTAAATCCTCAATTTTGTTAACTATTTACATATGAATTGCTCACTGGGATTTTGCCATTTTAGACTTTTAGTACACCAAGTAGGGCCAGGCCCATATTCCATGGACCAATTAAGTATAGCCCCGCATGATCTGACGGTTCTGACTTCTGACCATATTTAAGTTCAGCTGCTTGCTTAGAGGGTGTTTGGCTAAGTTTATTTTGAATTAATCAACATAAATTGATTTAACCAAAATAAGTGTTTGGGTAAGAATTGAATCAATAAGCATAAGTTAGAGTAACTTTTAAGTTGGAAAAAAAAAAACGATAATTTTTCAATTTTTTTTTTTCAGCTTTTTTCTTGTTTTATAAAGTTGGTTTAATCGAAATAATTTATTCATTATCATTTCGATATTTAACTTTATGCTATTTTTCCTTTATTTAATAGTCGTAAGATACAATTTTAGTTATACAAATTTTTAGCATTTATACTTTATTAGAAAAAAATAAAAAATAAATAAATATTATATTTAGCCATAAAATATAATTTTTGAATTATAATTAATTTTATTTTTCAAATAGAATGCCAATTTATTTATATCGCAAAGATAAAAAAAAAAAGCGATATAAATGAGATGTTTTTATAATTGTTTATACGAGCTTTATAAGTTATTGTTGTCGGACGTGTAAGCAATCTAATTTATAAAATTTGTGTTAGTCGAAGCAAGTGTAATATGAATTTGACCAACATAAGTAATCTGTTTTATAAGTTGGTCGACACTAAGTTAAGAAAAATAAGTTTAGCCAAACGGCCTCTTAGTTCAGTTAGTTGTCTCTTGGCTCTAGCCCGAGCTATTTCTTGGATGGTAAAAAAAAGTGTAAGCATGGTGCTGCTTCGAGTCACGACGATGAATTCGTATTTTAAGCTACGATTTTCATGTTTACAAATTTTATAAGTAATATGTTTCAACATTAAGTAATATCTCAGCAGGTATTCAAATATAAATTTATCAGTAATGATATTCGCTATCTTTGATAGAATACCATAATTTATTTATCAATAATGATATCTATTAGTAGTAAACACCGTGCTTCTTTATTAGCAACCAAGTCGGACTCCTCTCCCCTTATTGCCTGCCTTCACATATTCACATTGGTGTTTTTTGGAATGTTTCTCTGACTAAGGCCCTTATCCATTATTAGTTGATCTCTAACCTAGATCGGCCTGATTATTATTATTATTTTAAGATTCACAATCTCCTTCTCCTACATGAGAATCGAATCTAGGAACTCAAGGGTATATGGTTACTAGTTGAATCACTAGATCAATCGATGTTCTCGAACCGGCCTGATTATAATTTATAGCTGGTCTTTGTTATTGCACTTTGTTTGATGAAGTTAAAAAACTCCACTAATTATATTTTTGCATCTATCTAAACTAGTTTTTGATAAAGTAATCAACTCTATGTAGATCGATTAATGTTTAAGGTTTTGTACTATTATGAGGTTAAGTTTAACTCTAAAAGTTTGAGTACATTTGTATTGATTTCATTTCAATTTAACTGAAATATTTTTTTTTTAATTTAATTGAAACATTTGTATTTAACTATAATCAACGACTTTTGAAACAATAATTCATTAGGTTTAACTATCAAAATAGTGATGGAATTGAATAGTACCCAATACACACTTTTGCTTGTAAAAGAATATGAAAGCTTCGGACTCGAAAAATTCGATTCGAGATTTGGTTCGAAGTTCGAACTTCGAACTTCGAAGTTTTATTTGTTCGAACTCGAGCCAAACGAAACCCTGATGAAGTTCACTATAGTTTGACTCGTTTATAGCCCAATCAATTTACACTTCACCCACTCACTTTTTTGCTTTATGACGGGTTATTACCTAATTGACTGGTCTTCAAATATGTTTCCTGATTCATGCTTCATCAATTTCACTCAACACGCAACATTCTTAATCACTAAGGAATGCTAATTTTGCACTTTGATTATCCTTCAAACATTAAGATACCCATCAAGTTTTAATTAAGTAAATCAAATTCACAATGCATAAACATGTTCAAATAAGCATCATTATATGATATGGCATATATGATAAGAAGATGCTTATTAGCTTCTCAAAGATGTTGTTCCAATCAACTATATTCATTCATTCTAGTAACATTATTTTACAACAGCCTTAATATTCTCACATTGTAAGAAAAAACAATGATTGTGGTGAATCTGAAACTGTTATTCTCATTCTTTGGCCACTCGTTTCTTTCTTTAAATCGCAATTTTGAAACAAACAAATCTTTGCTACACAAATGACAAATGCCTCAAATGATTAGGAGAAGCTCAATTCAATAAGATGCACTTCTACACATGTTATTTTTTATTTCAATATTAAAACAGAACGCACACCTACTGAGACTAGAACCCATCAACCCCAAATCTTGAAAATGGTCCCGAAAATCATGATTGTTTGTCCACCTAGATTTCTTGGGATTATTCTCTTCATGTTGTTAGTAGCAATTCAACAGGACAAAGGTTTTGGGATGAGAAATGCAAATTTTGCATTGAGATTGGACAAAGAAAATGGGACAAGGCAGAGGACTAATCAACGTCTGCTCAGGGCATCATCATCTACTGTGAGTAAGAATTTAGACTCATTTCAATCAAGCAAGAGAAAAGTTCGGAAAGGATCAGATCCTATACACAACAAAACATGATCAAAGAAGTGAATTCAACGCGAAAATCATTTATTCTAGTGAAGAATGTGAACCAAAATGGTAAGTTTAACACAACTAAGTTAATAATTCTTTCATGCAGAATGGTTGAGAGGTTTGTTTTCATTCTTGTCTACTTTAATTTGTATAGTGATGTATGTATATATGGAGAGTAGCTAGCTAGAGCAAAGAGTGATAGTTCAACTAGCAAGAATTGTTTGATAGAGTGATGTACGGCACACTTGGTTCTAGCTTGCCATTTTGTTTTCAATTGTTTGTTACTACCTTCATTTTAATATTTTTATAGAATATAACTTTAAATCTATTATTATTCATATAATTTTACTTTTTTATTAAAAAGTTCATACCATTAGATAGATAGAACACATTAAGCAATTTTATGAACCGAAGTTTGGATAGTTAATTGCCGAAATGAATTAAGGTAATTGAAATTAGATTTGCGATTTGATCACTATAAATAATCTGGAATGTATGAATGGTCCAGTAGCAATTGGATATCGGGATCTGAGTGGTGCTCCAAACAATTTTGAGAACTACTTTTGGATCCAATTTGATATTTTAGAGAATTATTGGACATAAGTAAAAATTATTTTTCTTCTTGTCACTCTAGCACAGATTCTTTATAGACACCTAAATATTGCTTTTTAGATGTGAAAGTACTATTATGTCCCTCGATTTTTAATGATAGTATTTGAGAACATTTTAAATATGAATAAAATAATCATTTTACATTCTTTTATTTAACTCGAAGTTTGGACATCAAAACAGTTTTGAATAAGATTAATTTGAAGCCAAGGTTGAATATTGTTTGATTGAGTAGTTATATCTCACCATTAAATCGAAATGAATAGTGATTTTATTTTGATAGATATATATATAGTGATTTTTTATGTTACAAGTGTTTGACGTACAAGTATTTGATGCCTAAAATCTAATGGTTTGTTTTTTTAATAATTTTTTACAAAAATTCGTTTTAGTTACATTGTTCAATTATTGATTCAAAAGTATATGACTCAATTTGTCGAGGAAAAACCACTAAATATTAAGATGGGGAGAGGATTATTTGGAACAACGACTAAGGAAAATCACATAAGCCAGTTTACTCGATCTTCAGTTGACATTAAGCAAGACCGACGACCTCTTTCGATCACATGAAACATCAAAATCTCAATTTTGATGCTCAACACTTCCTCCCAAGAAAACAGATACAGTTTAAATTTTAAACACATACATTAAACTAAAATCAACTTGTTCCAACAATATTTACATATCAGCGTGGAGCTCACTAGAGCTAGTCCACTTATGCAGGACTTTGCCAAAAACATCATAAAATGCAATTTCTGCCTCTGTCTCTCTCAATTGCACAGACATGAAACCTTGTCCATCATAGAAGAATTTCAAGCCTTCATCATCTAAGTCCTTAACATCTCCTCTCCACGCCTTCGAGCCTGCTCCACTCGTTAGGAATTGGATCGTGCTGCAATCCAAACACAAAATCAATTGAGACTCAAGACAAAAGAAATCAAGTAGAATTGTTGGACGAATGGCTTAGAAAATCGAATGGTCTAGTGATAAATGCATGTATGTATGTAATCGACTACCTTTTTCCATCGCTGATTTGTTCAAGACAGTGGTCATGTCCATTCATATAGAAATCGACATTGTTCTCCTACAAATTTTACAATTTGAAAGGGACACAATTACACAAACATGAGGCTAATTTTTTAATAGGGTAACAAAACTAGATATTGATAATGGGAATAATGTGTAAAAAATTGTTTAAATTACCCGAAGGATGGGAAGGAGGAGTTTAGCAAGCTCTACAGTGTCACCATGGTGTCCAACACTTCTAATTGCATGATGACCAACAACAATTTTCCATTTTGCTTTTGAATTCTGTAATGCAGTTTCAAGATCCTACAAACATGGATGGTTTAATTAACTCACTTTCTTAATCTTTTATTGAAAGTAATATATAAAGATGTATTAAAATGGTCTTACATTTAAGACTTTGGTGATATATTTCCTTGCTGGTGTAACACCACGCCAATCATAGGTATGTTCATTTGGAGACGTGAAATAGTCTCTTACAAATGGAGTAGTATCCACATAAAAAAATTCCGCAATATCTGTAAACGTAACCAAATAAAAAGAATTGACTACAAGAAAATAAATGTAAGTATAAATTAAGGAGTATATAATAAAAATCTTTTTTTATAATTATTTTAATACTTCCTCCACTAATAAATGTTATAGATTTGATGTTTGACTATACACACTGCAATGAAATTTCAAATTTGTTCCTCTATTCTAAAATTCCCTCCATACATCCATCTCGCATTTGGTCAAACATAAAAACCTAATTAGATATTCTATAACTTAATCGAATGAGATAATTTTATTGTCAAAAAATCAATTTTGATTGATTAATTAAACAACTAGTAAAATTGAGATCGATGGTATTGAAGAAGAGATTCACTTGAAACATCTGTGGACGTCGGGTGGCCAGAAAGCTGCGGTCTTGGCTGCGCGCTCAGCGTGAGTTCGATCGATGGCGGCGGCAAATGTTATTCTTTGAATCCAGTCGTCTTGCCGATTGTTGCGGATTCTGCAGCTGTGTTGGTATTTGTGTATGGGGTGAAATTTCTGAGGGCCGTCTGGCCATCTCGGATAACCTCCATTGGTGATGGGTAGCCGTATAGGGCGTCGTTAAGTTGGCGTATCGGCGAATGTGGTATTGAAGGAAGAAATAAAGAAGCAACTAATTGATCACCTGTATTTACAATAAATGACCTTAAACAAAACCATCTGCTATCAACTTGTCTAAGGTATGGACTCAATTGAGCTGCCACATTTCCCCTGTAGTCATGGTTACCAAGAACTGCAGGCCAAACCAATTATAGTAATACAAAAATAATTAATTACTGTATTTTTATTTTTTAAATTAGCTGTGATTAATAAATAGGAACACATAAATTGAAATTTATAGGTTTTAATGGTTCATACCACTATACCACTGCTTTTGCAGACTCTTGGCTGTATAAATATTGGTAAATGACTCTTCAAATGCAGGGTCTTTCTCTCCTGTTAAGCCATCATCATAGAAATTATCCCCAGTCGAAATCACAAAATCAATGTCCAATTTCTCTGCAATTCTTCCCATCTGCATGAAATATACAATTCAGCAAAACAAATTGTTTGCATCTCATTTGTCAAACTTGGATAATAAATTGGGGTGACCAATGCAGCTAGCTCATGATAAAAGGAACATAATCAGGAGTAAAATCTAAGATTCAAAACTTAAAAAGATTGACTAACATTTATTGTGCTAAAACAAAATTACAAAAGTACAGGGACATTTTGAAATTTTCAAAATCCCCTGACTACTTTTGTAACTGTCGGTGGTGTAACTAAGGAGGCATAGCACCAGTTACCTAATTATTGAAAAGTAAAATTCTATTATCAACTTCACATAAGAATGAATCCTGATTCTTCCCAAAGAATATGATTTTAAAAAAATTCTTGTTCCGTTACATAAAAATGCCGACCTGAGTTATAGATTTATAGCTACTTCCCAAAATAAGCAATATGTCGAATACAAAATTGGTGAAAGGAGGGAAATACTATACACACCACCAAATACTATTTTTTTACAACCATGCAATTATTAATTAAAAACTACAAATATCTAATGAGTTGTATGATTTTAAAGGAGTAAAAAACAAGAGAATATCAATCCAATAAACCTGGAATGCAACTTGTGATTGGTTATATTCACCTCCTCTTCCCCAATCACCAACCACCAGGAAATTTAGAGTTCCATTATTACCATTTTTCATGTTGTGATCAAACTTAGGAAAATGTTCAGCAATGGCATGTCCCAAAACAAAGACCAACACGAGGCACAGAACCATGGGTTTGATGCAAATGTTATTAGCCATGGCTCTGTGTATTAAGATTATCTAAAGAAAAACTTAAATTGGACAACAAAAAGAAACACAAAAATAGCTCTGATCTATCAAATATTCAAATCACGTTTTGTAACGTTCAAGTCAGCCTACATGAATATATATAGCTAGAAAACTAGTTGTTTAACATCAAAGAAACATTAAATTAATATCAAATGTAGATTGCGAGAAGAAGAAGACCAAAAAAGATATTTCTTGGTAAGATTATTGGCCAATTAAGGATTTAAAAGAAGGAAGGAAAAAAAAATTTGTCCAAACAAAGGAACAGTTTTCCTCGAAGAACTACATGTATTACATTATTATTCCCACGTTCTTTTGAGTGTTGCTACTTTGTCGCTTGGTCACTCGATAATTAAAGTTATGTAATCTTATCTTCTTTTTTCCTAGCTAGTTCATTGACATAGACATTGATTGATAGACACTTAGACCACACATATTTATTTAATCTCATAATGTAACTTATATTCAATTATTAATGTAATGTTAAATTATCGTCCGTTACGTTCATTTTCCTCCATTTACTCATCTCATTAAGAATTTATGAATTTCAATGTAAAATCAATCGACAAACCAAAATTCTGTTTACCAACTCTGAACTCTAAAGGTATGTATTGATACGTGAAACCTAGATCAGATGAACCACATATATTGAATTAAGTATGTGGTTTATGAGATAATCAAATGATCTAGCGGTTGAGCTAGTATTTCTTAATTTTTGAGTTTAAATATTCGAATATCATTATAAGGAAAGGGAGGGAACTATAAATTATTATAATCTTAACTATTAAGAAAAAAATCTGGTTTATCAATGAGTTGACTTTGATTTTATTATTTTTATAATATAATTAAAAATGTATTCATTGATAACAGTGACCGCAAAAAAAAACGTAAAAGGTTATGTAAAAAGTAAGGAGGAGTATGAGTATGGTTTAGATGTTTGAGGGTGAATGTTAAGCATGGTATTTAATCATAAATAATCGGTATCAATATGATTTAATTTGTACCGAGCTTTGATATACTCATGTTGGTGTTTTGGTATTGCTATCCATTTTCGTTGTTAGGCAAAATTGAACAGTGATGAAGTGTCGGAATAGGTGTCCAGCAGTTGGAAGGACGGATTCGTTCTTGTTAGATCCTATGTAGATATTTTTGGGATTCTGCTGATTTTGGTAAGTTCTGGAAGATTCATTTTCGTCTTATAATATATGGGAATGACTTGGAGTGTACCTAACCATAAAGATTGAGATTTGGTTGATTATGGGACAATGAAAGTTTTGGTATGTAAAGAATTGATTATAGAAGATCTTTCCATCTTTGAGGAGTATTAATTTTATATAAGTGTTACTCTACAAATCTGAGTTATTCACCACTCCATTACATAATAATTATGCGTTTAAGAGTGAACACAAAAGATTTGAAGAAGCGTATTGCTGTATAGGTTGAATGTGTGTTAAGTAATTCTAAAAAACTTCTAACTAATGTACTATGGTTATGTGACTTTTGTTGCTACTGATGTGGGGATTTTTAAATTTAATATATTGAGTTTGTGAAAGATAGAAGTAAGGGAGTACAGACTCTTTTTACTAGTTTGGAGTAGAATAAGGTTTCGAGAAGATAAGTCGCTGTTATAACGTCTGATATCATATTAAAATCCTTAGCTGAGCCATTTTGGACACCAGAGTCTTATATTGGCACCGAATTGGGTTACCATCTTTGTGTCTTTTACATTACGGAATATTTATTTGTTTTACTTTTAAATCGGTGCCTCTTTGTCGATAAAGTGTTATTGATAATTGAGTATAGCAGTGCGTTCAGTAAATCCCCATTTATGACGAGGTTACAAGCTTTCGATTGGTATATCAGGCGGGCGTTGACGTACAAAGTGAGATCCTTGTAATTTGTGTGTGAGATGGAAGGAAGTACAATAAGTCATCCCCCATAACTTGATGGGTCAAATTATGCATATTGGAAGGGCGGAATGGTGGTTTATTGAGATCCAAGGGTATAAAAACTTAGAAATTTATTTTAACAAGTTGGACTCCTCCTCAACGGATGTTAGATAATGGCACCATGATTGAAAAACCTGAATTGGATTGGACAAGAAATGAACGTGAAACATCAACGGAAAATTCGAAGGCCTTGGATGCAATACATAGTTGTGTGTAGATAAATATTGATATACTGATCCGAACTTGTACCAGTGCTAAAGAAGTTTGGGAAACTCTTGCATGTGTATTTGAAGGAATTCCTGAGTTGGGTGTGTGTAAGTCTCCCGACTTCTTCTTGCAAAATTAGATGAGAATGAAAGAAGAAGAGACCATCATTAAGTTTATTATCAGGCTCAAGGAGATGTCAAATAGATTATGACCTTGCATAAACGATGTGCGAAGAAAAGGTGTCAGAAAAGATACCGATTACTAACTTCCAAGGGAATTCAACTCAGTGATTGTCATAGAAGAACCGAAGGACATCTACGATCATAACGTAAAAGGTAGATGAAATTTATTTGGTTCTCTTGCTCAGCATTTGAAATGTCTCTTGATGATCAGTTTCAAAGAAAAAATATTTACATATCTGTCAAACCAACATCATTGGCAGTTTGTCAACTATTAGTACCTAAGACATAAATGTTGAAAAATTTGAATCGGCAAGCTTCTGACGGATCAATGTAAAGAATGTAAGGGTTATGGCCATAATCGATTCATCGTCAACTTTTTCTAAAAGAAGTGTAATGCTACCTCAATCTGGCGAAAATAGCAGAAACGTAAGAGCAGGGTTGAGAATTTTGTTGCATTCATAGACAAAGCCATTAAATCTCTCTGTATGACTGATGAAAGTGAGGATAGTAATGATGAAGAGATGACTATTGAATGATTAGTTGAGTAGTACAAACAATTGTTCGACATTGTACCAAGTTACTGTGAGGTGATACGAAGAAGGTACAAGAGGAAAATAGAACTCTTATTGATAGAAAATAATAAGATGTTAAATGTCAACTCTGAATTAAAGGAGAATATGGAGAAGTGCTCAGCAAGGAATTGGAATATACAGAAAAAATCACATTCGTATGCTCAGTCCCGGAACTTCTAAACTGGATGAAATACTTTCGGTCAGTATCCAAATGAACATAAAGGTGTGGGATATGTTGTTAGAGAAGGTGCTAAAGAATCAAAATGCTGTTCAGTTTTGCAAAGCCCTAATGAATCTATTGTCAGAGCAAATGTTACCAACATACAGTCTAACGATTTAGTCGGTCAGAAATGTTAAAAGCCTTATTCCGAGAACAAAAAAAGAAGAAACAATGGGTTTGTCGTAATTATGGAAGAAGGGCCATAATGATGACATGCTATTAAGATGATGGTAAGAGCATTAAATTGATAAGGTGATTTTCATTCCAAATTCTGAAGTTGTTTATCATAAGGAATGGAGGATCGAAAAGAGATAGATGCGGAATATCTCAGCCACGAATGAAAAATCAAAACGATTATCGAGGGATTAACTGTGTTGCTAGGTGTAAGTGTGGAGGATCAAAGGTCTTAGGTGGAAAGGAAAAAAGCCAATGTTGTCTGTCTGCCGAATGTACATGTTCATGATGAACTTGACATGTGTGGATCAATGGTCGGACGGAGGGTTCTCTTAGTGTCGCTCGTGGGACGTTGAAATGAAAAATTCATCTTTTTGTAGAAAGGTGGATTAATGTTTTGAACAAAAGGGAGAGAGAGATGTAATTAAGAGGGGAGTATGTGTTTGCCAACAAAATATCGGTCAAGGGAGTTTGTTTGTATTTTTGGTTTTGGCTAGCTATTTTTGTTATTAGGCAAAAGCGAGCAATAGCCCAGTGTGAATATTATCAAGCAGTTGAAAGTACGGTTCGCTCTTGTCGGATCTGTCTGCGAATATTTTCGGGATTAGCGATTTTGGTAAGGATACAGAAGATATGTTTTAAGTCTATAATATATGGGAATGAGTTGGACTATATGCCAAGCATAAAGATTGAGGTTTGGTTGGTTATGGGACAAGAAAAGTTTTGGTATGGAAAGAATTGATTATAGAAGATATTTCCATACTTGAGAGATTGTGTCTACACCTATATAAGTGTCACTCTGCAGATCTGAATTATTCACCACTCCATACATAATAATTCTCTACGTTTTAAGAGTGAGCAAAAGATTTGAAAAAACATATTTATTTGTGTAGGTTGAATGTGTTGGAAATAATTCTCAAAAACTTCTAACTATTGTACTGACCGTTTGTATGTAACATTTTGTTACTTTGGTATTGAGAGTTTTTTATTGTAAATACTGAGTTTTTGAGAGCTAGAGAGTCGGGAAGAGCTGGGCTTCGTTTCACGAGTTTGGAGTAGAATGAGCAGTTAGAAGAAGAATCGTTCTTATTTATAATATCTCAATATCATAGTAAAATCGCCCATTGGAGTAGGCGCCCCAGGTGTTACATTGGCACGGGCGGGTTACCATTTTTGTGTTTTTATGATACGCACTATTTATTTCTCTTTACTTTTTTGTCGGACTTATCATTGTCAGAGTGTTATTAATGATTGGTATAATAGTCTTGTTCAAACAATCATTTACTTTGTGATTCTGACTTTTCGCTCCCTCCGTCCACACAAATAATCTTTTAGGAAATGGAGATAGTAATTTGTGAACCATCCCCGGTTCAGATTAGATATATAGGTAAATGAAAATTATAAATTAAATATATTGAATAGTGAATACATTATGTGTATGAGATCAATAGCAATCTCGTCCTTAAATGTATACTTCTTAATAGGGGCATGTACAAAATTCGAAGCAATTCCGAGGTGAAATCGAGCAGAAAATAGCGAAATTTTTGGAACCGATCGAAACCAAAACAATTTAGGTTAGAACTTGGAGGAAGGCAAAGGAAGCCAATTTGGACCGGCTGAAATCAGCGAGCCCAAGACGAACCGGTTTTAAATTTATGGATTTCTCGATTTTAAATTTTATTATCTTTTCAAGATCTTATAGTATTTGCATGTCTGCATTTAAGAAGGTGAATTTAGATTTAATTTTTGTTAGGTATTGGTATAATGGAATAAGATATATATAAATCTTTCTAAAATTAATAATATAAAAATACAAAAGATATGTAAAAGAGTGAAATTATATGATGAATGTGCGTAGATTATAAATTAATCTTAAAATGAGTTGGTGAAATTATATGGATTAAGATCCCAGTTTTATGAGCTTAATTTTGAGTTGAGGCAGTAATTAAAATTATCTCAAAAACAAATTTAACGAGAAATAAAGGCAGGAATAGATCGAATAGAGGCAAGGATTTAGATTGACTACTGAAACATCTGAAATAAATTTAATTAAATTACATTTCCCAATAAAACAAAGCCGGAATCCCAAAATGTAGGATTAGCAATCATCTAAAAATAAGACAAACAGTCTAATAACATTCTACTATATGGATAGAATTCTTGATAAGGAGAATGGGGATGCCACATGTTCTTCAACAATAATACTCAGTTGAGAGCTCTGAACTCACATGTTTCAAGATTGGAACTCTGAACCAGGTGATCCCACTGGATTGGGAACTAGATTTGCCCGCAATGTTATATTAAGATTCACCAGAACTGACTCAACATTATTTATCTGTTTTTTTATGAATCATATAAGCAATAATGAGTTTTGTCGTGCTATGGCATTATGGAAAGTGGACAAGGAAGTGAACTACTTGGAAAATTACCATAAACGAACATGATCTAATAATGGATATGTGGTCCATTATTTACATGGATTATTTAGGGATGAGTGGATGACATGGGTTTTAGGCAAAGTTTGGGTATAAAAACATGGTCCCATCTATTTTTTTTATGCAACTTCTATTAAATCGACTATTTATATTTGATTTAATTATCGATTTGCTTCACTCATAATGGAACCAATTGGCTTTAATCACGAATAGTTCACGTTATTCTGGTTATTAAACCACTTTCAGAGAGTATAGCGGTATGGTGCAAAGTGAATATTGCTGGCGTTAAATGTATTATTTCGGGGCCAAATCTTGCGGCGTTGGCCAGCTTTCGGTATCTTCTGGCAAACATGCAGCTTTGGGGGTTGTCTATGATAATAAAGTATGCAGGCAAGAGATCTGATTCGTCGTTATTTGGGGCCATCGGTAATTATCTCATTTATATTTCATTCATAATGTGTGTTGTTTCAACAAGTATAATTGACTAAAAGACATACATATCAAGTGTAGTAGAAAAATTCAAAAATCCATCTCCGATATCACAAACAACGATAACACTAATATGATATAGACGTAACAAATCAATATCCCTGGTGAAAGAAAGTATAATACATATATAAAAGAAATTAATAGTCCCTCTCTCCCTATTTACTTGATCATATAGCAGCAAAAATGCTTTATTAAGTATAATTAATTTGACTATTTTCAAGGAGAGAGAGACAATTATAAGCACGTGATGTTAAAAAGAATATTAAGCAAACTTGATGATGTTACTTGAATTTTAAAGTTCAATGTAAATATTACATTAAAAAAGTAAATGATCAAGTAAAAATAAATAAATAAAATTTTCTACATGATCAACTAAATAGGAACGGAGAGGGAGTATCTACTAAATCCAATTGCGCTCAAGTTTTTAAGTTATTACAGCCGATGTTGTTTGATATATTGAATGTGTATTGGTATAACAACATCACAATTTCAATTTCATTGCCCGGTGATATGAAAAGCGGCAATAGTAGAGTTCTCAAGGCATTTCGGGGACAAAACTTTATTTTGGAATAATATGGAAGGGTTAATGGCAATAACCATCATTTAGCTTTACCTCATTCATCACATTTCATTACTCAATTTTAAAGTGTTAATTTAAATTGACAAACTTTGTGATTATCGAATTTGAATTAACCTCAAATAATTAGTTAGATAAAACAACTTTCATGAGGTATTTTAGTCAAAGCGGCCTCTTGCGTGGCGCGTGGCGGGACCGACGCTACCGGGTCGGAAATCTTGGTTTTCAAGGCGGCGAGAGGGGAGGCGGAGTCGGTGTAGGAGATTGAGGGGTCGCGGAGAAGGGTGTAGGTGCCGCATTTGTCTGTGGCGGAGGTGGTGTTAAATTTATGGTGGTTGAAGATGGTGATGTTAGGGTGGAGTAGGGGGTTATGCTAGGGGTGGGGTTTTATTTAAAATAAATGCTTTTTGTATTTTTTTAATTATCTTATGTTTTGATTAAAATACCCCTACAAAGTTAGTGTTTTAACGGTCATTTTGACGTCGGGATCAAATTTGTCAATTGTCGGAAATTGGGTGATTGAATGAAACACTTCAATAGTTGAGAGTGATGAAATAATAGTGAATAAATTTATAAGTTGAGTGATAGTTATTCTTCAATATTTTTTTAATAACAAAATACAATTACATGGAATCTTGTTTATTTCAGACAAAAAAATATTCAAACAATGAGATTTAACTATCGATCTAATTTTTCGTACTTATATGCATGGGTCTATGATTTAATTAATAACATAAGGGCCTCGACAACTTATTATAAAGCTTGACTTAAATTTCATTAGAATTTGACTTAGCTTTTTTAGGAAGTGTTGGTGATACGAGACAGCCACTTTGTGCTCAAAAGCTCTAATTTGCCTTCATCGAATTAGTTGATGAGTCATGAATCAAATCTCATCATATGTATGTTGAGTTATGAATCAAATTTCAAGAGATATTAATCGAATCTCATAGATAAGGGCTACCTCCTCTCCTTGTAAGATGATAAAACTCTAATTTTCCTACTTTTTTTTTTTCTCTTAAGTTGAGACATGCATGACCCGTTTATGAAAAAACCATAATTTATTATCACGTCATGTTATCATAATTGGTTCAAGCTCCGCTAGCTAAAGAGTGGTGGCCCGTCGAACTCGGTACGAGGTCCGCTCGAGGTTATGCCCTAGTAGATCCCGGGATTTGAGTCACGGCCCGTTTGGTTCGCTTCTTGACGAATCGGGCCATCCGGCCCATTCCATTTACACTGGGCCCCTATTCGTTAAAAAGAGTGCGCGAGGCCTTAATAGGGTGTAGATACAGGCGTGGCAAGTAGTAGGGGTTAGATTGAATGGATTAGTTAGTCATTTCTTTGAGTGGATTCGGGTTCGACTACGTTCGTTAGGCGCGTCCGTACCGTTGGCGCTTCTTGTAATGGGGTAGGGTGGGCCGAGGTTTTAATAAAAGCGTTCGTCCGGCTTACGTTAAATTCAGATTCGATTGGGCGTTCGAATCGTGTTCGGCGCGTTCGTTAGTGGTTAGTTAGCGTGGCGGACGTGCGCTTAATTAAGCTTGGGGCGTCCGTCTGGCGTCTTGGTGGATTACTTTTGCGCTGATAGCGGACATTCGGCTCATTGAAGCAGGACGTCGGTAACTAGCGTTATGCAAGCATTCGATTTCATGCTTATTAGCGGACGTCGGTTTGACTACCGGACGTCCGGTTCAGCATAGCCGTTTTTCTCCTCACATAAATAAGAGCAGCAGCTTTCATTCATTCTTTCATGACAAATAATTAATTCATGTACTTCAATTATAAACTGATTCATTCCCACGCATTAAATATATCATCTTTGGTTCTTAGTTTCACTAACTTGATTATAAATGTTCTATATATTCATCTTGGAGAATAAATAATTTGATCAATTTCAAAATTAAGCATCATCATGCTTGTCGATTACGAGTTCATTGAAATTGGTACAATCTTTTCCATCTACTCCTGTTTTATTATACTTGTTTAGTATAATCTTGTTAGAATTTCAACTTATTGATATTAAGTTTTTTTTATTACAATGAAACAAAAGAATTGGAATATGGGGTGGAGGTGATGGAACTACCATTGACATAAACTTGACCTGAGCCCTAAATAGACCCGAACTTTAGTCATGTTGATAGTACAATAATATATAGATCTAGATGAGTAGGGGATCTGCAGAGAGGAGGGAAGAAGTAGATTTTAGTCGTCGAAAAGGCAAAAATAAGGTAGGAGATGAAAATCCAATATCCACTTTCGAGAATGTCTTGAGCTTCGCTTTCGGTAAAAGTTGAACAAAGAAAAAAGACATCATGGGTTTGGAAATCTTTATTGCCGATCGAGAAAATAGAAAACTACATGTATATACTGTAAAACATATATATAGTTATAAGGCAGGAGGGGAAAGGTGGAACCGGACATTTATTAGACATTTGAATTGATCATAAACTCGATGAAGATAATAGTAAAGAAGGCGAGGGTGGAGATGTTCAAGCGACTATTATACATGACCGGCCAAAAGTTTTATTTATGATAAGTTAAATTATAGACTTGAATCAAATGAAATTTGTGATAGGTAATTCTTTGCCTTTCAATCATTGTGAAAGTTGAGTATAGATTAGTTCAAGGAGCGGTCAAATCCCTGACACATCCTAGAAGCTACATGAGAAGTATTGCGGCACAAATATTTTAAAACTAAAAGATCTTCTTATGTCAACTTTCTTCATTGCCTTGGAATGTTTGTTTAACTAGTGATATTGCTACTTTTATTATGTGGATAAATGTTGATTGAATTTCTTCAAAGGCATATTATTTATTTCCGTAGTGTTTGCTAACATGATAATATTCATATAACCGATGGAATATTGCAATGTTGTTTTGAATATAGATGTTTGCGTAAAGTTGGTTCTATTTCACTTGATAATGAATACATTTAATAGTGTGTCTAATGAACTCTTAAATTAAAATGTAGTAGAATTTGAAGAACTATTTCATACTAGGTGTTTATGTCGTGTTCTTGACTAGTAGCTAAAAGATGGAATTACTATCGTTTGGGATGAATTTATCGAGCCTATTAGAAATGGAGTTCATTTAATTGTTGCTTCCCAAATAAAATAAAGAGTACAAGACATTGGTTTTTGGCAAGTGGTGAAAAATATAAAAAATTAATATTGGATGTAGAGACTAGATGGAATTCACATATGATCTTAACTTTGCTCGTGCGTATAAATGTAGAATGAGATTACATCATTCTATAATAGACCTGAAGCCTACTAATGAGTCGTTATCCTAAGATCGCCCTATTCAAAATTGGACCCTACTTGTTTAGAGTTGCTCCATTTTCTTGCACCTTTAAAGACTACACTAAAAGCTTTTCAACTCGATATAATTCAATATTCCTTCAAGCTTTTGAATGTATTATCGGAAGCTTGCTATGCATACATGATAATAGGGATAAGTTTGTTGCTAAAGACATGATTCACAATATGGAAGAAATTTTGAAATCTTATCTTCGTTTCCGCTTATGCGTATATGCTATCGGTGCAATAATGTGTCCAACCATTAAACTAGATATATTCTTTGCATGGATAGATTTATTTTATGAATGTTTGGAGCCTTTCAATCCTAGTTATTTTGTTAATTTCCCTAAGAATGCATACAAAACAAAATTGAAGCATATTTATACAAACATGTATTCCAATTTTTTTAAAACATTCTCAAGTAACAAAGTGCAAAATGAGTGGTACTCTTCTTATGGATTGTCATTATCTTCTAAAGTAAGGAGTAATCACCTTAAAAAGCCATGAGTAGAAATTTGGTTCATATACTTCTACTCCGTCTGAAGAACTTAAATGAGTTATTTCAATACTTGAAAATACCTGGCACGACATGAGCATGTACAATCATGAAAATCAATTGATGTTCTCGAATGGTGGGAGAGCAAGAAGGTATTTTCTATATTGATAAAATAGCTAAAATTTTTGCAATTCCCTATGTCTCGATAGCTAGTGATGCATTTAGTATGTGAAAACTTGATATATCTGTTAGAAAGTCAGACTACGGCTTACGGCGGTAGAATTTTGTGTGTGTCGAAGTTAGACGGCGGCGAGAAGGATGCAAGATAAAGATGCACTTATGCAATTGCAACAAAAAGATTTGTTTGATGACTTGAGTGACATCAGACAAGACATCAACGATGAAATAGAAGGAACGGAAGAAGAAGATATATGATGATTTGCTATTCGGAAGATGGAGTTAGATGAGAAATTGAACTTGTACTTCTTTAATTTATTATGTTGATGATGTAAACTCTGACCCATGCAGTATAAAATGTGAGCGGCTTAGTAAAAAAATAAGTTTATATTTTCATTTCATATTTATGATTGTATCTTATTATAAAGTTTCAATAAAAAATGGTCCAAAGCAATCTACATGGATTGACGGACACGTCCTACATACTTCAGCCAGGCGTCCTACATACTTCGAGCGGATGTCCCTTTACATATACTTGAACGGACGTCTGTGGCAGAAATAGATAGATACGGAAGTCGGTGGCGAGTTAATTTTAAGCGGACGTGTTGGAATAAGCGAAAGCAGGACATCCGGCTTAGTATATTTATACTTAGCCAGGGCCGATAGATAAATGAAGCAGGGCGATCATCTGGAAATTAGTAGGCAGGTTAATTTTTAGCGGATGTCCGATAACTTGCTCGAGCCTAATGAGAGATTGTTTCTGATTGTACTTGATTTCAACGAGAAGAATTTCATATTTTCTCTACCCTGCTTCTCTTATAAACTTCATCTTTTTCCTAAATTTAAGTATACAAAGTGTTCTATAACAACTTAAAAGAACACATTTTCACATTTTTGCTTGTTGCTAATGGTCTCAATTATTCACAATGAAGAAGGTATCTGTGAGGAGAGAAAGAAGCGAGAAGGAAAAGCGAAAAGAGGGAGGAATTACCTCGCTTGTGAATTAGAACCCGCCGAGCTCAACAAGTTTATGAAGAAAACCATCCAACCGGGTATGTATGTTGATGAAAAAGAACTTGAAGGTACAAATGCCATTGTTGGTTTGAATTTTCATGGATGGTTGAATCTTGCTAAGTTTAATTGTATATGGTTCCCGGAATTAGTTAGAGAATTTTGCGCCATGTATATCGCAGTGGATGCAAATGATTCAATTATTTGGTATGTTCATAGTAAAAGGCATTTTAGATTATCATATGATAAAATTTGGAATTGAGGATTATAATGACCACTTTTTGAATAGCCTCACAGAAATTGGAGTTTAAATTGTCCATTTACTCGAGATAAAGGCAGTGGATTATTTAACAATGATAGAATGTGTGATGATGATAAAAAAAGCTTAGAGGCATCGATGACCTTGGTCAACAAAACAGCTTTTAAGATTGTAAAAGACTCTTTTTGATGCTGCTAAAAGCAACGTCGATGTTTAGTGTAAATTCGTACATGATCACGTATGCTTTATTGAATGAGAAGAATATCAACTTACCTAGATTCAGTTATTAAAAATATGAATAGGAGTAGGGAAAGTCGTTCTTTACCGTGGTATGTTGATATCAATTTCTTGGTAAATGAGAAATTGAATGTGAATAATGAAATGCACGAATTTTGGAGTTCAACACAAAAGATTTGGAAGCGATCCTTGACTGACTCCAAAGAAATATATTGGTGGAAAGATGAAGTGTGGTCAAAATGGAGGTGTATGAATTAATACGAGCTTTGTCATGAAAGAAATTTGGGAACAAAATGGGTGTAGCAGCGCATGACCTTGTGGATGGGCCTTAGAATCCCAGAGATATCCGTTCCCTCGTATTGAGGTCATAGTATAACTACTTAAATTAACTACCAAGTCAGATCCTGTGACCATGATTCTAGTCTATGGTGACCGTGAAGATGTTGTTGGATATGTACAAAGATACGAATGCAATGTATTCTATATTGATTAAATTATATACACCATCATTATTTTTATTGAATATTGAAATGTGAGTTGGAAAATATTCAGCAGTCTGGGAGGATTGAATCGTTTGGATTCCGTTGATAAATGTAGCTGGAGATTGAAAGCGTGATATAGCTGTATCCAGAGTATCGCGTCATTACGATCTTCAGCGCCCAAATCCCAAGATATGATAGATGAAGGCGAAGAATAATGTTCTATGTTTTATTTTCTTGTATAAATGAACCTTAGTTTATTTTGTTTTATATATGGATGAACTTTAACTTGGATTTAATGTTTATGGTTTGTTTATTCTATGGATGTTAAAGTGTGGTTCGGATGTTTTGAAGTTTGTTTATGATTTGTTGGATTTCGATTTAGATATTTATGGCTTTTTTTTATGTATGTGTGGTTTGTTTTTTATTTACTTGATATAGTGTAAATAGGTGTGACTGTGATGGATAAACTATTCTTTACGAATCGGACGTCGCTTGATCAGCCGGGGCGATCAGCTTGGGGTTAAGATTGGATTGGGCAAGATTCGGGTTGACGGCTGGCCCAACCGGAGTGGACACCAGTAGTCGGTGTGCCTTCGGCGTTGACATATTAAGAAACACCGTTCGGTGGACATGGACATGGTCGTGGTATCCGGTCCTTAAAGTGTGCCGTCCATTGCCGTTTGCGTCTGAACGTCTCGAAATATTATGGTAGTGGAAGGAGTTAAACATTGGACCTCGAGTTGGCAAAAGAGCAATAGATTAACCATTGAACGAATTTAGTTTTTGTGTTACATATTATACTTGTTAAACTAGTAATATGCTTAAATATATTTGATTTTCATATTATAATTTGAATATTATAATCGATAAAGGTTTGAGTTAAATAATATATTGTTCAACAAATAATATTTATCTGCTATATAATAAAGTAATAAGATTATATGTAGATTCTTTTACATATTATACAAGTTGTTCAATATTACATTACTCGCTACGAGGTATTGATAAAGAGTCACAAATCGTTAATATATTGATAACGATAATAAAATATTGAAGTAATTAAAAAAGAATGAGATGCATTTAATTATTAAAAGCTGACCAAAAATTAACAAACTTTTACAATCTTGATTCACGTCCAACTTTGAATAATATAATTAAAAAGGTGGTTTGTCACAATATAGAATAATATATTATATAGACAAATTTAATTATTTAAATAATAATAATAATATATTGGCAGTATCTAGTGCTTTTATTCATATATTATTGTCTTATATAAATATACCATGCTCTATCCATATACATTAAAGAATATTCAAGATTAAACAACTTTTTATCCTTATAATTAAAAAAGAAGAACTAGAATACAATCTTGTTACTTTATAATATTATGATGAATATTTCTCTTTAATAATATATTTGGCCGAAACAACGTTTATTATTTAAGAATAATATATAAATTAATATTACGTTGTTATCAGTTTATTATCCCGATACTAAATAACTTTTCATGATTTAAGTAATTAGTAAATTATTTCTTGAAATAGTTTAATTATAAATATTCTTTATTATGTGTAATTAAACTTATGCTTTTATTTATATATTATTTAATCTCTTAAACAAGCTTTATCAATTATTATAAATATATTAGCAATCTGACATTAGCGCGATGGTTGTGGAGCACATATTCATTCAATTTGACGGGCCAAATGTCATAAATAGTGAGTTGTTATTTAATACTATCACATGGTCAGAACACTGAAATAATGTAGCCAATAAGTTACATTATTATAGCTAACAAACCCAAATAATTTGAAATTCTTCAATTAACTAATCCTAGATGCCGATTTGTACATAAATAAGATGATCAACAATAAGCATAAACAAAAGCAAAGGTGCCCCCATAAAGGAATATCCGAATATGTCTCATTCATTGTGAACTTTCATATTATTATGAATTTATGACTATCTTAGTCTCCATTAAAGAGACACAACACAACAAGCAAAGCCGAAGAACATCAACAATAATTATGTGCTGCAGTTTCACACTTCATAAGTTGCAACTACATAGTTGACTATTATATCATTATTTCAATATTTTACAAGATTATGTGTTCACATAATCCCTCTTTCGACAGTATAAGTTTACACTCACTTTTCCATCAGCATTTACTTATCAAATCATCAAATTATAAATTTTAGTAATAGAAGATGGGATCGAAAAGTCCAATATTGATGATCATTTTATTGATCCACTGTTTTCCCTTGTTATGTCTTGCACAAAAGTTTGATTTCTTCTATTTTGTTGTTATCGACCTCGGCGAAATGGATGTAATCTTCCAAACTTCAATAAAACTAATTATAATCATAATTTTTTATATTTTGTCATATCATTTTTCCAAATATTATTTTCGCCCGCCCTTTAAACTATTTGTACTTATGTATCTCCTCGTCCTAAATATTGATTGGGGATGTACTATCCAATTTGAAGAATATTTTGCTTTTGTTTCTACAGTGACCAGGATCATATTGTTACACATCACAGAGTTGTTGTTATCCCACAACAGGAAAGCCTGCATCAGACTTTGGTATCCATGGGCTCTGGCCTAATTATAATGATGGTTCTTACCCCTCTAATTGTGATTCTAGCAATTCTTATGATCAATCAAAGGTGCCCAGATATACATTGATTACTTAATTTTAAGTTTTTTTTTTTCTCAAAGCAGTCCAATCCTCCTTTAGACCTCAAGGGAAGTATATAAGTTTTCTTGGTTTGTAGGTTTCGGACTTGAGTCCCAGAATGCAGGAAGAATGGCCAACATTGGCATGTCCCAACGGCACCGGTATATCATTCTAGTCACATGAGTGGGAAAAACATGGAACCTGCTCAGAAGATGTTCTTGATGAGCATAGCTATTTTGCTACATCCCTTAACCTTAAAAATAAAGTTAACATCCTCCAACATCTTGCAAATGCGGTAGTTCATTTACCTATTCAAGAAATACCATGTATGTTAACAATTCATGGTTCTCCTAAAATCAAATGGCAATAGGCAGAGTATTCCAGGACCATATAAAACATTTAGTATGCTTTGACATACTCAACGTGGATTGGTCTTTCAAACTTGTTCCAATACCACTTCATGTATAATCACGATGTCTCATGTTCGAGCCAAAAAATGGTTCTCATGTAGAAATAATTAGGACAAATATAACACATACCATTTGAAGCAGGGGCTTTCATTTGTTGGAATTTCTTATATTTGCATATTTTTTCTTAATTACTATATTATGACTAATGAAGCAATTATATTGATGCAGGAATTAGGCCAAATGGAAGTAAATACAGCTTGAGCAGCATAAAGAGTGCAATTGATAAGGGGATTGGATATGTACCTTGGATTGAATGCAATACTGATACATCTGGAAACAGTCAACTTTACCAAGTCTACATTTGTGTTGACACCTCTGGTTCTAACCTCATTGAGTGCCCTGTTTTTCCCAATGGCAAATGCGCCTCAAGCATCAAGTTCCCCACATTTTAGCCTACATTTGTTTCATTTATGTTGTCCAATAATGTTGTTAAATAATGATGAATAGGGGATGATTTCCTCATGAACTCTATATAAATCACTATGATTTCCTGTAATCAGTTTTACTTCATTCCTATAATCCATTTTACTACATGCAACTATTTGATATCAATTCTTCTACTCGCTCAACCAACGAGCCTGAAGACCAGCTCGAAGTTCGGCCCAATATAGACCGAACCGAGTTTCGAGCAAAGGCTCCCCGAGCGAGCCGAGCAGCTATGTTGAGCTCGGCTCATTAACAGTTCTATTTGGTTTATATAGTACCTCCAATCGATGATGATTATCTAGTTTGAATTTTGATTGTTAACTGCTTAAATTTGAAACTCAAATTTTTTTATATGTTCGGGGCCAGCCCTTATATATAGTAGTAGTAGCCCGGTGCAACCACATAGGGCTCCCATTGTCAAAGTAAAATCACAGCTCATATGGTTGGTGAATCAAATATAAGATTTTGGAATTTAAGGTATAAGGTTCGAATCTTTCTATCATCAATATGTTTTTTGTCTAATTGAACAATAATCATGAACTCTATGTATATATATTCTTTTGTTAATTAAGATGTCTATTCATGTTCCTTTAAAGAATATTAGTTATTTAAATTATTCAAATCTTCATAAATTATAAATTAATTATCTCAAATATATTTAAAATTACTATGACTACTCAAGCTCTCCAAGCATTTATTTAAGAAGATAGAAAACATTGATAATGATCATATTACTATACATTTTTGCATCGAAAAATATTTAACAATTGAATTTCTGAAATTATCATTTTCATTTCTTCTTATAAAATATAGTTGATAAATATTAAAAATTTTATTATTTTTGAAAAATTATACGAGGACTAAATTTATTTCACAAATTTCAAAGTTGTAAAGTATTTGGTGAAATATATATCAAGAAAATTACATCATTTTTAATGTAATTTTCTACTAACATAATACTTTTAATCTAAACCAACGTTAGATGTGTCAATTATGTTTAATTTTTTTAATATTGTTAATTGAAACAAACTAGACAATCTTCATGAAATTGAAGGAATTTTTTTATTAAACCATAATTTTCATGCTAAATTTTGAAATATAACAATATAGTACATTTTTTGTAAGATTACTAATTATTTTAGTGATAAAATACATTAAAACTTCAATTTATTAAAAAGAAAATTGATCACCAGTACTACTCCATACCTATCTTTCCAGTTTTTATATCTTTAGGTAATTGTTAATGTCGTAGGTCTGTGAAAAGAATTGAAAGCCTCGATTCTGGCTTCTTAAAAGTCGATTCTAAAAGTCAGCTTCATGTAGTCACAAGAGAGCCGAGTTCGAATAGCTTTAGGATCGGCCGAGCTCGAACATTTTTAGACTGGCCGAGCTCGAGTCGAATTTCGTTCACTTTAACCAATACAAATTTAAAAATTTTTATTTTTATTTTTTTTTATCAATAAAATTCATTTTTTCGTCCGTCAATTCGAATTTCGAACATTCAAATCGAACTCGAATCCTTCGAATTTAATCGAACTCGACATTTTTTCCTCATTCGCTCGGCCGAGTCAAGTTTAACCCTATTTTCCGTAGACTGGCATATTTACACGTGCCTATTATGGCTTTTTAATAACGACATTACTAAATGCAAGTTACGAATCGACTCAGCTTCTAGGTCCACAGTACCTACATTTTCCACTAAAACACAGCCACTTACATCATTATATTTGAATCCACAGAAATATCTGATGATTGGAAAAGTCTGCATCTTTTACTGGATAAGCATCACCGGAATTTAAGAAGTGTTTCAATTTACATTTTCTTCCTTTCTTTCAATATCAACATATGCCGTGTTTGTTTGTTTTTCGGATTTGGAAATATGAAAGTCAAGTCAAGTCATAAAAGTGAGGACAGAGCATAATATTTCCTATTTACCATCATTCATAAGATGTAATCGAAAGTTAAATTTCTTAATAATTGCATTATCAAATTCTAACAAATTTTACGCCTTTAATGAGAACAAATTTTGAAATTTGAATCATTTTCGTTTAAAGATATACACATGCAATTCTTAATACGATATCGTAAACAATTTCTGGCTAAGGCCACAAGATATTGAAAGTGCCCATAATCCCATACATATTATTATATCATAATACCTTTCGGATATATTAAATAAGGTCATATACCTTTTGGATGTATTAAATAAGGTCCTTAGTTTTATTAATTTATAATCCATTTATTTTAATATGGACAATCATAAACTCTTAAAAATATTTTTTGTTATGAGGACATGCCAAGTCGAAAAATTGTCAAAACGCGACTGATGAAATGCAAGAAATGTATTGTCATATTAGAAATAACAAAAACCGTCCAAACTCAACCTGATATCCTCCTACTTAAAAGTGACCCAAACACTTCTTATTAAACCGCACGACTTATCTATCAGCCTACCGTCCCAAATTCTTTCCACTATATATCCTGTGGGCGCCCTCTTATCTTTTTCAAGATTCTAGCATTGATTATTCAATCTTTTCTCCTATTTCTTCCTACAATATTAATTTCTTGCACCACTTATCAAACCTCTCTTTTCTCAACAAATCTCCTAAAACAAATTAAATGGCTTCACAACTAAATCATCAAACAAACCTCTCTCAATATCTACCCTTCATCTTAGCCTTCACAAACAATGATGAAAACAATTCTAATCCAATTCAAGATTCACCAAACCATAATCAAGATAGAATCATACTTATCAACCCTGTCACACAAGACACAATAGTGATAGAGTCTTCCAGCTCAATGAATTTGGATTCTTTGTTTAATGACTTCTTCAATAACCAAGATGGACAACCTCCAGCTTCAAAATCATCTATTGAAGCTATGCAGAGTCTTGAAACAAATGAATTCAACACTAAAGGAGAATGTGTGGTATGTTTGGAGGAGTGGAAAGTTGGTCAAATGGCTAAGGAAATGCCATGCAAACATAGATTTCATAGGGAGTGTATAGAGAAATGGTTGGAAATTCATGGAACTTGTCCAGTTTGTAGGTATAACATGCCTGTAGAGGATGATCAAGACTGGAATAAGAAGAATGAGAATAGAGAGAGGAGGGGGAGAAGAGAAATTTGGATGGATTTTTCTTTTGGTAGTGGTAGGAGAGGTAGTATGAATGAATCTAGTGATTCATGAGCTAAAGATGTAGAATTTTGTTGATATTTTTTTGTGATATTATTAGCACTACTTTAATACCTTTATTTTTCTACTTATTTGCATTTCTAACTAATCTTTAAATTGGACAAGGTTGAATTTGATGAACAATTAATGAAAAAAAACTAAATGAATCCTAATTTTTTACAATTTAGGTTATCAATTATGAACATGTAAATTTCGATGGTATAAAATCCTCCAATTCGGATAATCAATGACAAATAACATAAACGAATTAACTAAAGGGGAGAAAAAAGGATCATCTTAGTGAAAGTGCTATGTCACCAATTGATATTGTAAATCACATTAAATTTAGGGAAGATTGTAGTACTTCCTCTAATCAATTTTAATTGATTTTCTTATATATCGAGATAAATCTTTGATCTTCAATCACTCTTTAATTATATTATTAAAACAAATTAATATTATGAAAGTATTTTAAAAGAAGAATCCAAATATATAAATTTATATTTTTCAAAATAACGAATAATTGGGTAATCAATAATAAAATTTAATTTCATAAAATCGTGAATGCAATGATAATTAAAATGAATTATTGGAGGGAATATATATTAACGTTCCCTCTCAACCCTTCTCTCTCAAAAGTGTTCTATATATATGGTGACAACTCTTACAAAGCCTCTCACAAAATTACTCAAAAGTATTCTAAAGATGTATGGCCCATACCTAGTAGAAAAGTTTTCATACTGGACTAATTCTAATGATATAGGCAGAGTAGTTTTATAAATTCAGAGTAATGTTTTCTTAAAAAACAATCTTACCTCTATTCAATTTTGTCGAACTTCATCAAATAATATAAAATCCTTTTTTATGTGTTTAATATTCAAATAATAAATCTATTTAATCTGAAACAAAAAATAATCATTTAAATATAATACCCTATCACTTAAATAAGAATAAAATTATACTTTAAGTAAATGTTAATATAAATTTGTGAAAACTACTTAGCTATATCGTTAGCCCTCGACTAATCTTAAACAAGAGAAACAACAACAAATTTTGGTAAGATAGAAAAATCTAGCCTTTAACCACAAAAGAATACTTTTAAAAGTTATTAGTTACATTTTGACTTTTTTAATTTCTTAAAAGAATATCTTTTATTGTACGTGACTTCATGCTTCAAATGATATCTATTTCTTTAGAGACATATTTTTACTTTCAGACATTTCTAACTCTATATTAGTTATCATTGTAATATTTGAAATATTCTTATAAATTATAATACTTTATCATAGCTAATTTTCAAAAAAAAAAAAAATACCTTTTGTTCTGTATTTTATTTCAATGAGAAAACATCCAACAAAATTAAATACAGCCCCATATAAAACTTGTGGCGCGTAATTCCTCCTTTTCTCCACTTTCCATATCTTTTTTCCTTTTCCCCTTGACAGGGTATAATTCTTCCTCCTCAAACGTGGGATCCCCCAACATTCTGATTCTTCTGATTTTAAATTTCAGAAATTCAATCTTTTTCTTTCATTTGGTGAACAAGGTCCACATCTTTTCTTTTTCAAAATATAAGAAATTAAAATAAGCTAATTTCTGGTCCAAAATTATTCCCTTCGTCTATCCCACTTACCCTACATTTTTTCTTTTCCCTTCGACATTGTATAATTTTTCTTCTTCAAACGTAGCATCGACAAAATTTTGATTATTGTAAAATGAACTTTTTTTGTTTCAAAGGAAACTTGTAGCCCAAACTCTTTTTAGGAATCCAACATCATTATTAGATTGATTTTAAGATATCTCAAAATTAATATACAATCTCAATCCAAGATGATAAACTACTAATCTTATACTAATTTAAATATGACCAATGTGTTAGAAAGCAATAAACGGTACAAAGATTTACTCCCGATTCACACACATGATAAATAATCCAAATGGCAGATCCACTAACGACTCTCGGTGAATAATTATTAATCAGACTCAAGAATCCTATTCTATGATTTCACCGGGGATGTTTTCTTATAAATTCGAAAACTCTTAATTAAAGCGCCACAAATCTCTCAAGACTATTTCATGATTCTAATATTTGATTACATCTAATAATCAAATCTCAAGAGACCCTATTTTTGCAAGCATGCTATGATACTGTGCCTAAACATAAATCAAATAGAAATCCGGCCTAAAAAGGCCT
This sequence comes from Lithospermum erythrorhizon, assembly GCA_019722365.1. Classification (NCBI taxonomy): domain Eukaryota; kingdom Viridiplantae; phylum Streptophyta; class Magnoliopsida; order Boraginales; family Boraginaceae; genus Lithospermum; species Lithospermum erythrorhizon. The sequence goes on along the minus strand of JADFUC010001001.1, from coordinate 168,578 downwards.
TAAACCGCCTCAAAATAGTCCTTCCGGAACGCACATTGGGAGTCCCGATCCTTCTCCCAAAAAATCATCGGCCAATCTCAAGGCCGAGGTCGACTCGTCGGGACCTTCCACCAAGTCTCGATCTACCCCCCGATCTCCTCCTGATTGTCAGCTAAATTTTGCTTCACTTCCAACAATCTCCCACTTGAAGACAAATTTTGCATCTCGTCTTCTCCATTAGTCTTGAATCCGCAGAAGACTCGAAGTTCATCATCATCTCGAACTCCCACCGGCTCGAACCCAACTTCACTATTTCTTTTACCAATCCAAGAACACTCTTGAATGTCACCAACTTGGCTATCGAAGAGACATATATAACCAAAACTATTGCTCTGTTGGACTTTCCCACATTCAAATCATCAACATGTTCTTTCTTCACCGGCCAAACCTTCTTGATTAGGTGCCTTGGAGATCCTCCAAGCTTGATTGGTTATCAATGAATCCCTCTTCTCTTTCTTGGCCTTCTTACTTCACTCTGATTAATTCATCGACCGCTTCAGCTGCTTGATTGTGGCTCACCTTCTTTCGCTAGGCAAAATGACAAGAGGTCGGTGGTGACCCTCTTTATATCATCTTTTCCTACACTCGCTAACCCCGGATGATCCTCAGAATACCCCTTTCGTCAGAACCTTATACAGAGTACCGATCGACCCTTAGCAACAACACGTGTTCCCTTCGGCTACTCTCCAGATCTTCACCACCAAACGCAATTCCATAACCCTCAACATCCAATCAATTTACTAAAACAAGATTACATGTCGGGCCAGGGGCACATATCCGACCTTTCAAGAATCTCCATATGTAACCATTTCACAACCTCAATCAACATCTTCCATACCACAAACATCAATGGCCCTTTCCATCTCAGAAGATAAACCTTCCCCTAAATTTCCAGCTAACATAATTTAACATTATGCTACAATCACTGCTGATACGATATTTATTTAATTCACAATCTAACACCAAATAGTCAATCGAACTCATTCTCACTCATCGTAAGAGCATCTTCAACATTTACAACATTAATCCCCCTCTTCTCCTCGCAATGCTTTTAATGTGACCTTTCGCCACACTAACATTCAACTGTCAGTCCAATCTACCCTTGCCAGCTTCCGTCTCCATGGTTGTTATTCCTACTTCCATCCCCATAAATTGCTGTGCCCCGACTGCGACACTTGTTTCCTTCCAATCGAATTCCAACAACATCCTGTAGAGTTTAACAAAGTCCTTCCTAACAGACGACTCACCGAACCCCTTGTAAGATCCCAAATATCGGTTCACTCAAGTCCTTCGTGTATATATAATCTTTAATTTGCATCTTCCATAGCGGAAAATTAGTGCCATCAAAACAACTTCATATCTTGCAAAAGATCTTAGCTCCTTCTGCCTCCAACCATAATCCCTCCTCGACTAATTCTTTGATTATCACACTCCGCCTCCGATACCGACAGTTATAATCCAACAACGTTACTAAATCCACTCAGGTAGAATTTCAAAAAATAATATAACAACTGTGATTCAAATTTCAGATTTATAAACTACGTGCGATAAATAATCCTATACTAATCTCGATACGACAAATGTAGTTATAAATAAATAAACGGTGACAAGATTTTACCTGTGTTGACCCTCACATGAGAGCTAATCCACCGTCAGAGATCCACTAATGACTTCAGAAGCGCTGGTTGTTTTTGTGACTCAAGAACCTTATTCTATGATCTCTCAATTAGATGCTTCAGATCAAAACTCTAATTACAAGCCTCACAAATTTCTAAGACTATTTCTCTACGATTCTAATATTTTGAAAGACATCTTAATAATCAACCAAGAGACTTATTTTAGCTACAAGAGATACTAGGTCTAAAACTCCAACCTAATAAAAACCGGCCTAAAGACCTGTGAACCGGCCTTCAAAATAGCCCTTCCGGAACGCAAGACGTAACTCGGGATCGATTCAAACGTGCATCCGCATCCTTCTCCGAAAAAATCACGCTAATCTCAAGCCCTCGAGGTCGTGACTGGTCGGACTCACCAAGCTCCCGACATCTATCCCTCGAGAATATCCTTTAATTTGCCGCCTAAATTCTCATTTCACTTCCAACAATTCTTCCATTTTTCCTCATCTCTATTTTTTTCTTTTTCCCTTTGACATTTGACATTCTTCATATTTAAACGTGGCAGGCAACCCAACAAAATTGTTGCAAGTATTTTTCTTTCAAATATTAAGAAAACATGAAATTTCACCGTAAAATTAATCACCAGTAATGAAGGTAGTCCAACACCATATAATCCGTCTCATATATTTTTGAATATAATGAGATGGATACTTTTTCAATATCCTTCCAAACGATTAAGAAAAGACTAACATGATCACACTAATTCACCCTGAATTTTTATCTAATTTTTCAGTATATAGAACATTAACTTTTCGAACGTAAAACCTGGTTCATAATGGGCCCATTATATGTATCACACGTGGTCTTACAGCGGGATGATTATTCCACATAAAAATATACTTCCTTCATCCAAAAAATTATCACATTTTACTATTTTGCTTAAACTATAAACTTTAATCATAAATTTTCATTAAATTACTTAAATAATATAGACATGTGATTTTATTAGATTCAAGCTTCAATATATATTTTAAAATATCAATTTTTTATAATTTTCTACGCATGATACTGTAGAGCATTTTACGCTTTTAAACCCAGATCTGTAGACGTAAAAATCAAATCTTAACAATTTTTGGAGAGAAACAACTTAAATGATTTAACGAAAAAAATTAAGAATCGAGAGATTCCATATCAAAATATAACAACTCGAATGATTTAACCAAAAAAGGTTAAGAATCTAGAGATTCCACACAAACAATCAATTGAAAAGACGAGAATTAACCAAAAACATACATAACAACTCGAACTATTTAACATATTCAATTTACAACATGTCATCTTCAATTCATATTTTCTCTTCATAATTTAGAAACAAATTAAACGAGGTAACGAACCACCACATCATAAAAAACAGTCAAATATACATTTCCAACTTACAAAACTGTTTTGCAACCTCTATTAAAGGAAAAAAACAAAGAAGAAAGAAAAAAACAAACAAATAAAACAAAAACAAAAACAGATATATACCCTTAAACTCAAGTCTATTTATCGTGCAAAATCAAAAGAAAGAGAGGAAGAAGGAAAGTAGCCTTTCTTGCATGAAAGAAATGACCAAGTTGAGAAACTTCGCCATTAAGCTTTTCGGAAAAACCATATCGTTGCCACCAACCCATTCTTCTGTTATTTCTACTAAGAATCATCATTATCATCATTTTGAACGTCAATTGAGTTCTTCAGCTTTACCAGAGAACAAGGTATGCAAATTTTGCATGAAAATCTTTTGCATGCATTTAGAATATTATATATATATCTACATCATATGGAATTTCATATACTCCTACCATTTTAAATAGATCACCTAGTCTTGATTTTCCATTATTGACTTACATTTTTGAACTCAAGAAATATATATGTATATGGTATGAAAATTTTGTTAAAAATTTATGAGAAGATTGTATTTGAACGTGTTTCACTATTAACAATTATCATGTTAATATAGTAAAACATATTCGTGCTTAAAAGATTAATTGTTAATTTGCTATACGTCAAATGCCCCTCTCCCCCCGGAAATAACAGAGCAAAAACTTCATTTTTGCTATATGTTTTCATTTCTTTCTCTTTCAAGTTTTTTTTATTTGGTTGGTTGAACTTTTTTGTAAATTGATTGATTGAGCTACTTTTGTGATGCTCTTTATGTTTAATTTATTTTGTATCCTTAGCAGTAATAGCAAGATATTTTCATGTCTTGTGGAGTCTTAAAGTTAATATTCTTTCGCCCATGTAACTAAATCCAAATGTTTCATTGCTTTTTATGAGTTGTAGGTTAATAGTTTTTGTATTTTATTTTGGGTCAATTCGGAAATACCTTCCTTGATATTATACGGACAGGATTTAATTTATCATTCATTAGTAATTGCAGAATACATCAGAAGAAGATTTCACATTCCCTAAACTGGAAGGTGATCCCAACAATACAACAATAGATGAGCCGCTAGAACATGGGACATATCCTCCAGGCAGTGAAGGCCTCAAGACTCCAATTGCATGTAGCAATACATTTTGTCCTATAGACAAAATAAAAGAGGCGAAAACTGTGAGAAGGGACTCTATAGATAAGAAGACGAAGAAGCCAGAGAAATCACTTCCATGCCCGCGGTGTAGTAGCTCTGATACCAAATTCTGTTACTTCAACAACTACAACGTCAAACAGCCGCGCCATTTCTGCAAAACATGTCAGAGGTTTTGGACTGTTGGAGGAACAATGAGGAATGTGCCTGTTGGTTCTGGTCGTCGAAAGAATAAGGGTAACTTTGCCCTCGGTCCAGAGCATCCTAAAGGCCAAGAAGTTTTTCCTTCACCTCCAGGGCAGAGTCCTCAGATACCCTTCTTTTCTGGTGGGAGCTCTTGGAGTTCTCATTGGAATGCTGTTTGCCTTAGCTCTCTATCATCACAAAAGGCTACATTTCCTTCCTGCTTTGCAGTAAACTTCTACCCAGGAAATCCGTTCTGCATTTCTGCAGTTCCAGTCCCCTGGAGGATTCCCAACTTGATTCCCCCTAACCAGTCCATGGAAACTACACATCCTACTTTCCCATCGGATAAACATCACAGCGATAATGGTCCCAAGCTACAATCAAACTTCGTTAATTGGCATCCTGCCATAGAATGTAATGCATTTGCATGTGCAATGCCTAATAAGGCATTCAAGATTAATGATGTAAACGACGCTGGAACGAGCTCTATAAGGTCCTCGATTGATATCAAGGAGAGTAATGCCGAATCCTTCACCAGATCAAGTCCTTTCAAGGCCTTTGACCCTACAGTTGATGTAAAAAATTATATGGCTGATAACAATCTGATCTTGCAAGCTAACCCTGCAGCCTTCTGAACACGATTCGATTATGATGGCACACAATCCATATAGTTCAAGAACAGACATTACCTTACTAACACAGGAACTGGCACAAATTGTGTCAACTCCATAATATATAATAAGTACTATTATAAGTAGATGGTTCATGATATAAAGGTTTGATAGAAGTATGTAATACGGAGCCGGGCGAAAGAGAGGTTAATAAGACGCTAAAGGAAATGTAAGCCAATAAAATCCACACAAAGTAATCAAGCATCCTTCACCAACTTAATGCTAATATATTGGAAGTACTACTTATGTTATTATTACTAGATGAACAAACTGATAAGGAGACTTATCTTTATAAATCATGATCACATCAATAGGTGTATGTGAATCTGAAAATTTAATTTAATATATTTTATTGTAGTTATGGACATTGGGAGGTTTATTTATTTTATTTAATAGCAAAGGCGACGGGGTTCAGGAATCGATGCTATATTTGGAGTCGGTACGATATCGATAACGTGTCGGGTAGCACTCAGCCCGAATTGTTTAAATTGGGCCGTAAATGGCGTCGACACAAATGGCCGATATAGCGCTTTCGAGGGTAAATAAATGTTTAAATGGCGTTGATATACGCCGAGGCAAATAAATGTTTAAAAAGTAAGTTTAAATATAAAATAAAAGCACACCCGACACTAGACCGCAGGCAAAATTCGATTATCTTTGACTTTTAACTTCGATTTAACGTCGGGTCCTTTTAATATGCTAACTCATAAAATAATTATAATATATATATATATATATATATTTTCGACGCCTTTACCGACGTGTATCATAAACTGCTTAATACAATTCAGAACCCCCAACGTTTCATTTCCTTCACGCCATAACCACCCCCCCGCCCCAACTTCCGTGTCGACAACCACCCCCTCCTCTCACGTTCTCAACCCCCTCCCCTTCCTCGATCCAAATCAAACCCTACCCCCCTATCTTCCATTTCTTCTTCAATTTATTAAAGCGTCGGCTTTTTTTTATTGTGTTTTTTTTAATTTGAATGTTTAATATTAAATATTAATTAAAATTATTAATTAGGTTGTTGAATGAGTTTGTATTATTAATTAAATTTTTTATTTAGTTTGAATTAATTAGATTGTATAAGCCGATGTTGAATTATTAATTAGATTGTATGTTAATGTTGAATTATTAATTAGATTATTTATTTAGTTTTAATTATTAATTAGATTTGTTATTTAGTTTTAATTATTAATTAGATTTGTAATTTAGTTTGAATTATTAAATAAGATTTGTTATTTAGTTTCAATTATTAATTGTATTGTCGATTGACAGCTTGTAATCTTTAGTAATTACATTATTTATTGTGTTTTAATCCGAATTAGATTATTGAATGAGTAATCCGAATTAGATTATTGAATGTAGATTGAATATTATATGTAGATTGAACGTGATATGTGCATTTAATTTTATAGTTTAGTATATTCAATTTAGTTTCATACTTTAGTTTAGTTTTTAGAATTTCAATTATTGAATGTTAGATGTAGTTTAGTTTGAATGTGGTATGTAGATTGAATGTTATATGCCGATTGAATGTGATATATTCACTTTAGTTTCAATTTAGTTTTTTCTTAGTTATCGAACTTTATGGTTTAAATTGGTTTAAATTAATTTTATGATTGAATTAGTTTATAATGTTTAAACTTTAAGATTGAATTATATAATTGATTGAATTAGTTATACACTTTATGATGACTTTAAGTGAACTTTGAATTGAATTAGTTAGTTATAAGATTAAATTATATAATTGATTGTGTTTGAATCGACAATGCTTGAATTATTTATAGATTTCGAGCGAAATGTAGCTCTAATCGATAGTTCGAATCAATACATCAAACGATAATTTGAATTCTAGTCTTTTAAATTGGATTTAATTTAGTTTCATGCTTGAAATTAGTTTAGACGATAAGCTTTTAAGATTCAATTATATAATTGATTGATAGTTTGAATTTAATATTGAACTTTTCATTTAGTTTGAATTTATAATTTGTCGAAGTTTGAACCATTATTTTAAATTGATAGTTTGAATTAGTTATGAACATTGAGTGTTTGAATTAGTTATATGTTGAGTGTTTGAATTGATTGTTTGAATTAGTAATGAAATAACCCACCCGTATAAGTATTATTTTAATAAGTATTATTTTAATATTACTCTAGTCATTGCTTGAAAGTGTCATGGCATAAGAATTAAATTGTAGCTCTAATATAATTCATGTTCGAGTTGGGTAATTAAACCGAGAAAAGAAATAAAAACCGCTACTCAAATGAGAGATCTTCTAAAATATTATCCCATAAATATCTCCCACCTACCCTCAATCACTATTCATCATCATCCAAATTCACTCAACCCCCTTCCCTCCTCAAAATCTCTCGCCAAACCATCCCTCCCCTTTCTTGATTTTTTTTTATTTTCTTGGTGAAATATTGTTGAATCTAGCTCCATAATCTTGTTCCCCATCTCTTGATTATCAAATGTATGATTTTTAATCTTCAAATCTCATTATTTTGAGCTATAGTTGACTATTATAACTTGAGTTGACTTTGAGTTTGAGACTTTATAATGGTATAAAAGTATCATCTAAGCTTAGATTATGTGGTTAGAAGTTATAATAATTGATTTCAGTTGAAATGCTGAACGCCGTTAGTTGACTTTTAGGCTGACTATTTCTAAATCACTTTTAAATTGAAAAGTATATTATTGAACCTTAAATATAGTTGTTTTGGAGCAAAATTTTGATTTTGTGTTGTCGAAGACACATTATGTTGAAATGGGCTCGTGTAAATTGAAAGAGTATTTTGCTTTAATAAAGTGTTGTTAAAAAAAAATGAATTGTTTAAGTGAATGCTAAAAATGGGTTGAAATAATAGTAAGTAGTACTGTATTTTTTGGGTCTTTGTAGTTATTAGGCAATGGAGCGTGGAAAAGACAAGTGGATTATTAGGCGAAGCATTATTGGTAGCCAAGGTGAGTATTTATCTCATCGGGCGTATTTGTTACTTTTTTCGTGAACGTGGTTAATTTGGTGATACTGTGAGCATGTTTATCTATATATTTTGTGTTGATTGTTAGAGTATGATTAGTTGTCGAAAGTAGTCAAGTTGTGCGTATGCTTGTGATTTATAGGTATGCCAGACGAGGTCGAAGCCGAGTTAGGATGAATTGTTTTCCAGTATGTTTTGGTCATTTTGGGTTTTAGGGTGTTTTGCTGGTCGGAGTGGCATAGAATGAGTTGCTTGTAGGTTGTTGATGTATGTCGAGCTGTACTATCCGTATCATTTCAGATTTCGGTAATGAAAGTGCTGTTGTATTTCCGCTGCACTTCGCTACTTGAAATGCTTTTAGCTTATGTCGACGTGACATAAGTCGCCTCCCCCGCAGTCGAAAGTGCCGATTATATGCACACAGTTGTCAAATCGGATGTATGTCTGATCGAGATGTTTAGTTAAAGTGGTCGAGTAGTACCAGCTGCTATGCAGTCGTGAGCTCCGATGGTCTAGTTGTTTAGTCGAGGTGTTACATCGTTGGTCGATAGAGCAGAAGTCGGCGTCTTACATGGGTATTGCTATTGTTGATTTCTTGAAATGCATGATTATCATTGTTGAATGTTCTTTTTATTAGAACGTACATGTTTAGTTGACGTGGGCCTACAAATCATGATCATAGTAACGCTTTTGCCTTTGATATGCTCAACGCAAGCAACAATGAATGATATTTTACTATGGCCTTGAGTTGTATAGCATTCGCAATACCTATCAAATTGGCGTAATATAATTGTCTTTTATATTATGCTACGCTGTGGGTGTGGGCTAATTTCAATTTCGAGATAAGTATTCACTAAGTTTCCCTCAGCCTGCACCCTATTCGCCATGGGTAGCATTTTATTTGTGCCAGTCGACAGTGTCATTTCGTGGTCCCGGATTTGTGCGAGTGATCGTGCCTTTTAGTGCCCAGCGAGCGTGGAGTGGTGACAGAATTTCGCCAGCCTTTGTTGTTTTTATTGTAGTTCGGATTTCTATTTTGTTGTTATTTCGAGATTTCAGACTGAGATGTTGTTAATATTTTGTACTTGATAGATGGTTGTATATTGGTTGTGTTGTGTGGTTAGGAAATACCACGATGGATCATTTTTCTTTAAAACTGTTCTTTTCAGATGTATATTGTTTTTATTGGTTTATTTAAGAACAGGTGGGTCTTTTAAATTTGAGTCATCCATCGATTTTGCGATTCGTGTCAAGGATTACGGCTAGTGGTAGTGTTTCCAGAGACTCCCGGGACGCACTGTAGCCCCTATTCATGCTTAATCGATAACTCGTAGGCGACGGATCGGAGTTGGCGACGGGAGGACGACGCTTAGCGACACGTGTTATAATGCAGGAGATGACCGTCCACTCGACGCCGCCATAAGTCGGAAAGCTACATCTTCCACAACTCGTAAGTCTATTAATACTGGGTTTCAAATTGATCAATTAGTTATATTTTTTATTTATGTTATCTAACTTTTTACTTTTTTTTCTTTAGGGTGATCGGTCATGAAGTTAACAGTTCTTTCAAAGCGAAATGTAAACGGGTCCCATCAAGTTCTAGCCGCCGCATTCTCGGGACGATCGCAGGATTTAGCGGACCGAGATCATTCACAAGTAGTGATATAAATTTTTTTTGAAGTTGGATTAAAAAGTTGTTTGGGGCTATTTTGGGGTAAATAAACGCTCTAATTCAATTTTTATTTTATTTATCTTTTTCGGGATAGATATAGCATTAAGAATCGTGACCTAAGCTCAAGCGTACTATGTTTGAAAGAGATTTGCCAAAAAGAAGCCGAGTAGACTTTTGACGACAAAGAAAGAGGGAAGGCTCTCTCGGTTGTACTAATCTATATTTCAGAGCAAAATTTAAGCCGAAATAAAAATTGTGAGGCCGATTAAGTACAATATATCCCAAGATTGGACGAATCCCGAGCAACAAGTGAGATCTCGATGGGCAAAGTAGTCGACCGCTTATAGCAGACTACGCGATTTAAGGTCACTGCAAGAAGAGGCCGCTAAGTGGGAAAGCCTACCCCTCATTAGCCGCCACTTTTAAGTGGGAAGACCACTTAATTTAATGGTTTGTTGGCCCAGATGGATAGATGCACACTCACCAAGATACGCCGCCTTCACCGTGACCTCTCAGTCGAGACCCGCATTACGCACTCCATACCCCTGGCCCAAATTTCAAACACCAGTGAGACCGCGCCCGCCTCAGAGACCGAGAGTCCTAACATCAGAGCATTCACGCCCCAAAGTTACGATATTATCGGACTTGATTAGTTAATTGTATTTGATACTTGTGATTGCATTTCTGTCGTATTTGGTAGTTTATGCTATGATACTTCTTGTAGAAGTCGCTGCTTGGATACTTTGGTCTTTTTATGTGTTAATATATGTTGTTATGTGTTTAGGATAAAATTCTGTGTATTGCCTGTGTCGCTGCACTTGATGTGTGTTGTTGGTGTGTTGTGTTGATTTCTTTTGCGTGTTGACCTGATAGAACCTGCGTTATGTTAAGTTATCGCTTTTTTTTTGCGTATCCAATAAAATGGCGAATGAAATATTTTGTTTCGCAGATCGGGCATCTAATATTTATTCCCACCCTGAAAGTGTGAATGGCTAATTGATGTTCATCTGCTTTTGGCCACGGGTGTTCCCAAATGGAGACTGTCATGCCGGCCGTGTCGGTAATTTTATAAAATTTGGTCTCGTATTCTTAAAAGTTGTCAGAACCCTATTCCAGTTTTTCCGCATTTCTATGAGCCTGCTTTCCCCAAAAAGTTGTTATGATATTGTTTTATGTAATATATTATATGTTTTAAGTCAATCATAACTAATAATATGCAAAATAAAGTTGCTATTATAATGTCGTATAATATGTTGTAAGACAATCAATTACATATATGATACAATTACATTACATATCTATGATGTATATTATGATGATCGTTTTTCTCACTATTGAACTATCACACGTTAATATAGATGAGTTTGTAACGAGAGCTATAGCGCGATATGTCGAAAACCTACCATATCATACATTGAATCAATTCATATCCACTAATTTACTACATATAACATTATTTACAAATATCATATATCCTATAACAATAGTGAATTATAAATTAAAAAAAAAACATAAAATAAGAGTTCATATCAACAAAAAGGGCGTCGGTTTGGAGAAGGTCTCGACGCTCCACCGATGCGAATATTTACATAACTGACGCCAGACCGACGCAATCATTTATTATTATATTAAAATATAAATTGTACGGACCGTCGCCGAACCGACTCCAAGGTTGCTTATAAAAACAGCAGTTCAGAAACAGAAACAGCAAAACCCTCTTCCCCTTCCAACACTTCCAATCCCTTCCGATCAAAAAAGGTATGTTCTTCAATTATTATGCAATGGTACATCGTTATTGATTAATTTTTCATTGTTAATTGTTTAAATATTCAATTTTATAGTAATTATTGTTTATTGTCGTATATTTGTTAATATTTGTTAGAGCTATGTTGTTCAATTCTTGTGTTGATTTGTTAATATCGTGTTGTTAATAGATGTCATACACAAAAGAAACAATTGGTCATCGACGGTTTCTCAAGATTATCCGATCGTCTCGTAAGATTGTATTATGTATTGTGTTTCTTAATTTGAATGTTTCGACTATATTAAATTGATGTTTATTTGATTAACAGAGAATTTTGCTAGCGTTTGTGGGAAGAACTACCATCAAGCTTGAAGGACTTTGTTATGTGAAATTGGAATTAGAGCGCGTTTATCATTCGATGCTTATACGCACGGAGAACATTGATGGACGCCAACATTTGTGTTTTAGCGATGGGTGGCGTGAATTTGCTCAGGAACATAGCATTGGCGCCGGCGAGATTGTGCATTTCAAGATTGATCTCCAACGTAGTAGAGACAATGCCGTCGTCTTCAATGTGATGATATTCGGTCTCGATATGTGCCGTCGTCTTTAGGATTATGTATTTCAATATTTGATATATGAACAACTTTCGGGATTTAGTATTTCAATATTTTGATAAATTGTTTGATGTACAAACAACTTTCGAATTTCGTATTTAAATATTGTGTTTAATAATAGGTATTGTATTAAGTTTGATGCTTAAATATTCGCTTCCAATTTGGTGTTTACTATTGTGCTTCAAACACAATAGTTGTTGGTTTTACTATTTTGTTGGTTTGCTTATGAGAACATATCTGTTTCTGACCTGTAACATGCCTTTAGTGTCGGGACGCCATATCGAAGCTAGTTGTTCTGCAATAACTTTAAAAACATAATAGAAGATAAACATAATGTGAGATACATAAAAGACTCCCCTCCACCAAAAAACGGCCCCATCTATCAAAATACACCCTCCTCTACCAAAAAACACTTTCCCCCAACAACTTTAACCCTTAATTTTAAATTGAAGATTTTACCCAATTGTTAGTGATAATTTAACAATCAATCACCATACCCTAAGTTAGGGTTAACGTATGTAATTTATTTTCATCAATTTTTATAATTTATAAAGAGATAATTATTAATTAGTAACCCAATTTAATTTTAATAAATTTAGTTAAAATATCTCAAGATCGTTCTTGGTTGTATACTAATCGTTATCAGCTAGATAATGGAGGATTGACGTATGCATATATGAGTGGTATGTTGGAGTTTATGGATGTTGCTAAAAATCATTTTTTGCCAATGATATTATGGGGATAAGATGTCCATGTAGGAGGTGTCAAAATAGAAATGTGTTGGATAGCAGTGAGGTTGAGTTACATTTGATTGCTAATGGTTTTGTTGAGGGATACTCCACATGGGTCTATCATGGCGAGAATTATGCTCCTCAGACTTATGCTCCTCAGAATGTTGTTTATGATGAAGGGTATGTTGTTTATGATGAAGGGTTAGGGAATTCATCTGCTAATGTAGGGTTTCAGGAGAATTAATATATGCATATAGTTGAAGATGGTTTGAACTTACGTATTGGTGAGACGACGTTTGAATTTAGGGGGTGCTCTAATGAACAACACACCGGGGTTAGAGAAGAACCAAATAGAGGAGCAAAAGCATACTACGACTTGTTGAAGGCTGTAAACCAGCCGTTATGGGATGGTTGCACCGAATTTACAAAGTTATCCATTACTACTCAACTAGTTAGCCTGAAGTCTGAGTCGCAAATGTCGCAGGAATGTTTCCAGCGGTGGGTTTCCATTATCAAGCGTTGTACTCCGAATAATGGGGAGAACATACCGGATGATTTTTATGAGGCAAAAAGATTGTTGACTCCTCTGTTCTTGCCCAAACAGAAAATACATGCTTGTGTCAATAATTGCATGTTGTTTTACAAAGAGACCGAAATGTTGGACTCGTGCCCTGCTTGTGGGGAGAGTAGATACGAGCCAAGAAGGATGGGACAACGTAAGCGTATTGCGCGAAAGGTTTTGGTTTACTTACCACTAGGTCCGCGTCTACAACGGTTGTATATGTCGAGGAAAATAGCTCAGGACATGACATGACACCATCGGACGCAGACAGAGGATAATTGGATGGCTCACCTGAGGAATGGTGCTGCATGGAAGCACCTTAATGCAACATATCTAATATTTTCAGCAGAGCCGAGAAATGTTTGCATTGGTTTGTGTTTTGATGGTTTCAGTATTTTTGGAAAGTTTGGGCGTCAATATTCCTCTTGGCCAGTGATCATCTGTGTATATAATTTACCACCGGGATTGTGTATGAAGGAACCATATATGTTCTTATCTCTAATTATACCAGGGCCAAAAAATCCAGGGAGAGATATTGATGTTTTCCTCAGACCCTTGATTGATGAGTTGAAGGAGTTGTGGAATACCGGTATTGAGACATTCGATGCATCGAGCGAACAAAATTTCAACATGAGGGTTGCTTTAATGTGAGTCTTTTTATAATCCTCGCATTACGGAAGGCGTTTGAAACTGAGTCAAAATGCATTCTGCATAAAGTGAAACCAGTCGCGCGGGGTTGAAGATCTCCATTTAACATAAGTTCTATGAGAAACTTCTTAGGACTAGGATAATACAATGCTTACAAGTTACCGTGGCGATTGATAATCAGTGTAGATTGAAACCATTCGCACCGTACTACATGTGATTGGTAGATGAGTTAAAAGCCAAGTCAAGCGTGATCAGGACAATCAACACATACTAATCCAGTAGTGTTCTATTCAATAGTGAGCACTAATTTAGGGACCATGATATCGTCATTTTTTAGGAGCGATAGATAGGTTTCTTGTTTGGTCACTTGACTCAGAGGCTGCTGCAGAAAGCATATTACTTGAATGGAATAAATTAAATTTTCATAGTAATGATACATACATACACGTATATATATATATATATATATATATATATATATATATATAATAAAATATATATATATATATATATAGTTTGAAAAATAAATAGAAAAAATAAATGATATATATTATTGAATTTGAAGCTTAAAATTCAAGCATTGTCTTTACAATCATCCTATGACATATCAAGAAAAACTAACTCAGCTAGGCCCAAGACCACTTTCAGCATGTCGCTAAGGCCGATTACTATACATGTATTTATCATTCTTTTTTTTGAGGTAATTAGTTTAGTTAAGAGGATCTGCTAAAATTGATATCGGTTTGGAACTTTACATATTCAACTTTATCTCTCTATCGGTTATCTCCTGAATAAGATAATACTTTCTAAGTACATGTTTGGATCTATCATGTGATCTTGGTTCCTTAAGCTTGAATGTGTCATGGGTAGTAAGGCCGGCGATGAAGTATGAAAATGTCGTAGCCCAGGGGCTATGAGTGGAAATATCGATGCGTGAGTTGAAGTTGACTGGTATAGTTTGTGTTTAAAATTTGGAGTTCTTCTTGCTTAGAGAAAGTTGGATTCACGACAAGGAAATTGCATGAAAAATTATTAAGTGTGTATCGTTGAGCCATGAAGTATCCTGTAGAGTGGTATACGTATTATATGGTGATATGTTGACTAAATTGCACCTAGTTGTAATATCGGAGGTGGTGGTTGAGTTGATTGATTAGATGGGCATTGTAGTGTTAATAAATTGTTAGACGATATCACGATGTTATATAAGAAATGAACTAATAAGGTAGATTATGGTTAGATGACTTTTGAGAATGTTATGTGATAAACAACAAAGGAGATATTGATGAGTATAGCAGCATATTGAAATTGTGACGAATGATAATACCTGATACGGAGATATATGAGGTTGATATATTGATCTTTGTTGATATTTGACGTTGAGATTATGTGATTTGTTCCCGTAGGAAATATGCAGTTAGGTGTTACATTACTTTGTGATGTTATGATTATGTGTTGTTGATTAAAGTATAACGATTAGTCGGGGAGTAAATTGTTGAGTTGATGAGTTCATATAATCATGGAGTAAACAATAACGAGGGGTATTGATTGGCATGATGTGGCGTAACATTATAAATATGGTGTAAATGATTATCGAGGTGTAATCTTATAAGGACTGGATAATGCGATTAAATAGAGGTCTAGGTTGAGTGTTGTTGTAATGATTCATTGGTTGATTGTGAGAGAGAAATCACATTATAGGGAGGTTGCTTTGATTTCCTTTATGATATAATTTGATTATTCTTTATAGGATATTGTTGTTTATGTATATATGTTAATTTATGTGGAGAAGCTATGATTAACATTGATATGTGGAAAGTGGCGAAACGGGCGATGAGATAATAAATGATGAAAAAGATGCGTAGAGATGTTATCGATGAGTAGTAAAATTTTGTGTGAAAACATGAAGTGATATTAATATGCTTATGAGATACTATGTGAATTATGAAGATGATTACTATAAGGGAGACTTTAAATAGTAACCAATAATGGTAGAGTGGAAGCCAGTAGAGAGATATCAATTTGAGTATGATAATAAATATGAGTTAAAAATAAGTGGTGGTTATAAGCCCGTAAAAGCGATAGTAAATTCGAACAAAATTTTTTGTTAGGTGCAAGGTAGAATGTAAAAACCGGTAATAACTCGTTAATTAATAAATTAAAATGAGAGATTATAAATTGATTAACGTAAATTTTGGAAACACTTTATATTTATTATGCGATAAATATTAGTGTTTGGGGAGTTAGTTCGAGATAAGTAAAGCGAGAAGTATCGTCGAATGAAAATGTTGATTTTCACGGTTGGACTTTGACCCAGCAATTGCTTAATCATCAAAACAAGGCCCGAGCCAAAAATCAAACCATTTCCACTTAACTTCCCCCAAACGTTTTTTCCGATTTTCTTCTTGATTTTTTCTCCTCCGTCTCACCGAGCTTTGGGCCTCCAAATTTTTGGAGAGGCACCACCAAATAAATCCTCTTCGATTCAAGGTAAAAAGGTCAGATCTTTGTGAGTATTTTGTGAGTTTGGTCGAGTTGACTTTTTGTTGACTTTTTGTGTTGAATTTTATTCTTTACAATCGATTCTTGGGTTCTAAATTAGTTATTCTTGAGTTGAAATTACGTGTTTTGATGTGGAATTTCGGATGTTTTAGGGCCGTTGACTTTTTGGAAATTTAGGTTGACTTCGGTTTTTATGAGATATTATTGAATATAATTATTATCCCCAGGCTTAGATTATAATATAGGAGATGACAATAATCGATGTTTGGGGTAGAAAATGTTGTTATAGTTGAGTCGACTTTAAAGTGATTTTGGATTGACTTTTCTAAAATGTTGTTGAGAGTATAAATATGTTATTGGACCTTTATTGTGATTGTTTTGAGGTGGAAATTATGATTTATAAGTTGTTGGAGGAATATATGTTGAAATTAGTTTTAGTAGATTTTGAGTAGTAAACGGGCTTTGGGATTAGAGGTTGTTAGAAATGGGTTAATTAGTTGGAAAAGTTGAAAATTTGGGTTGATTGAAATTGGTTGGAAATGTTAGTAATTTGGATAAGGTATTGGCCGATTATGGGTTTTAGTTGGGGTAGTTGAAATTCGCCATCGTAATTGTCATTGAAACATAATTAGCAATCTATCGTGGAATTTGTCGATTTGTCACTAAAATGGGTTGAGAAGTCGAGGAGATTGAATTAGGATAAGGACAGAATTATTCGCAGTAGTAATTATATTTTCGGGTGTTACATTGGGACTGGAGCAGGGAAAGCCGTCTTGGATCGATTATTTGCTTGGAGTCTTGAGTAGTGCCCAAAGGTGAGGATTCTCGCTCGTTGTTCACCTTATTTATGTTTTGAGTGTAGTGTATGGTAAATCGGTTGTGACAATGTATCTGTGTTATGAACTTATACGTAGTCTGGAGTTGTGAAATGTCGACTTGTATGGTGGTTGTATTAGATGCATTATGGTATATTTATTTGAGTGTATTTATGTTTGAGTATGTTTTATGTTTGAGTGTATTTATGTTTGAGTATATTTTTGTTATGGGCCGATATCAGGTAGTATATTTGCTGTTTGAGTATAGGTTCTATATGAAATTGTTGTATCGTGTGTATTATGGATGCTACATTGAGATTATTGTGTGATGGTTGTATGTTTGGTATTGTATGTGTGAATTGTGAATTGTTTGAATTGAGAATGTTTGGGATGATGTGGGGTGTTCGAGGGTGGCTTCAGGGAAAAGATATGTTGTTGTTAGATTCGGAAGGTGAGCACACTTGAGGAAAAGGATGGAATGTTATATGTGATATTGGCCAGCCGTTTCATTTCGTAATTTTTTGATACATTGTTGTTGTGGTATAAACTTGGTGTGAGACTTTATCTTTGTTTACTCGTTTGATTATGTGATATGAAAGGATCGTTGGGGTGTGACGTGAGTTAACGTAAGTTGAGTTCTCACGAGAAGTGTTTGTATGTTGAAGATGATCATTCTTGTTAGCAGAAATTTTGTGGATAATTGATTTTTTTTTTCTTGTACATATATATATATATACTTATTTGCCTACGTTTATATCTTTAAGGTATCTACCGCCGTTCGGATGTGGGTAAAGTTCTGTCACGATGATTCGTTTCCCTTAGGCATCGAACTACCCCGGATTGGCAGGTCTTGGTAGAAGCGGAAGGTTCGTGGTGTCCGTTGACTTTACACAGGTGAGGCGAGTGGAATTTAGGATCACCGACGGTCGTCTTTTTATTATTTTGATGTACTCAGTTTTTCATGTGTTGTTTTGGGATGTTGAAAGATTGTAAACTATTTTGTGGAATATTTTGAGATTTGGTATATAATGGAATTTTACACTTTGGTTTGAAGCCCAGCGTCTGCTTGATGGTTCAAACTACGTATTACAACATTTTGAGTTTTCGAAATTTATTTTCTTTTTTATCAAGCCTCAGAAGTTTTATTGAGGTCGTTAAGCAATTTGATTTTTGTGTCAGCCCAATG
This sequence comes from Lithospermum erythrorhizon, assembly GCA_019722365.1. NCBI lineage: Eukaryota > Viridiplantae > Streptophyta > Magnoliopsida > Boraginales > Boraginaceae > Lithospermum > Lithospermum erythrorhizon. The sequence goes on along the minus strand of JADFUC010001001.1, from coordinate 150,037 downwards.
CATTATGGTGGCTGAGATATATAAGGTTGATGATGACTCAGTATAAATCTGACTCGGCGGAGTCGTTCTAAGTATTTACTTTTAATGAAAAAAATTAATATTTTAGATTGTTCATCCTTAGTCGTGATTTGAGAAATGATTGTTTAAAAAGTAATAATTTATTTTATCATTAATTCTTTTCAACTTACCCCCAATTTTTTGTATAGGTTTCACTTAGCTAGTATTATGTATTCCTTCCATCTCAATTTGTTTGAGACATTTTGACATACATAAATTTTTATGTAAATTTAAATTCTTTTCTCAATTAAGATTTTGCTTTCACTAACTTACTCATTATTTGATCAAAATAAGAATCATTTATGAGATTGTTATTTTTGAAAAATATCCCATACATTTTGGGATGAAGGAAGTATATTATATATTGAGATAAGTGTTATGTAAGAAATACAATTACAATCAAAAGTAAGAACTTGGATAGCGGTTAATATAAAAATACCATCTTAGAAAGAATTTGAATTTGATTTTTAGAATATAAGATTATCTAAAAGATATACACGATATCTAAATTACACTTTGATAATAAAAGCATAGTAAAATATTATTTTTTATAGTTAAGATTACAATAATTTAATCCCAATTTCATCTACTTAATATTTTTTGATCGAATACATTAAACATGAGACTTATGCAGTGTAATTTACGGCGTGGTTTCTTTAGATATTCGTCATTTCGAAGTCTACGGGCCATTTCGGCCAGTAGCGTGATAGGTCAGAATTACAAAGATTGACTTACTTGGCCAAATACTCAAAGATGTTAATTTCAGCCCAGGATTAGACAATGGAAATTTAATTAATTTTAATTAATAAATTCAATTTTTATGAATTTATTAATTTAATTAATCCACAGCAGAATACCCATTGTACTGTTGATTAGGGTTCACCAGAGCTTCGAATTAAATTCAATCTATGTGAAAATAATAGGGTTCAGGGATTCGAACACGATATTAATTTTTAAGTAATTTTAAGTCAAAATTAGGGATTTTATATTAAATAAACATAATTTTAAACCTAGAGGCAAGGTTCCTACATTTACTAGATTAAAATAATAAATGGGAGGAGAAAATCAAAATAAAATGAGGTTTTGCAGACAGCTTAAACTTCAAAATGACAATCGATAAAAATGAAATGGACAAAAATAGGGTAATGATTATCGGTGCAAATCAAGCAAATTGAATTTGCAAAGTCGGCGGAAATTTCGATTAAATAATATTATTGAAATATCAGAGCGGTTGAATACGTCTTGCCAAATCGGCCAGGTAGTCGGGATCAATCGAAAATGAGCGGATCGTCGGCGTAGAGAACAAGCTATAAATACCCCTCTTTTTACATCATGAAAGGGTCTTCGTTCATCTGCAAAAAGCCCAGAAGCCAAAAGATTGGAAAAAGCTAGGAAAGGCTGCAGAAAGAAGATTAATGGCCTTTGAGGCGGCTTAAAGACTCGAAATAGTGGCCAGAACCCTGCACGAGCGCCCTCGAGCTTGAAGATTGAGGAGGACGATACATGGTGCCCCAAAGATTTAGGAAGCACTTGGCCATGAGAACGAGATTTAAAGAAAGAAGCAGCACCTTAAGCGCTCAGGAGTTGAAGATTCGAAAAGCAATGATCACAGGACACTTAAAGACCAAATGGCTTCTGTCACATAGGAAGGCGAGATGATCAGAATCTCGGAGCAAAAGTGGAACTTGTTGCTAAGGCCATGTACTACACATCAAATCAGGAGAGGATCAAGAAACATTAAAACCCCACACTTACTTGCCCAATAGATGGAGCATCTGGGAAGAAGAGGGCCAATCCCATGGTATTGAGGAAATTTATTTCTTAGGTCGAAAACTAAGTCAGATAATTGGGGCCAGCTGTGAAACCTTCTTTCTGTCTACGTGAGTTCGATCTCTGTGCTTTCAATTCTTCAGGCCCAGTCGACTTGATATTCTTTGAAGTATCGAGGACACGTATCAGTCGCTGAGACATCAAAGTCCCACTGTGGCGTCAGTCGAAGGGTCAAGCGTCGGTGCCTTTTGTCACGTCGAAAGTCGCTTAGAGTGGCCTGTCACGTCAGCGGAGAGGTCAAGTCCACATCATCCAGGAAGGCGCGTCTCGAGGATCGAGAGACAGTCAGTCGAAAATCTGACCCAGAAAATGCGGGATCGAGAACAGCAGCCTTGGGTTGGGATAGTATCTCGAGTCGAATCAAATCACCGTCAGGAGCCGCATCGAGACACATATCAACTTCAGGCAAAACTCGGCCAGCTCGAGTCATGCTCAATGCAGCCATCATGAAACTTGTGTCACGTAGGAGCCCAGTCTTGGGTGATAGTCGGGGCCACACGTCAAGTTTCGCCAAATATTAACATACACCAAAAAGCTGATTTCCTCAAAATTTGTGTGAACTTATATAATTAATAAAATCTTTATTTGCGGTACAGGCCGTTGTATTATCTCAAACATTACTTGAATTATCGTTACATAAGTTTAATTTTGTAGTATTGTTGGTTGCTCCAAAATCAACCCATAGTATGGTACTTTTTGCCCCACAAGTGCCATAAAAGTTAGCAACGAGACCGGTCTTATCAAGTTAAGACTGAGGACTGACGTATGCAGTTGATGATGATAGTCAATTCGTACACGCTGGGGGGCTGTGTATTTCCTGTTTGTCAAAGAACCAGATTATTAGCAGATCTGCAAATGCACTAAATACCTACTGTACCATTTAATATGCAAAACGTACAACTACTAGTTAAGCATGATGAATTTCATGTCGATTGATAAGATTGGAAATCTCAAGAGCTTTTCATGGATGGACGGGGTTACTCTAAACCCCACCACGATATAGGTAGTGGTTGTATTGTGCTGTATCACATTTTAGAACTTAACCGTAATTCATATATAAGTGATTGTTTAGACTAAAAATATTTATGATCCATCTTTCGTTATTTAGAGTTAATTAATTGTTTAGGCTAAAAATATTTATGGTCCGTTCTTCGTTATTTAGAATTAATTAAGTACTTGCTATCTATCAATATAAGTAATTATTTAGGTTAAAAATATTTTATAAAAGATATATGGAAGTTTTATGGTCCATCCTTCATAACTTAGAATTAATCTTTATACTTTAACATATGAAATTTATAGGTGAAGTACAAAGATTATGAACACTTTTGTTCTAATTAATTAAATATTTATGAGATCAGATTTTTAACCTAAATAATCACTTATATTCTTGAGGTCTTGTAGCTTATTCTTGAATGAATGAGTAATCCAACGTTTAAACAAGAAAATATATGTTTATTTAGAGTTGGAATTGGTAATAAACTTTTATGATATCTCTTTTGGGTATATATGTGAAACGTTTTAATAAGTTAATTATCAATTATTTGGTTATAGGGTTCTTTTTACTTTGATCATCGATAGTCAAATTTGCACATTTGGTTAATGTTAATGATCAAATTGGTATCGTTTGATCAGTAAATATAATAGACGAGGAGGTTATAGTTGGATGAGGAAAAATGATACGGCGACTTTTGAGAGTTAATTGTCAAAGTAGTTATAGATAGTGGATATAAGTTGTCTTTGGATTCACAATAGTGGTAACATAATATTTTGGTCTCAGAATGGTGATATAATTGTTGCATTTGGTCACATTGCGTTTCGTCTAACTTTGCTTGGAAAAATTGTATTCTTATCGAGGATCGAAGTATAATAATTGTCATCATTATCGGGGCCGATGTCTGAAACGTTGTGTCATTATCGAGGGGAGCCAAAGTCTTTGCGTTGCGATATTGGGGATCGGCGCAACTTCTTAACCCTTGTTGAGATCATTTTGACAATTAACTTCCACTTTTGAGACAAATTTACTAATTTGATGAACTTTTGGGATAAAAATAACATTTTTCCCTAACCAAAACAACAAAAATCTGAAAATGTATTAAATTTTAGGCTAATTAACGGATCTTACACAGTATGACTTTATTTTAATTTGATCGGCAGGCCTTCGATTCTTTATAAAAGTGGTCGCACATGCTTATTCATGCTTTTTCTGGCGTGGTTACAAACTATAAATGACTTCTTTCATACAACATTTAAAAGCTAAAATTATAGGGGCACATTTAAAATATTTATATAATTAGAATAAAATCTCATGAAACTTCTTACTTTGTGACATCTACTCATATATGCATCCTCATCTAGCTTTCATGGCTCCCCCACTCCCAATAAACCGCTTTGCGACCCTGCCTTACTTGCGGCCTCAGCGCTTTGGCTCCCTCCCCCACCCCCCACTGGCTACATGAATTCCACTATTGACTTTGTTCTTGAAAACGATGAGCCCAGTACCACTTTGCATCGTGGAAGCTAAGTTTAACTCTAGCGCCTCTTCTCGCCGTAGTCAAAGTGGTGGGGTTTTGGGGTGGGGTAGGGGGTGTGAGGAAGTTTGCGGGGAGGCGGAAGAGTGATATTGGTGAAGTTCGGGCGGGGGGGTGGGGGTATGAGTTATGGGGGGGTAGGGTGAAGGTGTGTCGAAGAGAGTGGTGAAAGAATTTATTAGTATGTGAAATATTTTAAATGTGCCACCGTTAGTTTGGTGTTGAAATCGTTTATAGGCTCCAGGAAAACCGTCTTGGGGAAAAATATTATAAGGATCCTGAAAAAATTGATAGTTGAAGGACCTAATTAAAAATAAAGTTATAGTTCAGAATATCCAACAATTAACAAAAATTCCATTAAGGAAAAGAAAATGTGTCTGATCTACTGTTATTGATTGAGAGATTAATTAAAACTGAATTGTGAAATTGGAGAGTGGGTTGTTGTATGCATGTACTGTTGTTTGAGGAACAGAAAATTGACTGATGAGAACACGAATGTCCGAAACAGTAGGGATGATCATTCAAGTCTATATATGATGTAGCTGTAATAGGAAGATAGGACTAAATAAAACAGTGTTTTATAATGAAAATTCATCATAATTCATGGATGAAATTAGAGAAGCTGCAACTACCATTGCTTAGCATAGAAACAGCGTTCATGAGAGTAGCTAGCTAGTACTGGTTTTTTGCTGTTTTAATTTCCCATTTTGGGTTTGCTCTCCATATACACAATAGGACACTAGTCCAATTCTTTTGGGAAGTTAATAAAAGTAAAGTCAAATATATATGATAATAGAGACACGAAAGAGGGGAGTATAAAATTATCATTGGTTAAATTTTTTGCATGACCAATATGGATTTAAAGATAATTCATCTACATTATATAAACAAATTTAGTTTTGTTATAACAATTTGTAAATTTCAAACAATACAAAACAAAACCATTATTTGGAGTGATATTTTTTAAAGTTAGAACTTTTTGTCATTCTGAGAATTTCGTCATGAAGCAACATCGTCGTCACATTATAACGTCCCACTTGACCCATTGTTAGCTCTAATAGTTAGATTTGGAGTGATAATGGTATTCCAAACATGATAAAAATAAACTTCTTAATAAAGTTTATTGTTAGGCTATAATGTCTCTATTGTGTTAAATATGAAAAAAACAAGTAAAACATAATAAAACAAACCAATAGTGATTTGCTACTATTATTGAATTTTAATTTTCGAGTACTAATAATATTAATTCCCATCATTTTGTTATTGCTATTTTCCTTTACCATGACAAATATAAAGGAGGTTTCTGTTGCAAACACTTTCAATGTTCCTGCCTTGAAGTGCACCTCTTAGCACTTCACACTCTACCTACAACACTTCTATCTCAGTTTCCAAAATCCCAATTGCTTTGTTTTCAATAGCAGAACTTCACTACAGTTTCTGTATAATCAAACTGACAAAAGCTCAAGAAAACCAAACTATGGCCAACAAATGTATGAATGAGCAATATTCAACCAATGGCCTTAGTAGTAAAAATCCTTCAATTTCCTCCTCTTTATCTCCAAGTGCTTCAATGGGAATGTTTCTTACAAACATGAGTTTTCTCAATATAAATACCTCTTCTGTTGTTGAGAGCTCAGTATGCAATCAAAACAGTACAAAAAATGAAGGCCTGGTTCATAATCTTGAATATCCATTTGTCAAGGATTTCACCTTTAATAAAGGAAGCTTTGTGGAGGATCATGAAGGGAAATCTTCTGATTGGAGTGATGGCATTGGACAAAGTAATGAAACCATTGATTTAAATGCAAGTTTAGATGAAGAAGAGAAACCTACATTGCATGCATCAATAGTTTATAGTATGAAGGAAACAGAGAGCAGTGGTCAGTTAAAGATGTGTGCAAGAGGGCATTGGAGACCTGCTGAAGATGCTAAGCTCAAAGAACTTGTTGCTGTTTATGGCCCTCAGAATTGGAACCTTATTGCTGAGAAATTGGAGGGCAGATCAGGTAACAGCCATAGTTTTTTTCTTCTTCTTCCTTTTTAGTTGTCAACAGTGGTGGAACTAGGGGACATTTGTGCCACCGAACATCAGGAAAAATAAATGTCTAATATTGAAAATAAGAGGTTAACATATACTATTCAAACAAGTATTGGGTTCGTCCCCCTAATTTTTTTCCCCTTATTTGTTTTGTATTCATTCCTTCATCATCCCTACACAAAATTCTGGTTTCCCTCCCTGATCGTCAAGATTCAATCCTAAATTTGATTTGTGTGTAGGGAAAAGCTGCAGGTTGAGATGGTTTAACCAATTGGATCCAAGAATAAACAGGAGGGCGTTTAGTGAAGAAGAAGAAGAAAAATTAATGGTTGCTCACAGATTGTATGGCAACAAGTGGGCTATGATAGCTAGACTATTCCCTGGAAGAACAGATAATGCAGTCAAGAATCATTGGCATGTTGTTATGGCAAGAAAGTATAGGGAACAATCTAATTCATTCAGGAGAAGGAAAATCACCAGTCCAATCTTTTGTAAAAACTCATTTTTCACAGAAGAGAAAGCACCCAACTTTTCTTGCAGCAACAACAATGTTCCTTTTGCTAACAATGGTCATTGCAATTTCTTTTCTGGTATATATGTCAGTACAATTAAAAATTTAATAATTCTTGATTCAAGATTTTGGTTATCTGTCTTTTTCTTTTAATGCACCTTTGTAATTCTTGTATTCAATACATTTATAGACATAATTTAAGACTATGTATCAGCTTTTTTTACTAAGGAAAAGTTTGTTCCTTCTGTTTCATTTTTACAGGCCCCAATAGCAATGAAATAATGAATCCCAGTTTAGAGCAGATTTCATATATGTATCCTCTTCACCCTCCATTGATGAATGGTGATATTCATCTTACTAGCTTCTCATCATCAGATGCTTTTGTTGGTACTATTTCATCAATTGTACCACATGTTTCATCTGGAGTCAGTAAAGCAACAACATTTTCAGCAGTTAGAGAAAATGACAAGAGTGATATTAAAGCCAACCAATGTGACAAGTTTACACCACCTTTTATAGACTTCCTTGGAGTTGGTGCCAAATGAAGTTTTTACAGCTAGACCAAAGCTAAAAATGGCCTTCTCTCAACACTAGAAAAAATCTTGATTCTATCCCAAGATGATCTCATATTTGTATCTCTTCAGGGTCAAACTAGTTAAGATATAAATTAATGTATTAGTATTAATACTCTTTTCACTTTGTAACCTAGCAATCTTTAATGTGGATGCAAAAAAAGAATGATGCTTTCTCCATTGAGATATTTTGTCTTTAACATCTTAAATATCTTTACTCTTCTAGTGTCCTAAAGATCCCTCTTAAAATGATGCATGTCAACTAGTTGTACTATGAGGAGTAGGGCAGTCACGTTACCTATTTTTTTTTAAATAAATATTTATTATCGAAAAAATAAATTCAATATACATAATGTTTTTCAAAAACTGTTGGTTCGCCTACTAAATTTTTATATTTTACCTAATTTTTCTTGTATCCATTAATTTACCACCACCAATCACCAAAAACTTGGTTTTGCCATTGATGATGACAACATGATCTTTTTATTTTTTTTAATTTCCTAGTGAAACATAACAAAAGATACAATATTGAGAATCTGCAAAGAGAGTCATTAGTATTTGATCATATTTGTTGCTTAGTAATTGGACAATTTTTAACAACTTTGTAAAAGGTGGGAACTGGTGAGATTATGGTGAGAAAAGATAAAAAACAAGACACTGAAACTTTAGAAGACATCCTTTTCTCATGGGCCTTCAAAACCCAGGCACAAATTCTGGTTCTTTTCAACAACAATACTAAAACCATTTTTACTACATGCATTGATAATTGAAACAGTTTAAAACATCCATGCCTCGGCAGAATCTTCACTTCATAGGATTCATGCCTCCCACATGGGGGGATTGTTACATGAAACAGTTGTTAACAAGACTTTATGTAACAAAACATCTAGCCCCACTTGAAATGAAAGAATGAAAAAGAAGTGTACTATTTTGAAGATTGGCACACTTAACCATTATCAAGTTTAGTGCAATGATGAAGCTAAACGGAGATGGAACTCCCAAATGACAAGACCAAATTTGAGTATTCTACTATGGAACGGAACCGGAATGAAAATATTGGGGGGCAAAATTTAAAAAAATAAAATATGGAGGGGCAAAATGGGAAGAAAGGAGTTAAAAGTACATCATTTCATCAAAAAAACATCAACATATATGCTGATAAGTTGATTCGAACCTATCAAAATATTGTAACTTCAGTGCTTAACCAACTGTGCTACAAACTTCCTTAATTTTATTCCTAGATATAACTATATAGAACAATTTTTAAAAATCTAGGGGGTTCCGCCCTTGAACTATTCCTTTGTCCTTATTTGAATAACGAGTTTATGAAGACAAAACATTTAATAATTTCTCTTTTATAACATACTTGATTTTTGTGTTTTTATTTCACTTCTACACTATATTCATTCCCTCCAGTTTTTTTTTAGCTCGCAAGTTCTAGGAAATAATGTTTTCTTATATAAAATAACGAAGCTTAGAGTACAATTGCATTACCAATACCTACCTGATTCTATACGAAATTCTGCACAAACTATACACAACAATAAGTCGACGATCGGTAGAAGGTCGACTTAGGCACCTCCCGAACTTCTCCCAAAATCTTCTGGATGTTACATCTCGAAGATCGACATATACTCCGACTACGCCCCGGTTTAACACCGCTAACTAACGCCATCCTCAAGTCGATTTACGAAATCACAAATGCCCAACTTGTTCATTAAAGTTTCAATTGTCGCCTCAAGAGACTTGCAAAGATATCTACAAGTCGGGTGAGTTAACCGGAGACAATGGGGTTAGCTAATAGTCTCATCTTGAATAGCGTTTTTGAATAAAATGACAATCGATCTCTGAATATGTTCCGGAAGGCCATGAAAATACGATTATGCCGATGTAAGTCGATCACTAATACTATACACTTGAATCATGGAAGTATGATTAATGCCCAAAACATGTCAAGAATCCCTTCACCCACTTTAACTTACACGTTAGGCCGCTATAGCCCCAGATTCTCGTCACCGGAGATAATGACGCTATTTTTCTTCCAAGAAATAGAGAGTCCTCAAGAAACACCACCCAACCGGGGCATCGAACGCCTAGTAACAGACAGCTCGCCCAATTGAATCACACCACCTGCATTTAATTTTAAGTCGAATCAACTCGTGAACATAATTCCCCTAATTGTGTGAATTCTCGAGGTATCTCACCACTCGAGTGTCGTGATTCCAATGATCCTCTTTTGCTCCTCTCAAGAACCGAGAAAGGATAATGGACAACATAGACGATATCGTGATTTGCAAGAGAATGTTAATAGTCCGAGCGACTAACCGATTTAGAGCCAAGCTTATGATTCGTTCCATGGAAAAAGCTGCGTGGATGACTACCCAACAAAACCACACTCATTAATGATGTCCAAAGCATATTTTCTCCTCGACATAAAGAAATACCTCGCATCACCGCCACCGATACCCAAAAAATACTTTAGGACCCCTAGATCCTTCATGTGAAAACAAGAACTGAGGTACTTCTTGAAATTATCCACTATAGACAAGTCAGTGCCAGAAATAATCATATCATCAACATAAACAAGGACGAACAACTGAAGACCATCACGAATATAAGAGAATAAAGAATAGTCCGAGCGGGACTGAGTGAACCCATAAGAAATCAAAGTTGCAGTGAGTTTGGCGAACCAACAACGAGGTGCCTGTTTCAGTCCATACAATACATGGCATCTATTGAAGCACTTTGTTAGGTTTACTACATCAAAACTTGGCAAGTTTCATATATACCTCATGGAGATCTCTATCCAAAAGCCGTTATGCACATCCATCCGATATAGTACCCATCCTCGAAAATTTACAATGCCAAGAATGTCCCCTGACAAAGAGCCATCTTAGGTACGTGCAAAGGTATTAAAATAGTCAATCCCTTCCCTCTTTCCGATGATTACCAAACATCACAAGTCTCGCCTGGCACCCTCAACACTCCCATCCGTGCTGCATGCATCTTGTACACCCATCGCTCCCTGTGAGCCTCTCGCCTCTGAGTAGTAAGTCACTAGACTCCACGTGCCATTATCCTCCAAAACACGTATCTCACTCAATGTACCTGCACACCAACTTGAATCCTTCGATGTCTGAAGATAGAATTTAGGTTCAACACTGGGCAGAATAGCAAGAAACTCCTGGCCCAGAAAATAAATCATAACTCAAATGTTGTACAAGAGGATACAAAATACCGGAGATAGGAGAGGAAATAGGTGAACGCTGGAAGAAGTATGTACTAATCACATGTGTCACAAAATCTCCGGTATGCAGAGCATAGCACCCCATGCTCTCTACCCACCGAGTATTAGTCACCTCATTACCCGAACCGACAGCCACCTCGGCACCATGTGCCCTCCTCCGTACCCAAACCGAGTCTCTTGGGGGGAGGCTTAATTCACCCCTCGCCTCCTCTTTCATCCTCAACAACGAGTCCAACCTCGATGTCGCTACATCATCCAATCGTTCGGCCTCATTTATTAGTAGCTTATATGCCGTGGGATGGTTACAATTTCAAGATGCAAAGATTTCATTAGCGAGCATTTGGTATACGACAACAATAGAGAAAATGTCTCCTTTTAATTGACGCATTATCAAAAACTTATTACACGGAATTTCTATATCTTTGAACATGTTAAGGTGTAGGTATTATTGCGGAGAAAAGTTTATATAACCGGATAACCAAAGATCGAAACCGCCTTACATCGGATGGTTTTGACAACCAACGCTCAAGCCTCATCATCCCGAACCCGACGCCGCTACGTCACCAATCGGCTCGACGCCACCACCGGGAGCCAGCCTCCTCAAGAACTGCTCCATCACAAGAGACAATTCTCAAAGTGAAATTCTTTCTCATAGAAAACAACATCACGGTAGATATAAAATATTCATGGATTCAACATCAAATAACTTCCACCCCTTTTTATCAGATGGATAACCAACAAACACACAAATATGCAGCCAAATATTTGATCCTCCTATACAAAACTAATGGACACACAAATATTAATGTTTCCTTGTATAAAATAATGAGTTTAGAGTACACCTATACACAATAGTCGACGGACCTCTTATACAAAACTCTAGGATTAAACTATACACAACAATAGTCGCGTGATCGGATAAAATCGGACTTAGGCACCTCCCGAATTTCTCCAAATCTTCCCGGAAGTTACATTCGAAGATCGAACATGATCGGGACGTATAATCCTCACTCATGTCCCAATGAACACTGCCAATCCGACACAAGTCATTCATCCATAACGAAAATTTATTACCTCGCTTATTATTCTTGAATGCTAATGTTTCCATTATTAATTTACTTATTAATTCTCCTTGCTTTAAATTCATGCAGGGCCAACGTTATGAATTATTCATTGAGAGAGTAGTAGATTGAAAGATGTGACCCATTTGACCAAATTTAACTGCTTGGTATTCTGTAGAAAATGTCCATGATGATCACATATTCACGTGTGACCCCTAGCTAACCTGGTTGAGATAAGCTATTGTAATAAATCTATGCATGGATGAGAATAGAGTTGTCAGATTATTTAAACTGTTCGAAAGACAGTATGGAGTTGTAACTAAATTATTGCACTACTATAGTATGGAGTATAATTATCACATAAAATCTGACAATCTATTCCCGATGATTTATATGTACGTGCAACGATTGTCGAACAAGCTCATCAAACTCTAATGAACTTGTTATGAGCATCTTTCTGATATATATAGCCAATATGATACAGGAGTTCTACAATACATGAACATCTAAAGTGATAATGATTACAAACAACATTATCAAGAGATAATGACAATTAATAAAATACATAATTATCCTCCACAATCTTGAGGCTATCGACTACCGACTAATACTCCCCGCACAAGCTGGAGGCAGTCTGGAACGCAGCCGAAGCTTGTCCCTAAAGAAGGAGAAACGAGCTCCGGACAGTGGCTTAGTAAGAACATCCGCAATCTGATCTTTAGTAGAAATGAATTAAATTTAAAGTTCCTTACGAGCTACCTTTTCGCGAACAAAATAGAAGTCAAACTCAATGTATTTCGTGTGGCATGAAACACCGGATTAGAGGACAAATAAGTAGCTCCAAGATTGTCACACCAAAGGACAGCTGGTCGGGGTAACTGAAGCTCACTGAGTAATGAAAGTAACCAAGAGATTTCTGCCGAACAATTAGCGAGTTGTTTGGGACGACAGGTCACGTACTCACAGTAAACAAGACTATCCATCCAGGCTGCCCGGCCCCGCCCCTTAACTATCGAATCGGCCGGCCCGGGTAACATGTTCGACGGGTTTCAAGGCTCCTGAATGGGCCGGCCGTTAAGGGGTTACCGCCCCTATTCGCCCGAGCCCACTTTGAAGGCCTCGACGGGCCTTAACGTGGTACCGCTATCACCAAACGGTACCACGCTTTGTCCCTTATAATAATAACAATGCATTCTCGAATTCATTTTCTCGTTTAAAACGCTAAAATCGTTAGTTTTAAACAAGACTCATCGCTTGTTAAACCAACGACTAGTTTTGTAACGCCTATATTGTAATAACGGCATTGTAGAGAATAAACGTGGTACCGCCCGATCAAACGGTACCACGCTTATTAATAACGCAGCAGAGTAACGGTTATTTTAATAAACGCGGTACCGCTTAAATCAAACGGTACCACGCTTAGTGCGCCAAAATAGCCGTTATATAGCCATCATGGATGACACCTGTGAAAGGGATGGTGCATTATCGGCCGGTCACATTACAAGAATGCGCCCAAGAGCTTAACGACAATCGAGAGTTAAGAAAGAAGGCATAAGGTATAAGAATAATTTGAATGGCATACAAAAAACTTGTTTGGAAAGTCGTATTCAAGATTCTTGCCATCTACTGGGCTAAGCATCCAACTAAGTTGTTTGCATCGCTCGCTATGCGTGGTCTATATTGAATTTGCGATGGGTTAATATGCCACGCTGATACTTAAACATACGTTTATCAGCGGCGGCTTCAACCCTTCATGGTACGGACATTCTATTTGTTAAGCACATCAAGGGGTTCCTATTGAGAACGATGGGTTGATTTAAGAAGACTCTAAAACGAAGGCAATAATTGATTACCAAATAGTTTTGCGACGGTAGACAAGGGTCTAACGGGAGTGTTTGAACATTTAGCTTTTGATGTTCAAGACAGTGCTGAGGAAACAACAACCGCTACCCCCAAAAGGACGTGGGGTACCTCCTACTTTGTTGGCCAACACCGATGAAGCTGGATCATTCGAGTACAGGTCTTCCTCGCTCCCCTGATCATCCGACATTAGCTATGTCAATGTCGGGAATCGATTAACGCCAACATGTTAAAGTCGCCCAAGATAACAAGAGCATCAAAGTTGATATGCGCCTAAGGTCGCAGCTATGAGCGTATTTATCATGGAGCAAGGAGCGCATGAACGCGAGCAGTAGCCGGTGGCGTAGCCAGAAAGAATGCTGGATTCAATTTAGAAACATGTTTCCATGAATAACGTGGCTTTTGAATATTGATTATATTCACGTTTTTAGTATTCGAACAATTTAGTTTTTATGTTACGCAACTACTTATTTTCTAATTTCGAATATTAATATGTTTGATTTTGCATTTGATTTCACTTTAATCGTTGGCACGCGTATCATTTGCTTTAAATCGAACACTATCAGATTTCAAGCCAACACGCTTCCATTTTGGGTATTAATGCGTACTGCATTTTAAAAAGGTACCACGTTAATACCAAGAATGTCAATAGGTTATGCCAGTTATTAACGCTGGCATCGCGAATATGCCGCACTAATGCTAATAACAAGAAAACTTTTATCAGCATTAACGCTGCACTCGCGAATATAAATCCGCACCACGCACAACTCTGGGCCTCAACCCAGCCTCCTGCCGCCCACCTCGGCCCCAGCCGTCCTTAATTTATTAGCCGGGGTCGGCTGTTCAAGGGCCTATGGCCCCGGGCCCAATCCGGGGTCGGGGACCTGGTGGGCGGGCCCTGACGGCCCACCGCCCGGGTTCGAGCCATGTCTACTCACGTGACAACACATTAGTTCGCCTAGACTCAGTCCGGCCCACTAGGCCCTCACCAATTTAATCAGTAGTTAGACTGGGCTCATATAGTCCTGTTTGACTTCATCTACATGGGCCACATGCTGGATTGGGGCCCACTTTCTTAGGAACCCAAGCAGTCTGACCCCGACCAGTTAATCTATAATCTATACATATATAAACGCAGTTCTTTACACACGGCTACTATTAATCCAAACGTGGCTCACGATTTATAAAGTGAAGCTCTTTTATTTTTTTCCAAATTTACTCCCCCAATCGCTGCTACCATACTCTTCTTTATATGCAAATAGTCATGTATAACGGATGAAATTTTTTTTCTTACAATCTAATTCATATTTTCTCTTGAATAAAATAGAGTATGCACACATTAACATTATACAATTTAACAAATATTGATATTCATATTATAGTTATTCTTATTCGATTGTTACTCTCATTTGAAGATAATAGTTCACTCATCATTAAAATTTCTCATTTCACTATGGATCAAGTAAATCGTGCATCACAACATCAACACACAAATATAGATATGAGTACTTGTAATTCTAGAAAATATGTTATATATAATTTTAATTAAACATATTTACTTGATCCATAGTGAAATATGACAATTTTTAGGTAGATTATATCATTTAATAAACAAATTTATCACAAGGCATATATAACTAGTCTTTAATAATGCACAAACAAATAATAATATGCCAATGATAATCATAACTTAACCATTTTATATTATCTTAAAATTATTTTATTTTCGAATTAAATAAATAAAAAGTAGGTATTTGAACACGTTTAGGTCCTAATTTTATTAAAATAGAGGATGGTTCATCACAAATCAAAATCAATTACAAGATCTTTGACTAGTCCTTATCAAGGTTCTTTGCTCTCATGCTTCGTTGCTTTGGAGAATGTACTTAGTTTAATTCAATTCCATACCTGGCGGTCTTCCATCATCATTCCTTGGACAATGATATGCACATTTCCAAGTGTTTGACTATGCTCACATTCGGAAGAATGTCATTGGAACTATAAATAATTCAAACATCATACAATATTTTTTTGTACTTTGTTACTTTTAAATTGAATTATTACAGGGCTAATGATTTTAAAATAGGAGTAGAATTTATTCATTAACAGTAAATTAGTAGATCAACTTTTTAAATTCATTAGCTAAAACGCTTATAGACGTATGAAGAGTATGTACAATGTGCATCAAACAAATTAATCTTACGTAACAAAAATCAAAACAAATTTACCAAAATCGTTACAAACGTTTAAATACGCAAATCTATATACCTTATACGCAAATCGTTACAAATGTTTCTTCCATCTTTTGTAAATACATTTATACCATCCTCAAATACTTTAATTACTAAACATTAATTCACAAATAATAATAATTTAATATGAAGTTAAAGAATTACTACTTTTAATAATAACAACAATTATTTTATGATTGATATTGACCAAGAGTTTTATAGCCCTAAATTCTAATATTATTATTTAATATATTATTATGCATATTATTATTAAATATAATATGAATATTACAATTGATGAATCTTGTTATGAATATGCTGATTTAGTTGAACTTGTACTCTAATTATGAACTCCAATTTATGTATTCAAAAGATTGTCAAGGTAAGTACTGAACAATACAAGAAAGGTAACAAGGAAAGAACAACAGCTAGCTGACAAGCGCAACGCCCCACTAGTTAATCAATATATATTACTTGACTCAAGAACAAAGGTTGTCGTTGGAAACCATCTCTTTGAGATAGTCCCATCTGCAGTCGAAGCACTCAATGACAATTGAAAAGGGTTTCCTACGCAGTCAAAGCAGTCGGTGATCCATAGAGTTTGACTTCATCATCGAGTCAACCTATCAAGTTAATTGATTAAAGATGTGTTCTACTTGATTAAGATGTTTAAAGCGAGAATTTCCATCAACAATTCTAGCTTGTGAAATATTGCTTTCTTGATTAAACAATTCTAGCTTTATTATTTGCAATATTTAAGCATATCTTATAAATTTATTGACTAATTATCGAAAAAAGCAAAAATAATTATTATATATATATATATATATATGTATGTATGTATAAATGCATATAATCAAATAATAAGATGTTCAAGAAAGCAAAGTGAACAAGAAATAATAATAAATGAAAAGCAAGAGATTGTTTAATTTTTCGAGACAAATGAAAAAGAAAATGATAATTTTAAATTGATATTTCTTTTTAAGAATTTTAATAAAGAAGTTAACAATGTACACTAATCAAGTTATCCTCCTTATCATGATTTATTTTCAATTTTTTTATCTATTTATTTTAAAAAATTATGTAAAATTTTATTTTTCTAACGATGCTCACAGCACGAGACGTGACACACTACTACTAATAAAAGTAAGAAAACAAACAACTAGGAAGTATATATATCATTCTCACTTCACCTAAAGCTACTTTTCAAAAATCGAAATTCTTTTGAGGAACAATATCAGATCCTCCATATCACCATTTTTGGAGCCCTTTCCATTTAACCTAGAGGTCACATTTATAATACTAGTGACCAATTACACACCAAAATTAAATTATTACGGAGTACTAGCTAAGATACTTTACTTCAGAGGACTAAAGCAGCCCTAGTTAGTTGTTTTATGACTTATTAGTGGAATTGGCCTCCTTTAAAAGTCTGCCCAAAGGACCACCTAGAGGGGGCAACATTGTTGGACACAATAGTCCTACCATCACTAGTAGTAACCTTAAATGAGAGGCTTTGTCCATTGAGGTAACTATTGCTTTGCCAATTTTGCCCCCAGTTTCTTGACATTTGCTGCCAACCTGTTTTGGAACCTTTAATTGCAACAGCATGAACATCACCAGCTCCAGCAACATTAGTAATTAGTACAAGGTTAAAATAGGAATGCCCATTAATGGTGAACCTTATGCCTCCCCTCTTTCTGCAGGGTACCCTACAAATCAAGATACATGTGAAATGTTTAATTTCTCACCTTTGAGAATGTCAAAATAAACAATACATTTACTACTAAAACTTAAATTTTTCTGACCCCGGGAATTCTAATATCTATGTACTTCCGGATTTGCTCTTCATCAAAAGTGAGATTACCTCAATTTTAACGTTAAAAATGAATACAATTCGTTATTTGCAGTAACAGTAGTTCAATCCTCAATCTGATCGAACTAAAAAATTCTGGAACAAAATTAACCGACTGACTAATGTAGGGGTAAAAAGAATTTAAGCCCTACTACTATACAATAATCATAATTCAATTTGAAGTCAAGAAACAGAGAATTAATTAAGCATGCAAACCTTCTGTAAGCAACAGGAACAATTCCAGCCTTGTATTGGGCAATTCTTTGAAAAACAGGCTGAGAAAGGTCAAAATGATGCAGGGGAGGGTTACACCACCCCCCTGCATTGTTGGGTAAAGCATTGTTTGGTGGGCACAAATTGGTGGCTGTTACCAATATGGAGCCAGGCAAACACCATTTTCCATCATTTACACATTTAATCTCATAGCAAGCTCCACAGCTTGACCCACTGTTGAACAGGGCAGTACTTAATGCTGCAGTGTTTGTTCCATACCCTTGGCTGTAAAGATTTCCATAACCACATGCACCGTCTGTAACAAGTAAAACATTGGTAAGCAACTCATTTTTTCAAGATACTATGCTCTAATATTTAAATGCTACTCCCTGCATCTATAAAACATAGTCAAATGTTGAATTTTTGTAGTACTATTTAAATTTGAACTCAAATAGAGTAATTTTTTTGTAGTACTTTTTAAATTTGAACTCAAATAGAGTAATTTTATACTCCTATGTATTAGAATATAGTCTTTTAACATATTTTACTATTAATATGATAATTTTGATGCAAACTTACGTCTTGTGTCAATTAAGACCGTAATATTTGTTATTTTTAACAATTGAAAAATAGACCGAGCGATCTTTTAGGGATAGGGAAATTGGGGTTTTTGATTTCATTAAGCAGGAGTGAAGTTTATATCTTACACTTTAGAAATTAATATTAAATTGAGCCTACCCATTGTGCCAGAGGCATCACCACCTCCATAGAAGGTGGCATGCGCATTGATCCACCCTTCGCCGCCCCTATAACCTTGAGCAGAAGAGACTGTGACAAGAAACCAAACCAAGAAAGTAGGAAACATATCCATTTTTCCTGCATTAGGTGACAATAAGATAATGTTAGCATTTTGCTTAACAATACAAAATGATTAGAACATACTGTAGATTTCATCTTGTTAGCAATGTAGTAATGTACTAATATGTAAGGCAATATTCTTACCTTTTGAGTTCTGGAACAAGGATCAGTGAGTGTATTGAGTTAAGTGGTTAACATAAAATGTGGGGAGGGATGTATATATAGAAGATTTGGAGAAAGATTTTGTACTTGTGTAGTGAACTAAAGCAATAGTGTCATTTTTTGAGACTGTTTGAGGCGAAAATGGTTCAGTCCAACAATAGAATAATAGTTGTGCATGAGCCCAGTTGAAGAAATTTTGGTTTAACTAAATACTAATCGACTCATAAGCTCGGTTTGACTTATCTCAATGTTGTTTCACCTAGGTAAGCTAAGCATAAGTCAAAGAAAAGTTCAGTGGAGGTGGAGGTAGGTGCGATGCACAAAGAAAAAATTTAAGCACAAGGAAAGCTCAAGAGGCGGGGGTAAGGACAGCACAAAGAAAATCGCATGGCTGCATGAAAGCTCGCAGAAAGCCTGTGGACGAGGGAAGGCGTTAAAAGTAGTAGTAGAAGGACAACGAAGAATTTTATACGTATGAAAGTCAGTGGAGAAAGCTTAAGTAGGCCAAGTGAGATGTGTCAAATTTAAGAAAGCCAAGGAAGTTTTATTCTACTCATGAAAATATTTTAAATGTGCCCTACGCTTTTTGGGGCTTTATTAGTAAAAAGAAGTATTTTTGGTTGCTTAAAGCTGAAATAATATATTCAAGAAAAGAACTGATAGTTCAAGTGGACAAGTTGAAAATTAAACTATAGTTCGTGGGCAACTCTAATTTTGTTTTATATTTCAAGTGACGCTGATCACAAATAACTCTTTAAATATATTATAAAAAATCATAATAAAATATGATGTCCATAGAGATATTATACCAAACTAAATGCCCATGTAGACATACTATTATTTTAACAATTTGATGTTCTTTAATTCAAATATATTGACGAATTTAATTAACAATATAGTATCATCGAATTTTGTTTTATGTAGGTTAAATTATTATGATTTAAAAAGTATAATTTAATTTTTTGTGGATCCCGATATATAAAATTCATATATACATGGAATTAAATAATAATAATAATAATACTCAAAGCATATAGTTATTTAACTAATACTCCCTCCGGTGACATTTACTTGTCATCCTACACAAATTAAGAAGAATGAACAGTAGTCAAAAAGTGCATTGAAAGTATAGAATGACAATTAATTGAAACTATATCATTGGTTGGTTGCTAATTTAATAAAAAAAGAAGAAGTCAAAAGTAATATTGAAAATGTAAAATATTAATTCCTCCATCCCAATTTGTATGTTCACTTTGATTTTGCACACATTTTTAGAAAATTTTAAACTCATCTCACAAAACCCATTTTCCTTCCACTTTTTCTTACTATATTTGGTAAAAATGGAACCAATAATGAGATTTCCATTTTGGAAAAATGGGACATACAATTTGGGATAGAGTGAGTAATTTTCTATGCTAGACTGACAAGTAAATATATCCAATTTTTTCAAACTAGAATGACAAGTAAATATCAACGGAATGAGTACCTATTATAATAATAATAATAACAGTTCTACATAATAATAAATAAAAATAATAATAATTCGACAAAAAACATATGATTATTTAACTAACAACTATAATAATAATAATAATAATAATAATAATAATAATAATAATAATAATAATAATAATAATAATAAATATATAATAATAATAATGATCGAGAAAAAATATTGATGAAAGGAGTAATAAATTAATAATATATAAGAGTGAAGATGAAGATAAAAAATATTGATGAAAGGAGTAATATATTGATAGTCAAAGTTCTACCTCGATATACGAAAATGTCAAATAAAAAAATGGAGAGGAGTAGTAGTTAATTCCTATTAGAACTCCTAACTTTTAGATTTTTAGAAAGAATGATAATTTAGTAATTAATAATGTGAAAAGAGAAGAAACAAACACTTATTCACACTTTTATATATATTAGTGATGATTAGTGATATATCATACCTCCCTCACTTCAAATTACAAAATGCTCTACTCAATGCACATATATTAAGAATCAGTCAACATTACTAATTTACCCTCTCCTCTATCCTCTCCCTCCTCTCTCATGTCTCTTATGTCTCCTCTTTCATCTTTCCTCTTCAAAGAAGTTCTCAAATTTGTTTATACTAAACCAAATCATACTAACCCCAAGTCCATCAATGCAAAAACTCACATATTTTAATCAGATTGCTTAAAGAACGGAACAATGAATCCTAAGAATGTAAAGAATCAATGATGATTGAGAATTTGATGGCTTGTAATTATTTATCTTCACTCTTCAGTTTCTGAAGGCTAAATTAGTGTCTTCTAATTCTTCATCTTGACTCTTCACTTTCTCATAGATTCTTAGATAATCGTGTTAAAATGGTTTGCTAAGGTCAAGATCCAAATATGAAGAACCCTTTTCTCCTATAATGTGTAATTTGAGTGAAGAATAAAAATGTCAAAACATTCAAAATTTGAATAAATGAATTAAAATGAGTAAGTAGAGATTTATTGAAGAATAAAATTAAATCAACTAATTCAATTTATTCCAAAAATAAATGAGAGAGGAGGAAGATGAATTTCTTGTTAAAATGAAAATGGTGGAAGTATGCAGCTTTATTCTCACCTAGGAGGGGTAACAAGGTAAAGTAAATATGAAAAGTGTCTTGGGCTTTGTAAAACGACTTCTAAAATGAATAAATATTAAATATCTAAAACACTTAAAAAAATTGAAATGGAGGGAGTATTGATTATTATTTCTCAAAATTCTCTATGAATATTTTTTTTTTTGTATTTAGTGCTATTATTTCGGTAAAAGTTAGGATTTGATGTTCACCTTCCACGCATGCTTGTCTCAATGTGTAGGGAAAACTTCATTTATATTTGAAGAAGTTGCTATACATTTTCACCGATTAACCACTTCTCAATTAATTTGTTGCATGTACTTTATATTCTATTCTAGTAATTCGGCATATATACCATAATTGATTCGTTCATAGTTGTCGCAGCTACATTTGTCTTTGGTTTTCTTTTGGTTCAAGCGTAACCAGCTTTGCTTTCTTACAAGGCTACTCCAAGTCACATGCCATTAGATGCATTAAATTCCAGAGGAAACTTCGTGCTTTGGTAGTACAATTTCTCTCTTGAAAGTGGAATCATAAGTGAACTTGTTAGGATGCATTAATTGGTTTTTACATGTTACTTTATTTGTGAGTTATGATACATTAGAATCATCATCGAAATTGTTAGATAATTATCACTTGATTTCAACATTTGTGAAATATCTTGAAGTTATAGATTATTTAACAGTTTAGTGGATGATATTCGATAAGAACTTTTATTATAAAGGTTTGTGATTCAACTTTTGTTGGAGTAGTATTTTCTACTCATTTATAGATTTCAAACGTCTCTCCATGAAATTTTCATATCATGTTTTAAGGTTTCAAATACCCACTAATTTGTTGATTATCTCACTTGTTGAATTTCAAACAATTATGTATAATTGGAGTAGTCACATCCAATATTTATTATGGACTTAGGCCGCCTCCATTATTAGATTATGGTTTCCTATATTTGTAACTTCTAACTACATAAAAAATATCTTCAAGTTCGCCTTTGATCTTTGCGGTATATACACATCACAATCTGCTTTTAGTTTTCCAATGTTATTTTAATTTGGTTTCATGGTTAAGAAAATATAAATATAAAAATAGTCAAAACACATCTCTCGTCCAAATTTCAGAGTACATTTTCAAAATTTTAGCCTTTAAAGATATGAATCAAAATATGTGACCAACCTGTTCAAGTAATTATATGTTCTTACCGCAACCTACTTAGATTACGCGTTAGATTTTTAAATGTGCGAAATCGTCAGATACCATTCCGAGATCTTCGCCATGGAATTTGGCTGGCGTAATAATCGCGGACGTGGCCTCAATTGGTCAAGACCTGTGAAGCCTTTTAAGCCACTTCAATACGAGCCTCGCCACTCGCGCGACTCAAACTCAAACCGCATGAAGCATCAGTACAATGACATTTAACATTTTCACTTTTATCAACAGCCTATACCCGAGGCACGCGATTTTTTCTGTCTTTATTATCGTCTGCTCATATCTTGTTCTATACACTTATTACACGAGTTGCTAATGGATGCAGATTGTATGATGCATCAACCAATTGTCTAGAATTCTAAGAAACGATTCATTTCTATTGTTTGTATAGGAGTATTAATCCCGTAAATAATCTGTCGTAGTAAATATAGGCAACAATCGGGACAATAGAAGTGTAGAAACAATTTTTGAAGACCGAATTTATTCATGAGGGGGTTGTGGACGAAATAATTTTTGAAGAAATAATGAAGTGGAGTTCTATTTTTTTAAATCTTAATTTTGCTTCAAATTTATAGAATACATCATGTAACATATTATTTTAAAATTATATAAATTTATATTGGATGATTAACTCTGAATTATAATGTTTTTTTAATTGATCACATATATTTTCATACAGCTATTCGAATTCCATCTAATACACTCTGTACTTCACCATACATAAAAAGATAATAATAAAATGGTCTCAGATGTCCACCATCCTTAACGAGTCTAAGGAATAATAATGAGTCGAGCTCCATCGAACGATCCACCGAAGCTGTCGGATTTACATAATAGCCCTAACATCAACCTAATCCATTCTTTGATAAACAGATCGATTATATAACCATTTTACACCGAATCCATAAACATTAGGATGATCATGTACAATATATTACGTAGTATATATTAGTGGTTGAATATTAATAATTGCCTATTAATGGATTAGGATGCATTAGGAATCAATGCATATTAACTTAATATCACCAGGGTGTTGAAATCCAATACATTATGAAATTCTACTAACTCAAATATCAAGGAAATGATTTAATAATATAGTCTAAGTAGAGCAGGTGGCCATAAAATTATCATAACCTAATACGTAAACTACCATGCAAAAATGTATAAATAGAGCTATTTTCTTGATTGAATTCAAGCACATCCAACAAGAACAAATATCATTCAAGTCTAAGGAGCATTTGATTTAATAGAACAAAAATGATGAAGGCAGGACTAGTTGAAGCAGGAGAAGCATCCAAGGCCATGTTACACCCCAAAAAAACAAGAGGACTTGCAGTATTTGACCTTGTTTTGAGGCTTCTTGCAATTGCTGGAACAGTTGGAAGTGCAGTGGGGATGGGTCAAGCCGAGCAAGTGCTTCCCTTTTCGACTCAATTCTTCCGGTTTGATGCTCAATATGACGACTTTGGTGAATTCCAGTAAGTTTGTTTTGAGTCAGTTTTCGATTTTTAGCATGATCATTAGTTGTTTCTGTCTAATACATATTGATTCTTGTTATCGTTGCAATGTAGGCTCTTTATCATTGTGAATTCCATCGTTTGCGGATATCTAGCCCTGTCTCTTCCTGTATCAGTTTTGCACGTTGTCAGGAGGCGTGCATCGGGGAAGAGTAGGGTAATGCTGGTCTTTTTGGACACGGTAATTCACGTTTTCTTGAAACAATGTAGTTGCCACAATTGTTTACTTTTGTGGCTAGTTGGATTATGGTACTAACTAGTTTTTTGTAATTGTTTTGAAGATAATACTGGCTTTGCTCACTGCTGGAGCTTCTGCGGCTGCAGCAATGGTATACTTAGCACATAATGGGAACTCTGCAGCTAACTGGTTCAGTGTTTGCCAACAATACACGGAATTTTGCCAGAGCGTTTCAGGATCTCTCATCGGCTCATTTATCGCGATGGTTGGTTTTGTTATGTTAATTATTCTTTCGAGTGTAGCCTTATCCAGGAACCACTGATTGTTGTTATTCCAGTCAAAACACCGCGGTTTCTTGAATGTTGTTGTCCTGTCCTGGCATTGTTAATCAGGACATTTTATAGTCTGCATCAGTCTGTGACTCTGTGTGTAAGAATTGTTGAAAATTTCTGAGTAATTTATCCAATTCACGAGTGTATATCTTATTATTGTTGTATAAATATGGTTCAAAATCATAGGATCCTCAGATACTACGTAATTACTAATGTGCCAATATCAGTAATGTGCCAAGAACATACAGATTATATTATCTTTATGTAGCATGTGCAAGAATTGCAACAAGACGGTTGATTGATTTCAAGGTCTGGCAGTATATATATGACTCGAAAAGCTTTGGCATACTGATGTAATGATCAAACTGATACAAGAAAAACATTACAATCATGCCAGTTAATACTTAATACTATCATTAGATTATTCTAGCATTAGTATGTAGTATCAAGTATGGTCATGTTGTCGACCAATTCATTAGCGGTATCAACATATGACTTCCAAAGGCTCTTAGGTACCACTGGAAGGGCGTTTTTCATATCCTAAGATTGATTTGCGGCTTTAAGGTACATATAAAACAAGACATACCTCCTTGACATTGTATCCAACATTTCCTTGAGGCTATGGAGCCCTTCAGCTGCTCATCGGATTCTTGAAGCTGAATGACAAATCTGGTTCAAAATGCTCTTCGTTTATAAACGAACGAACCCCCCAATTTTCAGCCAGAGCCATTTGTGATGCATTATTAGGCCTAATGCAAATATGCAATATATGGAAGTGGCTAAAAGTGAGGTTACAATTTTTCTCCTGTTGGTTACACTTTCTTCAGAAATTGTTGCTCGAGTTCTTGGAGACAATAGATATGGTTTCTGATTACTTTAGGATGTAATGAATTGAGGATGGATTAGAGTTGTAGTTCTTGTAAGAGAGCATAATTTTGCCTAGTGATCATGTTAATCATCAAATGATGTCAAGCAATACCAAAAAAGTAATGTTCTTGTTACTCGATCTAACATTACACACGCTCATTAGTCATATACTCATTACTCCGTATAAATTACTTATTCAGATGATGGTCATTCCAACAGTGAAAAATTAATCATGACTAATAATGAAAATATACTTTGAAGCCTTGTGAACCTTATATAACTTTAGGAGTTAGGCAAAACAATCTCCACCATCACATAGAGTGCCAGAGAGAGGAGGGGTGATAGCTGAAAAGATACAGAGCACACACAGATCATTATTCCACTCTCTAGGTTAACAATTTTGATGGCTTGAACATATAACTAGACTTTCATATAACAAATTTGAATGGCCTTGACAATATAACTAGCACACACAGATTATTATCAAGACATGTTCGGTATTTGCAAGATTCTTTCTAAAATGTCTAAGTAAATCTGCAGACTGCATTAAAAAGATCCACGAATCACTGTGGACCAATTCAACGTTTCCTCGCAAAATTAGTTGCACCATTTCCCCGAAGTTCACTATAACTGCCACCATGGGAGCTTCCTAACTAGGTGGTCGTGCTGTTAGCTTTAGATTTGCAATGTCGTTATTACATTTGCATATGTTTGTAGTGTAAAGGTAATCATCTTCAAGGCTGAGGTCAAGACATTTTTTCACCGCGGAGTCAGTTGTCATTTGTAGGCACGGTGACCAGAGTCTCGGCGAAGGGCCCCATGCCTCGAGATGAGACCATTATTCTGTATGGAGCTATTCGGAGCTCAATGTAGGGCGATCGGCTCATCGGCACTGCGTCTCGACGGGTGACGCCGCTAAGGCGACATTGATAATGGTTTCGACTTCATTTGTTGCCTATTTTGAGTCGTTGTGCTAAATTTTCCTATATATATATGAGGCTTTCTATACGTTGGTGATCACAAAATAATCATCCTAAATAATTTCTCGGCATATTGAATCATCATCAATAATATCATGAGTGGCCATGAATGGTAATACCGTACTATAAAGATACTCAATTGAAATATACTGATAAGTTATCAGAATCTATCTTCCTGGCTAGTTTTTGCGATTCTCGCAAGACCAACACGACGCACCTTTACATCGAGTAATCTATATAAAAATTCGCTACGTTTATTTTCCACATTTACTGCTGCTATTTATCGACATTTAAATTTATTAAATTAAAATTTTAAATCACAACATCTTGTAATAAACTTTTCTTTATCATTTCGAGATATGCCTCGAGGACATGTACGTTTCATGTTTTCAATAAAGTTTTAGCATCTAATAAAAATCCAACAAAATATATGTATTGATAATTGACAAACTGAAAATATCTCACAGAAAGAACATAGAATTCCATTCAAAAGAAGTCATCAATTATTTTCCACAATGAAATCTTTACACAAACAAGTTCCAGTCAACACACAAAAAGATGGAATTATTGGATCGTTTGGCATGAAGACAAAGACATACATATATACATACATAATAGTACTAATTGAATGCATATTTGAAGATTAATCAGGTTTGGATAAGTACTGAAATTGAGTTTGACTATTACATGATCTACACAAAGCTAGTGGTGTATTCTTCCACAATAATTCTTCGGGCGCAACCCAACAGCATCAATGAGTTATTTGTGGCCACGTTATAAGAGATTTCATTTTCATTTGCTTTTTATAGAACTACATGGAGTATGCAACATTTATAAATTATACATTTATGTAGCTATTTTTTTTTTATTTTATTAATTTAATGATATACTGATCTTGAAATTTTAGATGGATGTTAGCATCTTTGCCCGATCATATATAAGGTAAGCTTGTTCTCAAGATAATTAAAGAAAAGTTATATATTAAACGATTTCATTTATATATCTCACATTAACATGCCAAAACATATATTTAGACATTTATATCATCTCTAACATTATTCATCTAACCACCGATTCACGTATGAACTCCATAGACTCTTAACACTATAAATAAAAAATCTTATTATCACCTTTAGGAGTATTCCTTATTAAGACTACTTTCTTGATTTTTATTTGAATAATCATCTCAAATAATAAGAATAAACAGTCTTAATAAGCTCAATTAGACATATAATTAATATCGTGTTTATCCAAAATAAATGAATCTCTTTGTTATATCCAAGAATATCTTTCACATACTCCAAACAAAGATGTCAATTCCTATAAGATGATATTTGAGCAGATACATGCACCAAATTAAAATTCTTTGAACATATTAAATATCATTTTACATTTCGATGTGGAGTGGTCCACGACCAGGTGCTTCATAGACCAATCTGGATATGTTGTTTTTATCTTTACAAAATTGATTAATTGCGGCTCATATAATAATGCATGGCAACAAATAGGACTACGAAAACCAAATTCTTTAAGCCATTTAAAGTTGTACATGCAAAATGCAAAGAAAAGTCGTCTTGTTCTCATCCATACATTTTATCCATTCTAATAACCTTTCCTCTCGTTCTTGTGGAGAAAATGGACCTATATTTCTATTCATTTGAATAATACATGTGTACTTACCGACCTACGCTTCCTACTTTTCTGGAACGTAGTTATTAGGACGGTTGGTGGGCCGGAGAATGGTGATCCGATCCGAAATTCTTCATTAACCCACCTCGGTTATGTATCGTCCGGGACCAATACCTTTTTAAATCCTAATCGACACCCGTAAAAACTAGAAATGAAAGGGGTATAAAAGCGACTGATTTGTGGTTTAGGGTAAAAATTCTCACTTCATCTCCAACTCCGCCTCTTTGAGTTTTTAGGGTTTCGATTCTAATTTCTCACTTCACTCATCAATCATCAATCATTTTTATTTGGGGTTTCGATTATTGTTTAACTTGTTTGTAATCGAGTATTTGAACCGATTTTTCATTCGATATTTTGAAAGCTGGATTCTTTAATCTGATTTCGAGTTGGGTTTCTAAAACACGAATGCCTTCATATTCTTCAACCGTTAATTTGTTTTACTTGTTATTATTTAATTTGTTATTTGTCCAGTTGTTGCATGTTTGATTTTTTTCGACAAAAGCTTGACTTGGACTTTTAATTTTTTGATTTGTTCATTTGTTGCATGTTTTAATTTAGGGTTTTGATTAAGTTTGGTTTGGGATTTTCATTTGAGTCTTTATTTTGATTTTTATTTTAGATAGAGGGTTTGAATTGAAGGGTTTTAAACTCAATTATGATTTCAAATTGAGGGTTTTAATTAGGGTTTTGACTTTCGATTAAGGTTTGAATTTGAGGATTTTAATTAGGGTTTTGACTTTCGATTAAGGCTCGAATGCTGGGTTTTAATTAGGTTTTGATTAGGCTCAAACCGATTTAACTTATAATTAGTGGTTTCGATTAGGCTTAAAATTGGGCGATTTTAATTGTGGTTTCGATTATGATTTCAAATTGGGGTTTTAATAGTGGTTTCAATCGAGGCTTTTTATAATGTTTCTCGCCATTATGGGACTTAATGTATTCAATTTTGTCCGTTGTAAATTGTATATATGTGTAATTAACAAATAAGATTGTTACTGTTTCAATTTTGTTGTTATCTTAATTTGAATAATTAATTCTCTTTCATATGTCTTTTCAAGATTCTTCAGTTAGTCCCATCATGGATGATATTGATATTGATATTGATATCATTTATGACGCAGATAATCAGCGGAGTCGATCAGCGCAGACGCTTGATATCCGTATCACAAATAACGACGTCAACCGCCGCCACCCAAGACAGCCAAGCACCCTCGATTGAAAGAAATGCTTATGGCAAGGCACCTTGTGCCAAAAAATCAATTGTTCATTCCGTAGACGGTTGTTGCTTGTTTCCCCCTGATGGTACTAAAAAGTTGAAATGCCAATGCGCAGAGTCTGCATTAATTTGGCGATACCAAGTACACAAAAGCACTTAATGGTAAAAACACTTGCAAGCTTGTTCGGAGTGAAATAAGATTTAAGTCTCATACGGCAATACAATCACGCTATGTTGCAGGTACTCAAGGCTCATACGATATTATAAGTCATGAATTTCCTTTGCTACTACCAAGGTATAATTTTATGTTCTGAAAAAATATATCCGCGTATCAAAGGATTATTAGAATACCGTTAAGATCGATTGTCAAACATGCATGAACGGTAGAAAGCAAGCATGAAAAGTCTATGTCCTTAGTTAATAGGATTAGTTTGACAACTGATTTGTGGTGGTCCGGTGAACAAAGAATAGGCTACATGACTGTTACATCACATTTTATTGATGCAAAATGGCAGCTTCACAAAAGAGTCTTAGCTTTTAAGAATGTGCCTCCACCTCATTCTGGAGAGGTTCTTGCTAGAGAACTTATTAAAGTGATGGATGATTGAATATTGTGGATAATGTCAGATCTATTTCAGATAACGTCAAATAATGATAATTGCATTAATAGATCAAGTTAGACTACACTAATAGAGAAATATACCATTAGAAGGTAAATTATTTCATGTGAGGCGTCAGTACATATATCAACCTCGTTAGTGCAAGATGGTCTTGAATCGATAAAGCCTCGCTGTTGTAAGATTAGGAAACGGTGTTAGATACTCTACTTAATTCAAACCAGATGTAGACATTTGAAAAGAATGGTGAGATTTATTTCGCAACTCGGTGGGCGTATTGCTAGACCCAGTATGAATTCATTCGTGATAAACACCAATTCATACATCCCGGATCCTCAAATGATGTATATTAATCTAAACACAAAATATACATGTATGAATACAAGAATTCTTACATTGCAACGGAAGACGAATGAACCCAAAACCACACAAGCAACCCCACGTGAATGCCCCTTCAATGTCCTCTCCAAAACTTGTTCAACACCGAAATGATGTCCTCTAGATTGCACACACCAAGAGGGAAACGAACCGAGTACTTGAACTTGCTAGAGTTTGAAGATGAATAAAATTGGAAGAGAAAAACTCTTCCAATTTCGGGGAGTGGGCTTACTATTTTAGAGATGGGCTAAGGTTTTTTTCGATTTGATAAAAACCTTAATCCCTTTTCTAAATACCAAGTCCCAAAATTCCACTCGTTAAGTAACTCGTTAAGAAATCGCTTAACTCGGTAACTTAATTAGACCGCATGAAGCTTCTAATTAAATAACGAAGTTACTGTTGAAGTTTGTTCTATTTAATTAACTTAAGAAGTCAATTAAAACATTAACGAATCACTTAACAACTTACCAAAGTTATTCATCGATTTCAACCGCTTAATTGATTAAACTTCAAGTCTAACCAATCGATATTCATCAATATGGTATTTTAACAAATATATGAATACCGAGGAATACATCTCTCAATATACAAGTCTCGCTTTAATTTCATTCATGAAATACTATTCTCAATATCATTGTATGTGTGTGACCTTCTAGGCTCAAGGCTACAATAGTAAGCTGTATAATAATAATAATAATTGACCAATTACTATTATTATAACGATTAACGAAAAGATCTAAAGAATCGCCCATAACTCTTCAATTATCATCATGAGAACCCACAATTAGTAATATACAATTACTAAGGTGTACATTCAAGTTCCGCAACTTCATTTAACCAAACCGTAAAATGAATCGATACACAATTGTCGCAGAACGGCATAACAAAAAGTGGAATCAATTCTCATCGACGCAAATGTGATCGCAAGTGTTGGATACCAAAACAAGATGGAACTCAACTTGGTTGATGTTGTCCACGACCTACTTTTACAAAGATGTGTGGCCTAGATATGCAGAGGAAAATAGTGCATTTATGCATTATTTGCCTGATGCCCTTGATTGGGAAGTAGTTTATGACATTTGTAATTTTTTGGAAGTTTTGCTGATGTTACAGCAATTATTAGTGGGACATCCTATCCAACTGTCAATCTTTTCTTGGCTGAGCTTTATAGGGTCAAGGTTTTACTTGATAAGCATAGTTTCAGTTCCCTAACCCTCACTTGCAAATGCTTGCTAAGTGAGTTTAGAATCGAAGATGACAAATGTCGGGTCACACCAATATGTCGAGCATCTACTGTGTTGTTCTTGATCCAATGTACTAGTTAATTCACTGATCTGCCAATGATGAAATACACTATAAATGTTGTCATTCTACTCTCTTGTTGCATTTACATTTCTGAGGCTTATCATGTATGTTGCCATTGTATTATGTTGCTTCATTTTACTTTTTGCCGCCTTATCAAGCATGCCACGCTTATGCCTATGATGAAATATTACATTTCGAGGCTGATCTGTCATACTTTTTCTGCCTTATCAGTTATGCTTATGATGAAATATTACATTTCGAGGCTTATCATGTGTGTTGCCTGCTGCCTTATGAATGTGTCAGTCACGCCTTATGAATCATGTCTTTGTGATTACGCTCTTACGAATCAGCTTGCCTCAGGATTACGCCGCCTTTATGAATCAAGGCTCAGGATTACGAGGCCTTATGCCTATGATGAAATAGAAATCTGAGGCCAATCTGTTCTTCTACCTACTAGGTTGCTACTCTAAGGTTATTTGCCACTCTTCTTGATAGGTATAAGATGATCTTCATTAGATGGGTGTATCAATTCTTGTATCCAAATCCCGGGATGAAGAAAAGCTCATCAAGAAGAGTCAAAATCAATTTAGAGTCCTTGTTTCAATTGTATGTGGAAACCTTCAAAAAATGATGCTCAAAGATCACAAACTAATAAAGAAGTGAGATAAGACATGTTCGCTTAGTAAAGAGGGAGTTTCAGATATTTTTGAAACTGAGGACTCTAGTAACGCAAAGACGTATCTTGAGCACTACCTCTACGAGGCTCCATCAAGGTTCCCGGGGACTAAGTTTGATGTTTTAACATGGTGGATGGGTAATGAAGCAAAGTACCCTATTCTTAGTAGGTTGGCAAAGGACATTCTCTCTATTCCTCGTTTACTACTCGTCAATCTACTTTAGTTGAAAGGGTTATCGATCCTAAAAGATCTTCTATGAAAATTGATAATGCTGAAATGTGTTACTTTATGGGAGGCGATCGGGGTCAAGGAGACTATAGCCTGTAAGAGCGGCATAGTCAAAGTATTGTAATTTAATTAACTACCTAAATTGTTTGTATTTTATTTTTCAAACTGTTTGTATTTCATTTTTCAAACCTGCTTTAACAAAATTAAAAACTCGCTTTTGTATTTTTATATGCAGCTTGAAGAACCACAAGACGAGTCTTTGCAATATCATTTCGGTGCCGAACCGGCAACAACTTCAACAACAGCAACTTGAAATCTGCATAATGCCTATGATGAAAATGTTCTGAGACTTCAAATTGCAATTGTTTCAAAAATCTCCATAATCGTTTTTCGGATAATCGTTTTTGGATACTTTTGTTGGATACTTGTGTTGGATACTTTGAATACTTTTTTCGATATTATCGGTTATTTTGGATACTTTTTTCAGTTTTTTGAATTGTCTCATATTTTCAAGTTGTCCTGCACTACCGGTTTACTTCCTGCCTGCAGACCGGTACATTTTTTATATCCGAAATATTTTCGGTCCGGTTTCGGTTTACCTTGTTCCTCTTTTGGGCGGCTCCCCGATATTGAATAATTCAGACCGAACCGACCGACAACAGGCCTAGTAGTTATTGGTGGTGAGCCAAAAAAATTATTTGGAAATGATAAAGAAATTATATAAAATGATTAAACATGAAAAAATATAGAAATGTAGCCATGTAGGGGTCTGATAAGTATTTGTGGGGTTCCATTCTAAAACCAATTGACAATAGAGGGAGTAACCAAGATCTTATATATTAACCGGGAGGACACCAACTATCGATATCTGACATTTCACTTTAACACTCTCCCTCACTTGTAACCCTCCTCGGAGGCATTATACTTCGCCGGAATTTAACATCGGCAGGGTTACACGCGGCTCATCACCACGGTAGCCTCGATCTCGATATCACGATAAGAGTCTCGAGGTTTTACTAAAACCAATTATGATGAGGAAGTAGCCTACACTCTAAAAACCGACGCATGATGGGGCGAGTAAATTCAAGACCTTATATATCGAATCTCGGAGGACATCGACTTCCGACAAAGGAACGGTGACATTAACACTCTCCCCACAACTGCCCCTCCCCGCAACATGACATTTCGCCAAAGATTCGAATTTAACATCTACAAGTTACACGTGCCTCATCACCACGAACCTCAGCCTCGATACCATATTAAGATTTTGTGGTTTCATTCTAAACCACTAATAATAGATGGAAGAAGTCTAAAATCTTATATATTAACCCAGAATACACCGACTTCGACATGAACGCGACATTAACAAGTGTCAAATAAAATAATTTTTGAAAAAATAAATAATTAAATTTTATCTTTCAATTATATAATTTTATTTTAGAGAAAATTAGGAACGACTACCCATCTAGCTAATTCCCCATAGTTCCACCATCGAAGCTTTCATAATAATATAAATAAACCTGGACTAGTTCAAACTTCATTAGTAATGTGCAATTAATAACTCACGATTGTGTGCATTGGTGTCAGGTTGTTAAATCTGCTCCAATTTAGATGATAAATTACATAACTTATAAGTTTAACTCCATCAGACGTGCTATTATTATAATTTACCTTCTAAAATGGATTTAATTTATTAATCGATTCAATGTAAAAATCGTTTTGTGGAAGCTATAGTATCCTTTTAATTAAAAGGTTATTTTCATTACTTAGAATCAAAAGAGTAATAATGGGCATCAATGTAGTGTAAAATGATCACTCTTTTTTCTCCATCCTATTTTTATCATTCTTTTTTCTCATTAGGTCATATATTCCTCGAGTTCTTTGATTTTATAGTGTAATGTGGGTAAGTTGGTTTTGACATTGTATTATTGTACCCTCATCTTAAAAGCAAAGTCACATTTTTTATTTTGGTTACTAAATAAATTTTTAATTTCTATAAAGCTTATAAATTGTGATGAAAATATATCAATAAATATCATAATAATTTTGATTCAAATTAATATTTTATACGTATATTTTATCTTAATCGTCTTTTCTATGTGTTCAAGATAAAAATTTCAAATTAATTCTTTTTTTTTGTATGTTAATAAAGCCGAAGTTGTTATACACACACCCAAACAAGCAGAAAGAATTGAGCGAATGCTTATTTTCATTTCCTCTATTTGTAAGTGTGGTAGTTAAAAAAATTACGCTCACGGCATACGCTTATTTCAAGCATTAAAAAAACACTATTTAGGTAGCAGATATTGTTTCCTCGTTAATAAAGATGCGCATGTGGTATGGAGAATTTTATGTAAAAAATATATATTTTCATTACAGTATTAAATATCTTTTAGGTTTTAGCGAATGCCATAAAGGAGTATACCAAATCCAATAGCCAAAATAAATACTATATATTCCAAAAAGTCAAATTTTACCAGTAGTTGACTGATATGATGATCAAGATAAATTGTAAATAACCAAAAGGACAATTATGTAACAATCATTGCAAGCCTAATTAGTAAATTATCCTAATACAAACTACAAACTTATCAACAGTTGCAACAGTAAATCATTTCATTCCTTCATTCAATCCTCTATTTTCAAGAATCAAGATAATAATCATGCATGCTGATGATCACTGAAATCCAAATCCATGATTGTTCATATATATTTGTTGGCTCAATAAATTCCCTTGATTATTCACTTGGAAATTCATTGCATCCTGATTGGGCACATATCCTTGGCTACTTGCAATTGTTTGATTATCAAATGTTGCATTATGTGGATTGTCATTGAAAAGTTGTGATACTGAAGTCATTGAACCTAAGTAATCAAATTCCCATAAATGAGTTAAAGAACATGGTCTTGGTAATAATTTCATTTCTTCAACCTCAGCAGAAGTAGATGATATATGATCACTTGAATCTTCAGCTTTTATATCAAGAGTCCTTGATGTATTCTTCTTCAAGTAGATCCTACACAAGACCCAATCATCCAACTGAAACACATAAAAAATTTATTTATTAGATAATGGTAGACAGAAGAGTAGGCATGTAAGCGAGCTTAAATTGAATCAAAGGCTCGACAGAATTTTAATTAAAGAAAATAATAATAAGTTTACCTTCATGGAACCATTATGCTTGTTAGGTAGAGACCTTGAATCACTTAATTTATACTCATGCATAATCCAATCAGTCTTGATACCCTTAGGTGGTTTTCCTTTGTAAAATACAAGAGCTTTCTTAACTCCTACATATTTGGATCCACTATAGATGGCCTTGTCTGTTCCAGTGGCTTTCCAATAACCTGATAAAGCAGCTCTATTAGGCCTTACTCCATTTGGGTATTTCCTATCTCTTGGAGTGAAGAAATACCACTCATTCTCTCCAAATTCTGCTTTCTCTGCATTCCAAAATTCCCATTATTAATAAAAACATTAAGTATTGAAAGTCTAGTGGTGTCACGAAATATTACTGGCAATGACGTCGTCTCGGTTCGATTTTGGTATGAATTAAATAATTAAAAAAAAGTATAGAAATGAAGTTTTGGGAAAAGAAAGAAAAATAAACTTAATAGTTAAATATAATTACCAGGCAAATCCCAAGGATCAAATTTGTAAATATCAACTTCAGGGATGATTGAAACAGGGCATGGCTTTGATATAGCTTGGTTTTTGAGATAATAAATGATTAATTCTTCATCAGTAGGATGGAACCTAAAACCAGGAGGGAGATTAGAGGTGTGTTTTCCTTCCATGTTCACTTTCTACTAGCAAAATATTTGCTTTAAATATTCAAGAAAATGAGAGAGAAGAGGAAGAGTTTTTGAAATGTTTGCAAGGAGAGAGCTAGGCTTTTTATTGAAGAGGAATTTTGTCCTCATCTATGTTTGATTGCAATTTGCATTATTCTTGATTTTTTACTTTTAACTTGTTATCACACTTGGAAGAATTAGTAATGCATCCCATACCAGCAGGACCATGCAAAACATAATTTAATATTATCTCCATTCCTTATATAGATAACACGTGGAGATTAAAAAAAAGGGAGGGGTATCCTATTATCCCTCACCCTTTGTGGAACTTTAACAAACTTTTTTTTCTTGCAAAATTTTACAATAAAAAGGCAATTGATCATTTTTGTTAAGATGCTTTATGAGAGTACAAATTTCAACCAATTCTGATGCCTAGTAAAAATATCGTCAATTTTCGTTTGTCATTCAAGATAATGTAATTAAAAGCCAGTATCAATTACAACAGGGCATGTCCAATGAAACAAAATTGGGTACCACTTAGGATTGTTGTGGCAATAGAAAATTGAGCAAAATATCATGATAAATCCATGACATTTGTTTATACACATAAACATTTTTTATTAAAAAAATATCACACTTAATTTTGTAAAATGACCTCATTACCTTCAAGACTCCATATTCCCCAAAATCTCATCCTTCCCTCTTCATTTTTTCATTTCCACTCTTTTCACTTTTTCCTTTAACTTTAATTTCTCAAACACTCCCCCTTTCTCTAAACTTTAGCTTACAATTTCTAAAGTTGGTAACTTTAACACTAAATTTGTGATATAATACCATAGTTTATGCAAATGTGGAGAAGATTTTTAACATTCATGAAAATTTTTGGCAATTTTTAAAGTTTTTTTTTGTAAGTTTATGGTAATTTGACTTCTTTATTTAATAGATCTATAAGTATACTTGGTATGAAGATAAATGTGTATTACATATTTGTTTTTTATAGTTTCTCTAAAGTTTATCATGAATTACAAATTTTTCAACTAAATATTGGATATTGTTAATTTTAACTAAATAATCGGACCAAATATTGTAGTGTAACGGATTTTGTTTCAAATATGATTGTTTTGTGATATTTTTTGATGCTCTTTTTCTATGGAATTTTGTTATTTGTTTAGAATTTTACTATGGATATCTCAAAAACATTGTGGCATCTTATATAATACATTATAATGAATTATGATACGTTATAATGCATTATAATTCATTTTATTGTATGATAATTTATGGAAAAACTTTAAAAATATGGATTTGTTAATAATTTTTTAGTTATGTGTTAATTTTGTTCATTGTTTAAGTGTTATTTAACTTTTGTGAGTTTTAGCGAGATTGCCATATGAATATGTGAGTTTTTATAAATATATTATGATATGTCATGTTCAATCTTTTAGGTTATTTTAATTCTGATTTCTATGAAATTGGGTTGTATATTATGGTTATGTGTATAATACGGAGCAACTCATTTGAATATATTATAATATACCATAATAGCATATAATAAACTATAATATGTTGTAAAGTATCACACTATGTTATAATAAATTATAATGTAATTTGATACATTATTATCCATTAACTTCAAATTGTTCTTGTATGTAAAATTTGTGATGACACATTGTTAGTTGTAATTTATATTTATCTTAGTGTGGATATTTATTATATTCAATGAGGACACATTGTTATGGTACATACGTATAATCGTTTATTTTTGTGTGCAGAGTTGTTAACAATATAACGAGACGAATGAATACCGTAAATATTCAAAGTGTGACCAATTTACAAGTATGGAACAAGTGATTGAAGTACAATTCATTTAGAAAAGAAAAAATAAATATTTAAAAGTTATTTAAATTTTGAATTTTTGGAGGATGTAATTCATGTTTTGTATTTTTCATTTAGTAGAGACAATACATTGTGCACTCCACATATATATAAAAAATAATGTGAATTTCATATTCAATGTCAATACTATATTCTACTTGTATAAATAGAGGTAAAAATTACATTTTTTGTTAATTTAAAACTATTATTCTTGTTAATTTGAATCTATTATTCTACATAGTCTCAACCATCTCTTAAAAGAAAAACACAAATGAGCTGATGTTGGATTATAATACATGATAACTTGTTATATTATACGGAGTATTATACTAGATTTGATATAATTTAATAAATTATAATATATTGTAACCTAAAATAATATATCATAACATATTATAATTATTTCTTTAAAGAGAGGGAAAAGGAATGAAAAAAAAGCGAAAGAGACGTACAAGTATTAACGATATGCAGATAATAGTCATTTCATGACTAAAATGTGGTTGTCTTCAAATGAAAAAATTGTGAAGATTTAGGCAAATATGTGGGTTGACTCATGGTATTTTTTCAAACTTCTCAAACTTATTGTGCCATATATGTCCAATAAGAGCTCCTCAATAGTCATTGTAACGCGTAGAAAGATTTTATTATTTATAACGCATGCTGGACCAATAATAAAAATCTCTTCTGAATCCTTTCCTGCATGCAAGATGATCAAAGACGTGCCTGAATTTATCAATCTATCGCTTTCTAAACTGATTGGCCGAATTTATCATACGCCTCTGGATTGACTCGATATGCTTTGACTGATCTTGATTTCCAGCCTTCGAATTTGGACTGACTTAGACTGGCGCCCACTCATGTACGATCCTAAAATGATCGTGTCAAGGCTATACCATTACGCACTAACCTGATTATCTGAAGTCTCGATTTGACGCGAGACGACCTGACAGAGCGCACCACATCCTAGATCGACAGACTTACTGACTTAGTCTTCGACTTGACATTGTTAGTGCTTCCAGCCTTGAAGAATTTCTGATCCAAAGATAAGAGTTGGACTCCTGATCATGGTCTTGACTTGACCTTAATTTCGAGACTGCTTTTAATAAAAGCTATTTTTTACTAAATTCTCTCTCTACATTTTTGTTGTATTTTTCACAAGTGAGGCCAGAATTTTCGCCATGGTGGGGGGTTTATATAGGTTTTCGAGCTTTCTTCGATTTGGCCGATCCATATCACCGATCTTACATCTTAACCGCTGATTAAACAAAGATTTAATCGTCGAATATTTTGGAAAGTCCCTCTCCCAAGAATATACGTGCGCTTATTTTACAAGTATTTTAAGATTTTAGATTTTTTTCAGGTTAAACACACTTGCTATCTCGACTCTACATTTCCTCGATATATTAAATTCAAATTTCAGAATTCCTGAACCCTATTTCGACATTTTTCGGGAACCCTTATTATTTACATCGTGTTCGATTTTTTTATCGATCAAGTATGTGTATTAATGGAAATTTTAATTAATTTTAATTAATAAATTTAATTTTTTATGAATTATTCATTAATTAATCCACAACCGATCACACGACGACATCGTGTCGACAGGTAGTTCACCCGAGCTTCTCGAACTAAATTCAAGCTATGTGAAACGATGTGTCTCGGATTCCAAAGACTGATATTAATTTTAGGTTAAAATTAGGGTTTAAATATTAATTTAACCTAATTTTAAACTAGAATAGGGTTCCCTAAATTTATGGGGTTTTAATAATAAATTGGAGGAGAAAATCAAAACAAAAATCGAATTTTCTGGACAAACGAACTCAAACGGCCTGAGTAAAAATAGTGGGTGATTTAACTAGGTAATGTTTACCCGTGGAAATCAAATGAAATTTCCAAAGTCGCCTCACCTCTCCAAAATAATATTATTTTAATATATTAATCTCAAATATCTCTACTATCTGTGATCATGCCTCAAAATCAAATTAACAGACCACGATCCACCCGAAACGAACCGAATTAATCTAACTAGGCCCAAAAAGCCTATAAATACCCATATTTTCTCGAAACTCATTACAAGGTGCCGATTATAAAAGTTCCAAGTCAAAAGTTAAGTTTTAAAAGCCTACGTAAAGCCTTTCAAGAAATATCGCCAGCGACACCGAGTGACCTCCAAATTTCCCGAAGATTCAAAGGAAAATAGTGTTGCTTGAGACACTTTTACCGGAGTGGGCGCCTAAACCATCAAGGCTAACAACTCTAATCTCCAACAAATGTTGCCTCCCCTCCCAACAAGTTCGCAAGAAACACCGAAACCCCTACCTCCTACATACAAAGGCGCTCGAAACCATCAGCAGTGCTGACAACTCTGAATTCGACGTTGCCAGGCTTATCTTATCCCTCAACAAGTTCGCATTAAATACCGCCTGCCCCCCACTACCTCAAACCAGAGCAGTGATCGGCGCCACCGGCTCCTACCTCCTACACCAAATAGCCAAACATACCAGAGTAAGAGACGACCATCCCATTAGCTGATGGTGAATACCGCCCACTCAATCCCAAGTCAAATCAAAGAGTATGATCAAGTTGTCAGTTCTACTCTACATCCAACATCGATACAAGCGAAGTCGGGCTAGCTCTCTCATCAAGGCTTAGAATCCCAAATGTTTATAAGGCTCATCAAGCGCCCCAATTA
Source organism: Lithospermum erythrorhizon (assembly GCA_019722365.1). Classification (NCBI taxonomy): domain Eukaryota; kingdom Viridiplantae; phylum Streptophyta; class Magnoliopsida; order Boraginales; family Boraginaceae; genus Lithospermum; species Lithospermum erythrorhizon. Next base: position 108,857 of record JADFUC010001001.1, on the reverse strand, counting down.
AAGAAATCAATATCAAAGTTAAGTACAAGATCCAAATTCAAGATGTCTGAAGAAAGAGAGTCAAGATCCACGCCCACTCCAACGTCAGCATGCTGGCCCACCACCAAATTTTACCTATCCATCGTTTGAGGTCCAAGCCTCCCTCCATCCACCATATCTCAAGGATCCAAGTATCAAGGCCAAGCCAAGACCCCTGCTCTGACCATATCTCACGTCAAAGACCATATTCTCGTCCTGCGCCTGGCCCAGACACAATATCCAACTCGCCACTCCAAGCTCCGTAAAGCCTCGAGTCCATATCAAGTCAAGTCATACCGTAGGTTAACATACGTAGTGGTATCACTAGACTGATTACGAACCCAACCGCTTCATAAATATTTTTTGCATCAAGAAGGATTTCCTAAAAGGGTTTTATTATTCCGAGCAAATATAAATAATAAGATCTTTCTTCGCGATACATTGCAATCGAAACTCTAATTACTACGTGTATTTTGTATAATCGATTTCTATTTAATTAATTCGAAATGAACTGAATTTAATTAAAAATAATTATTAAATTTCGACTGTTTATAGTAGTCAACAAACTATTTAAACTATACTCCAATGATGTGATTTGGCCAAGATTGTAAGGCTCAAGAATAGCATTTTGGCTGTTTAATATTATTGGTCTAGAGCCCACCTTCCAGAAATTTCCAAAATTATTAAATTAACTATGATGATGACAAAAAATTACAGTAAAATAATGTAATTCAAATCATGAAGATAGAATGATGTTAACACCACCAGTTATATAAGAGACACGTGCCCTTCCGGAAAAGGAATAACTACATCCAGTATTTTTTAAAGCGGCTCATGGAGGCCCTGTAATGATTTACTGAAGCCGTGAATCAAGCGACGCTACTAACCCAAGACGGCGAAATAAGGCTCAACTACTTCAATACAGATCCTCACTAGATGATGACATTCAAACTCATCACCGCATTTAAGAAAGCTACGCTTACCTAAGACTTCAAGACTCGTTTCTTTACTAACCGAACTACGCTCTGGTGCTACATCCAGTATTTTTTTTGTTTCTTTTTTTTGGATGGAGAGGAGGGTACGTTTATGTAAAGAATAAAAAATAATTTTACCAAAATAGAACTGAGATTGTTATCTATACAAATTGATTCTAAATTGTTGGAGCAGATCAGCAACACGATATAAAAACCTGTACATGTTATTTGTGGTGTATGTTTTAATTTGGAACAATTTTAATTTGGTTCTTCTTTATTTGTATGACCACTATACTCGGTAGATAACATATAACCTAGCCGAGTATTTAGTAGATAACATATAACCTAAACCTAATCGAGTATTTAGTGGATAAATAGTTATCTGGTCATTTTGTACCTCATAATACTGATAATATGTTAATGCTATAAATTATGAACCGAGTTTATATAGGTGTCACCTAAATGCATCTAATTAAATAGGATAATTACCACGGACGGAGCTAAGATTTGAAAATAAGAAGGCCAAGTTAAAAAAAAAAAAGCAAAATATAATTTTTTATTTATTAAATTAGAAACACATTTTACGTCTACGCTTATCACGAAATGAATCATGAACTATATTCTATCGGCTAAGAAGATTTCGATTCAATTGTAAGAAACTTAAAGCTCTACCCATTTAGTAGTTCATATATGTATTAGAAGCCACAAATTAATCTTCCATAAATATAATTTATACTGTCCAGGTATTTTTTAATTGTCATCCTAGCTATTTTCACGTCAATTAAGAATGAATGACATTTTACATATATCACTAATTAATGAATCAAAAAATAATTTAAATGAATGTATTGATATTAGAAGCTTTTATTACATATACATTAAATATGAGCTTAAGTGCCGAAAACGAATCAAATGTCAGACAAATTTCAAAGCCGATATGATTTTAAACAAACCTTTTGCAGGACGACAACCAAAAAATCTGGCGGAGATATATTAAAAGTATAATTATATATATATGGGCTAATTTTTCTAAAAATCCAACGGGGCCACCGGCCTTGACCATACTCTCCTCCACCCCTGATACTACCCAAATGCATCGTAATAACATCAAGTATAGAATAATATTTTTTGCTTGATTACTTGTCTGATGATAAACAAGTTAGTTTCTGATTCAAATTACCGAAAGCATTCTCTCGGATAGCATTATTGGCCAAGAATGTAATCGAACGTTCTTTGTTTAAAATAAAGATCTTACAAGATGAGCCAAAAAAGCCATTGTCAACACGTATCAAAGTCAAAGTATAGAATAATATTTTTTGCTTGATTACTTGTCTGATGATAAACAAGTTGGGTTTTCGGATCTAACTACCGAGCATTCTCGGGTTACATTATTGACAAGAATGTAATCGAACGTTCTTTGTTTAAAATAAAGATCTTACAAGATGAGCCAAAAGTCTATCAATAACACGCATCAAAGCTCAAAGAACTTGTCAGCCGAGAGGATAAGCTGTTGAGAATATTCTATGCATCTCTAATCGATCACCACAAATACTAGGTGGGTTGTCTATATTATATTGGATGCTTAAACTCTTTCTAAGAATTGTTAATGGTGTGTTAATTTAGAGCGACAAGTGTCAACCCAATACTATTATATATTAAAGAATAATGTAAACTATAGCTAGTAAAAATATTTGTTAGATAATCGATTCTATGATGCAAGCTTCTCGATTAGGGAGACACGTTTAACAAAGTGTGTTGGGTGCATAATTAAAGATTGAATATTACTATATTTAGTTTTAAGTGTAGATAAGGATTCAAAATTGCATGATTAGATAATAAAATATAGGCTGGGTTGGAGTTGGTTCATTGATAATGGAATTACAGTAATATTTTACAAGGTTTATTTAGAGTTGGAGTCATGTTGATGATAGAGTTTTTTTTAAATGCAACCGTTATAACACCGACATCAGACGTATAACATGAAGTTTCAGACTATATTTTCTAGCAAGTGTTAAAACTAATTTACAAATTGCCTTACTCTCGCCGAATGAAGGCTAATCGCGCGCGATATCGGGATTAACTCGCTATTATGGGGAGATTCGATAACGACGACTCTGTAGTCCACGTTGTCTGTGAATCTCAGATTACTCTCAAGATTTGATGAGATCTACATGTCTCTATGTTTGGCAAGTATTGAGAGATCCTGAAAGATCTCGTAGTATGGAAACTCATTAAGCTTTCCATTAATAAAGAAGCTTCTCATACTTATCATCTAACCTACATATATAAAAAGAAGCATCAAGACAAGTCACAGGACGTTTCATTCATTCATTTCATACATTTATCAAGGATACGATTGCGGTGTACTAGCTCAAGAAGAATAAAAGAGGCGCAGAGAAGCTACTGTGTTAGTACCTCTGTAGCCACTAATCACGCACGTATGTTATAATCTCTTTCATATAATGTATAACAGAGCATTATCAGGATACATTTGTAAGTCGAATAATCGAGCCAAGGATGCTTAAGGATAAGATAAAATATTCTACCTGTGTTTCAATGGAGTTAAGCTGTATTTAGTAGAATGTGGTGCATTCATATAAGTCACTCCTTGTAATTTCTTTAAAGTTTAGTGGAATCCCGGCAAGTCACTCTACGATGCTGAAGAAAATGTTCTCTAGACATATTTATAAGATTTAGCGAATTGTACGGAAGTGGACTGTTCACCCCATTCGCATATTGGATTAGTACACAACCATCTATTACAATTGTCACGTGATCACCACGTCAGACGAAAATATCTACCTGTGCCCCCAAGACATGTTTTGTAATCGCGCCTATAAATACCAAAGACTATTTCACCATTTGAGGTAATCACAAAATTCCACCTCTTAGTACTTTTCGCCTTATTTGAATCGTTAGTAGCTTGATCGTCGGAAATAGCCTCAAGGGTCGGCCTCGTCTCAATTTCTCAGTCAAACGCGACTCTGTGATCACTCGCTCGTTCGAGGTAAAGCTATCGGCCGAAGCCTGGTTCCTGCTTAAGGCCCATCGAGTCATACCTCCCAGAAGGATATCTACTCGCCTGACAACGGTGGTAACGACTCCGGATTTGATTTGCCCAATAAAATAACATGGATTTAAGATCAAGCTCATCCCCAATAATTTATGTATGTCGCCGCTGCTGGGAACGAAATCAAGTTCCACAAAATCAAAATACATCTGATACTCAAACCACTAAACAACGAACACCTATGGATATACCTGGTCCATCCCAACAATAACTGTGTGTATCCCTGCCCATACCTTAACGGAGCAAGATTCGAGGGAGGAAATTAGTGAACAAGTTCAAAGAAGGATTCGCCGCTGTAGAATCGAGATCTCGCAGACGTAGATCTTATCCTAGAAAGACAGGCCGTTCATGAAGAAATGAAAGGCTTGGATGAGGAAGCAGCCTCACAGTAACACGAAACATTATTATTGTGAAAGTGAATCGTGACGCACCCGATTTAATCTCACAATACTCCAACTTACAGCCCCTATATAAAACTTCTACGCCTTGTAGTACGGTGTAATGGGCCAGACTCAGCTTCTTATATGCCATCGTTGGTCCACCAAACAATCCCTCCAATATGTCAATGACATAAGAGCTTTCAAGGAATTGGGCAAGCAGGAGTTCGATTTAATTCAAACAGACGGCGGCTAGCCTCTACTGCGAAGAGCCAAGCACATCCCTCGCATGTTATGCCATTTACTGCGTGACTAAATACAGTACCTATACCAGTGGGATTCATTTTACCTCAATTTACACAAAGATATCGGGTATAGTGGACCCTCAGAGCACTTTTAAAGGGCTTCTTGGCCCAAATGACTATTACCACGAATGACATGGATATTTATACAAAGGCATTTCCAAATATTCTTACTGGGATGCTGGCTGATTTGGATACATGGAGTTTGGCTCAAATTCACCTATTCAGATGCTAATACAATCTGGATGCTTATCACAAGTATAAGACGCTCCATTACAAACAAACAGGACTGCAATGTGCCCCACGCGAAGTCGGCCAAGCGACTTCCACCACCATACAAAGCCATTTTTGAGTAATATTCCAAGCATCAGTAACAAAGATACTTATATGATTTTTTACCGTAATTTAATTACGGTAAATCAATAAGGCATCGGGTCTTGATACCCCCTCACAACAGTTAAGTGCCTCTCGCGACCTTCTGGAGAAGTTGAATAAGGATCACTGCGCCCCTCAAAGAAATCACAAATACGGATAGTCATGCGATAAGTGGACAAAATTTTAAGAAAATGTCCTATTCACCACCGCCGAATGTAATTGCTTCTCGTGTCAACCCATCTCTAACAAAGACACGACGGGCCAAATCCCAAGAGTCGCCATCTCCGAGATTTATTCCCAAACGGGCGAACAAAAATTGTTATCAAACCTCCTCTAACGGTGGACAAGTGAGGCTTAATGGGAGACAAATCAAGATATCAGGAATACCATGGGTAGTATGGTCACGATACGACGAATGTCAATGCTGAAGATAAACGAAAAGTTAATCAAAAGCGGGGACAATTTAAAAAGAGCTCAGATACAAGTGGGCGCATCAGACGCTTCAAGAAGTCCACCAAGAGAAAACAGAAATTACCCACAAAGAGCAAGCGAGTTCACTTCATGAGGAAACAGAATAGCGCTGCTTCACCACTGACGATCGGTCGATTGACACAACCGTGGTCGCGTAGGTGGTGGTTCTATAACCCAGGAAAACTGCTGCTAGAAGAGAAGCCAGATTCCTCGCCATCCGCCTCCAATATCACTTAAGTTATCTTTTCGACAGTTCCAAGACTTGAGTTACCTTATGATTTATCCGGGGCGGTAATCACACAAATATTGCGAATTACACCATCAGCGATGTTATGGATACCGAAATTTCAAATGTACATTTCAGATCTCTCGACCTATGAGAATCAGTCAATGTCATTAAGAACTAACGATACACCATTAACAGTGGCCACAACCTGCCAAAGGAATGGCAATTTTTGACTTTGCATCAGGCTCTGGGCAACAAGAAATCCAATGATTAGGAGCCTCAGCTTTACAATCAGAGATGACTCGATTCATCATGCAATTGACCATATTAAACGCTTTTAAGAGAGATTATTTCCCCACAGACCTCAAGATGAAGCTCCCAACCGCAAGGCATGTTTAGGAGATATATGGCACAACAAAGCCCATGAGTAAGTATCTAACCTGGGCCTCCAATTCTTAGGAAAAGCAGAAATGGGAGAGAAGCTCAAAAGAAACGTATGGGTCGAAAAATCATCCTGCTGATGTCCACAAAGAGAGGTAGATCTGCATGGAGGATGATAATGGGTCGAAAGAACGAAAACCTCAAGAGACCGTTAATCAGCGAGGATTGTCAAGGTTTCATTCGATAAAGAAAAGCTGTAGAAAACGCCTGCTGAACGACGCTGGAGTGAAAACCACAGCAAGCCACATTTACTTTATTTAGGAGCATAAATATATATTTGTTTGGGCCCAAAAAGATACGCCTGAATAGACACATCATTCACAGACAGTCGCACGTGGACTCTATGTACGTCTATTTGCAAAACGAACATTTAATGATAAGAAGAACTTTAAGACACAGTTAGTATCCGATTTCATCTAACCCGCCTAACGATCTAAACGCAGTTGGTTAAGAAACCAAATGGAACCTGGAGGATGTGTACGGGTGAACAGTCAAACAAAGATGTCCAAAATAATTCTACCCATTACCTTACTCATGAGACTCATGATCAAGTAAAGACGTCGCTGTCTTCTCGACTTTTATGGATATTTCAAAGTAGATACTCACCAAATCGCTATACCCTGAATAAGAGAAGACCGCTTATAAATGTGAATATGACTGTATTGCTGTGCGTAATGCCCATGGCTCAAGCACGTAGACCACTTACCAAAGCATCGGTTAATTCCATATTCGCCAATCAAATCGGTCGAAATATGGAAATATACGCTGATTTATACGTTAGTAAAGAGTAAGGTTCGAGAGACCATTCGAGAATTTGAAACATTTGACCACTGAAAAGTAAGCTCGTAATTAATCCGCATGTTGCTCATTCGAATAATCTCAAAACCTTAGGTTACATCACCACTGGATCAGACTCCAATCTTGACAAATTATGTATTTAATGGAGCCCCCTCTGTGAATATTCGTAAACTCACGGGTGTCTCTAAGCCTTAAGTCGGGTTCATCTCCAAGTCCTGGCAGAATTTGCCCTTTTTCGTTAATCTTAGCGAAGCCAAGCATCAAGTACGCCAAAGGATTCGATCGTATAACATAAACCTACCACTTCCATGACCCCAATATTAAACCCTGTCCCATTCGCTATGTGGGGAATTGACCTGGTGGGAAAATTGCCTGCTCATGGTTTCAAGTACGTAGTAGTTGTCATGGACTATTTCAACAACGGGTCGGCTCGCCTCTCTTAAGAAAAACAAAGTACGATAAGATACTAAGGTTCATATGGAAACATGTTATCACTCGCTTTGGGGTACCTCGCATCCTTGTTTCTGATAACGGGCCACAATTTGAAAGCGAAGAGTTGGAAAAGTTCTGTGAAAAGTGAAAAGTACAATATAACAATCGATTCTCACCGGCTTACCTACGCGACAACGTGTCGTTGAGCTACGAATCGATAATCTTTAAGGGTATTAAGAAAACATGATTCAGAGCGAGCTCTTGAAGGAAAGAGGCAATGGATTGATGAACTCCCAGTGGTCCTACTGTCCCTGACAACTCCTCGTGACGCCACAGAGAAACCCCTTCACTTTTGTATACGTTCTGAAAAGATTTTCAAGCGCGGACTACCCACCTTTCATCATTAGGATTTACAAAGGAGAAATGCACTAATGAATGATAGAACCATGAATCCTTTATGGATGAACCGATAAAGTTCTAATCCAAAATGTAGAAATACAAGCATCTTATGGCTCACATCTACAATCGGCGAGTAAAGAACAAGCAATTCAATGTGGCGATTTGGTATTAAGGTTGTACTCTATCACCCATCCCAAAAACAAAGATAAGTTGAGTCCCAAATGGGAAGTATTGTATCGACCAAGAACATTTATGTTTAGATCACTCCAAAATTTACATCTCGTGGTCGAGTACATCCACCGCCTGACAACTCGTGGTCCGGTTATATCCACCACTTATATTTATGAATAAAAATTTATGGCTCTGTTCAATCCACCACCATCTATATGATATAAATTGATTGCTCTGAAAATCATATGGTTACAAGGCTGAACTGATCATTCACCTTAAAAATTAAATAAGGTAACATTTCTCCGCCTCAAAGAGATACCTTAAAACCCTTAAAAAGTTAAAACTACATTCCAAAGGGAAAACATTCGCTATGCGATTCTCCCCTGAAGATAAAATCAAATATCTTTAAACTGTGATAATTCATATATGCGAACGTCAAGACCAACCCTTCTCAAGAAGGAGTTAAAAGCACAATATTCGTGATCGCATCTAATTATTACCGCATCTAATTAAGAACGGCGATGATAAAATTGTATAGTCCCATTTTATGAAAAACAAGTATCACAAGGGGGGCAAGGGTAATTATAACACAATAAAAGAAAGCTTTTCAAAAATTACAAGAAGGAAAAAATTGTTCATTACAAGGAATTTAAAAGAAAAACACAATTCGAGATAAGAAACACAAATAATGGTCGGGTAGGATGATCCTTCTACACGAAGATCGGGGGTCTCGCCACCTCTTCAAGCAAGTTAATTACACCTTCGAAGAGAGTCAATCCACATACCGGCCAAGGCCGAAATACCCTTTCATTAAAGAGAGCCGACGAGGTCGTGAACCCCAGAGGTACCGACACCCAAGGAGTGAAAGTATGCTATGATTTGCTTCCCTATCTTCTTTTCATGCGGGCCTTGGAAGCATAAATATATTGATTCGCAAAATGAATTTTGATCCATCTTAGCTTTCAGAAGCAGCCAGAAACCAAGGTTTCTCCACTCTCTTTTGACTTTGGGCCAAAGCCTCAGGCCTCATACCTTCATCTGCTGACTCGCCGAGTCTAACCTCGCAGCCTCCTTCTCGGCTCTAGGCATCTCTCTCACATCTTAGTTAGTCTTCTGACCAGCTCTATAGCATCTCTCTGAGCAAGCTCCTTAAGCAATCTTCATCACAGCTTCTTCCTCAAGCTACCTGCTTTTGCATTCTTTGTCCAAATTCAAGGTCAGATTGTTCTGAAGCATGGTCTTCCCTATACCTCCCCATCCATGGCGGCGGAGTTTATCGTCGCTTAAACGACGCCTGCCCGCTTAAAACGTAGGACCCATTGATAGCCTGCGAAACATAAGATGTATAAAATGATAAACTACTCATATATAAAAGAACGAAACGAGTCATAATTTGGAACAAACTCGGAAGATGTGTTTCATTGACCGGGCCTAGCAGATAATATCCACAGCGGGTGTATTCAGCCGCTATCTCCTTGGAAAGTAAAGGCTTCGCCAGATGGAAATGAAACTTCCGAGCCCCCCAAGGTGCGACACTCGTCACCTTCAAATTGGGCACCTCATAAGGAGCTCAAATACTTCCCATCAAATCGGGCAAACAATCAGAGGTGATTCCCTGCCTCCGCCTCGCGAATGGATTTCGATAAGCCGAACCTTCTCCTCCGCTACGGTCTGCTGAAATCGTGTCGAAAGCCGAACGTTAAACTCCTCAAGCAGACACTGACCGCATTCCGCCTCCACTGGGCAGCCTCGTCCGGTATACGGAGGAGTCCAAGGTCACTACATTCGCGGAGGAGGGCACCACCACTCCAGCGGGGGGTTGAGATATATGTACTTGCGACTCATCCCCCGACGAGTCACGAGCCAAGACTTGGGTGGTCTTTTTCTTTCGGAAATTAAGAGATCTTTTGGTCTTTTTTGAAGGCGGAGAAGTTGGATGGGCGGCCCGACGCCATTCTCGGCACCACGATTCAATGCGTGGCTCGTGCTTTTGTAAGAATGGCCACGCTGTGTTGAAAATAGAGGGACGATCCATCAACATATCGTCGAAATCCACCAATTGGGGCTCTTTTATAAAGAATATCTAGTTCATCTCACAAAAAGAAAGACAAAAAGTTAAGATCGGTGAGAAATCATATGAGGCGAATGCAGCATACGAAAGTCAATACCCCATGTGTGAGGCGCGCTCTCTATATTCGAACCGAACACGCTGTCATATAATAAACCAGCCTATCACCAACATGGCTTCACCAGAAAACGTACTCAAGGTCGCCATCTCCCCGGGCAACACACCTCAATTTGGCCACCGGAATCATATCTTCGGAGTGGACGGGAAAGACCGTCTTCCTCCTTTAGGGTCCGGGACAGTGGACACTCTCGCCATATGCCTCTCTGCGTATAAACCACTAGTGAAAGTGGCTATCCATAACCCTATTGGGACGAGTCCCGGCTAAGATGTTTCGCTTGGGCGCGAGCCGAAAAATTTGGTTTAGTTGATTTGTGGAAATAGAAAATAAGCAAGTGTAAATAAGAAAACAAAGGTTCGATACCACACATACGATACATCTACTCTAAAAATAGTCACAGATGAACCACCCGATGTAAATGTAATTTCTGGGCTCAGCTTATGCGTATTAAGAGGTTATTTACGAAAGGTGAGAAAGGAAACCGCATGCCATATGAAAAGGCTTCTACGTATACGGAGGTGTACCCAAAGGTCGGATCGGGATCTGTGGAACCTTCCTCAATACGGGCAACAAAGTTAAGAAATGGCGCTGGTATCTACCTTCTATGGTATAGAAAAAATAGGGACGCGATGCCATCTAGCTGGTCATCTATCAAATCGGGGAATGAAGTTTTTTACAGCGAAGGAGACCATCTACTGATAAGATTTTTCAACCTCATAGCCTCGCCCCTAAAGACCCTAAACGCAATTACCCAAGTGAATAGTGGTCAAGTGTGATCCAGGTCGACAGTTCATCGACTTGAATAATTGGCATCCCTCCACTTTATAGACGCCTCAAATCTCGATCCGCCACCACGTTGAAAGGTTCAAATTCTCAACTCGTTCTCGCACGATCAGACATTTTATCTGTCAAAAGAACAAAGAACGATCACGAGCCGATCAAGTTAAAGTGGTAAAGCATAACCTCACAAGTGATGGTCAAAATACGCTCTCCAAAACACTAACCGTCCCTCACACTCCACCGACAGTCTCAACCAAAGTTAAATAATATGAACAATCGAAATAACGAATACAAAAACAATACACACTCAGAATCCAACCATGGGCATATCAAACTCAAGCACAAGTCTCAAGGACTACACTAGGAATTACAGCAATTATAGGAATTACTAGACAAACAATCCCTAAGAAAATAGTTATAACAACAAATTACCCCCAAATTTCAACAATATACCAGAAGAAGAAACAGTTATTATGCATGAGTCAATAACACAGGGCACCGTGCAAATTACACAAAATCAGAAAAACAAGATACCTACTAAGTTACGGTAAGAACGCACTAAGAAAGTTAAGCCCGGTTATCAAGCACAAGGAATTAACAGTGGACTCAAAGAACCTAAATAATCAAGCAGGGTCAAGAAGATTTGTGAGGAAGTTAGAAATTTTATACTAGGCGGAAATGAAAGTACAAAAAGTGAAAAAGAAAGTACCTTTTATAGGAAGAGGAGACATGATATCATTATAACCGGGCATAATTTTCGAGGTCCCTTTGTCATTAACCGCCAATTTGGTGTGCTGGAACTCGCTGGACGAAGCCGCCCCTCAATAACCAAGACGACTCGAGGACCGAAGCAGTGTGGATTCGCTAGCATAACATAAGGATACTCTCTCTCATACACTCGCAGATCATACAAAGCCGGATTTACTATCCTCAAAAAAAGAACTTATTCCTTATTCATACATTCTTAAGATATCAAGAATGTTGATTACACAAGAAATAATTGGGCAATTGATGTGGGAAGAAAATGTTCTCTAAATATATTTATAAGAATTAGCGAATTGTACGGAAGTGGACTGTTCAACCCATTCGCATACTGGATTAGTACAATAACAGCCCATCTACAGTTGTCATGGGACACGTGTCACATGCATGACTACCTAAGCCCAGACATGTTTTGTAATCGCTACTTAAATATCGGTATTATTTCACCATTCTGCACCTCTTAGTACTTTTTCGCCTATTGAATCAAGCAGCTGGATCATATTTGCCTATGGTCGGTCCCCTACCACTTTCACGAACTCCGCGACCCTGTGAGATCACTCACTGCTCGAGGTAAAAGCTCTTATCGGCTGCTCTAAGTTCCTGCCTAAGGCCCAACGAGTCATACCTCCTGTAAGGATATCCACTCACCACACAACGCTAACGGTAGCCCAGATTTCCGATTCGCCCATGAAATATCGACAAGATAAAGCCCATCTCCAACACACTCAAGTAATTCCAGCGTTATTCTTTGTATCGGACCGAAGCAACACACCTTGTTCAATGTATTTTATAATGAAGTTTAACTTCATATTTTATTATTATTATTATTATTATTATTATTATTATTATTATTATTATTATTATTATAGTTTTAATTATTTTATTATTATTATTATTATTATTTCATTATTATTTATTATTAATGTATTATTATCAGGTTTTTATTTTATTATTATTTTTACTATTATTATCCTTTTATTATTATTATTTTTTAATTATTATAGTTTTTATATTATTTTTCTATTATTATTATTTTTATTTATTGATATTATTAATATTATTATTATTTTATTTTATTATTATTATTATTTTTATTATTAATTTTTATTATTATGTTTATATTACTATTATTATTATTTTTCATTATTTTTATTATTTTTACCATTCTTATTATTTAAATTTTTTTATTTTTATGATTATTATTATTATTCTTTATTTTTATTCTTATTATTATATTTTTTATTAGTAATTTTTATTAATATTATTATTATATTTATTATTATTATTATTTTTCTTCTTATTTTTATTTTTATTTTTATTATTCATGGTTAATATTTTATTATTTTTATTATTTTATTGTTATTTTTATTTTTATTGTTATTATTTTTATTTTTATTTTATTATTATTATTATTATTATTATTTTTATTAATATTATTTTTATTTTTGTCATTATTTAGATATTATTATTATTATAGTAATAATAATAATAATGTAAGGGTTGGCGAAATGTAAGAGAATTCATGTATATAGGCAATTGGAATTTTATCACTTTTGGTTTTTTTAAGCAGGAAGAAAATGTAGAGAGAATTTAGTTTAAAATCTTTGTTAGATTTTGATAAGTACTTAATAAATTAAGTAATTTAAAATAATTCATTAACAAACAAACTTAATAAATTAAGTACCGAATTAATTAAGCTTTCTAAATATTAATACTTTTAAATTAAACACCCTGAGGTTTTAATTTATAATTTATAGTCTTAACAAGTATGTCTTTTATCAGAAACTTAATGAAAGTTACATCAATGTAGATCACATCGACGTGTCATGAGATATATTTAATGGGTTATAATAAACAAGACACGAACGGTTTAACACATGTATGATATCGGGTAATATTATGAGATATCGGGGGAATTATATATCGGTAGGTCTTAATAATCAAGGCGGCAGAGGATACCTGAGATTTGTTAGAGGAAAATATAGACAGAGTCGTTAAGCATTAATATAATGTTTCTATAATGCCGAGGTGTTTAAACTAGAAATATCAATTGGTTTGAGGGCATGATACCTATTAAATAAGATGCGTGGATTATAAGAAACTAAGGGTTGATCAGCGATACAAATCGAAAAATAATGAAGAAAAGAGTTTCTTGAGTTCATCCATTAATAAAGTGGTTCGTGGATCGAGGAGTTTACTCATATAAGTACGGTTGGCTCTAGACTAAACTGGTCAAACCGAGACGATGCGATGAATATGTTTTAGAATTTACGGCATGATTTATATCTAGTTATGATTCTGTCAATTTGGAAGCGATAAGCTAAGTGGTATTAAAAGGTTAGTTGAGGAGGATTTTAAGTGTTTGATTTCATGATTTAAAGATTCGACTGTGGTATACATTTTCATCTCTTTAAACAATTATCTGGCCCAGATACTTCTGGAGTAATCGGGGGATAAATAATATTGTGTGTAAATAATACACTGTCTGCTGAATACGGATTTTGTGAGGATGTATAGCGAGTAAGTCAATACAGACAAGCATGAAAATAGAAGTTTAATCTCTGTGAGTGATAAAGATCATGATTGGGACGGTGTGGAACATTTAGGCGACGAGTCGACAACGCATTTAAGAAGTACTTAGAAAGAGAACAAGACACACGAATAACGTGTCTTAGCTGTAAAGGATCTATATATAGCTGGAGAATTAAACAAAGAGGGACTTATTGAGTTATAAACCCGCGGGAGCTAGAATTGATAAAGCCGATCAAGGGGTCAGCGGAGTTGAATGTGGGGTTTATTAAAGCGTTACGATTGGGGACAGATATGACCGGCGCATGCACCGATAAGATTAATTTAGTAGCGAAGTTGTTGCGAAATTTGCATGTCAATAAACCATAAGATTTCCGTGAGGTATAAGACTCATAACCATAAATCAAGAAGTTAATATTAGTTGCGAATTCAAGGTGAAATTGTTAACAAATGCGTGATAGTAAAATTTGGTGTCATGGACAGAGTTTTAAGAGTATTTATGGATCACAGCCAATTTGAGGTTATATAAAGTATGAGTATAAAGTTAAAGGTAAATACGCGACGGATCGTTTGAAATCAAGCGTATTATGATACTATATAATAAGAAGTAGTTGAGTAGAGAGTCGTGGTATTGCGCGAAGTTTGAAGAAATTTCGGCGACGAAATTTTATAAGTAGATTAATAACCCGTCTTTACTAATATTATCAATAGTATACTAGTTGCTCGGTGGAGTATTTCGAGGAAAAAATTTGAAGTCAATAAGGAAAATACAAATCCGATTAGTCAGCTTGAAGTACATTTCGTATTTAAAATTTTAAAGTTGTAATCGAATGAAAATGATATTATTTGGGTGGTAATATAATTTGAGGATGTGAATGTTAATGTTCGGGTACGGCTGTCGAGATAAATTAAACGGTAGGATCGATCGATAAATGTTCGTTTTTCACCGGTTGGACTATCGGGCCCAACCCACTTACTTAATCACCAATAGTTTAAAACCCCCAAACCCATTTCCCCTCATCTCCTTCACGCGGCGCACGCAAGAACCCTCCCCTTTATTTTTTTCTTCGATTTCTCTTCCATTCATGAGCTGACCTCAAATTTTTGGTAGCCTCATCGCCCTTCGCTGCTTCAAGGTAAAAAAGGTTCATCTTATTGAATATTTTGGGAGATCGCCTGAATTGACTTTTTTAGTTGACTTTTGTAATTTGATTTTTATTGCCCACCGATTATCGGGTTCTCACTAGTTATTCTTGAGTTGAAATATCGTGGTTTGATGTGAATTTCTAATGCTTTTGGGCCGTTGGACTTTGGAATTTTCGGGGTTGACTTGGTTTTTGCGATATTATTGAATATAATTATTGTTTAGGCTTAGATTATAATATAAGAGTCATTTATAATCGATAATTAGGCAGAAGTGTTGCTATAGCCGAGTTGACTTTTGAGTTGATTTTGGGCTTGACTTTTTCTAAAATGTGTCATAGTATAAATATGTTATCGGACCGTTATCACATTGTTCGAGGTAAAATTACGAAGATAGTCATTGGAAGAATATATGTCAAATTAATTTTGGGTGATTTTTAGCAAGAAACCAAGCTGTGGGATTCAGGTCATAGAAATGCCTGATTAGTCAGGGAAAGTCGGCGGTATCGGGTTGATTGGAAATTGGTTGAAAATGTCAAGTATTTTGCTGGGCGCATATCGATCATGGATTTACTTAAGATAAGCGGTTAAAATTTGTCGTGAGTAGTAATTTTATTTTCGGGCGCTTTTGATTAGGACGCGAATCGCATAAAGGCAACTGGATCGACAGACGGGACGCTTTTACGGCAACTGCGTGAGTACAAATCTCACGATTGAACCCTTCATATATTATGTTCTATATTTTAATTCGTGTTTTCTCATGAAACTTATTTTGACATGCGTATCGAGGATTATGATTTATATTAGCGAGATAATCGCGTTAAGCGATTCATATTATGGCATTAACCCGTGATTAAGGGATTCATGTTGTGATATCAGCGACGGAGTTGAAGATTTGCTTGAGGTAAAAGAATAGCTCACCTCAACCTATGTTCTTGTCTTCCGTGGGCCTTGTCGGCATTTCATTTCTCGTATCTTTATCGCAAATTGTATCTTTGTGGCCTTGTCGGCACGTTGTATTTTTGTACCTTTGTCGGCACTTATGTATTTCTGTGGCCTTGTCGACGGTTGTGATTGATTTATGATTGCGAGATATTTTAATTGTGTGCCTTGGATATTGCTCTGGAGAGTGTAGTAGTTATTGGTTGAGGCGCTGGGTCGAGTTACGCGACCAGGTGACTCGAGTATTAGAACACGACCCTATAGTCGATGATTGCTGGTTAAAGCGACTCTCCTTCCTTGTAGGATATGTGACGATGTTGGTCTTATACTTCGCATAAGTGCAGCCGAGATCTATTATCACTTTGCGTGCATCATAGCTGGGCCTATGCTCGTATAAGCAAATGAGATCTATTATCACTCTTGTTACGCGATCGGTTTCAAGGCTGGGCCTTATATACTTCGGTGAGATAAATGCAAAGCGAGATCTATTATCACTTTGCTATGTGCATTGCCTGCCGCCTTATACTTCGTATAATGCGGCGTGTTGTATCTATACCACTTTGGCAGGCGCATTGTTTCAAGAAGTGGCCTTATACTTGGTATAAGCGCAGCGCGAGATCTATTATCACTTGGCTGCGGCGCATTGCTATGCCGGGCTTTATACTACTTGAGATAAGTGCAAGGTTTATCAGCGATTGGCCCATTCCTCGTGTAGACGGAGCAGCATACGCGCATTGGGAGGTCAGTATGAAGGCGGAGATACGAGATGTAGGTCAATTTACTGTGAAAGCAGAAGTCGCCATTGCCCCGTGATTTATTCGGCCGATGGTACCTTATCGAGACTTTGTATTATATCTCGCTTACGTTGCTTAAAGTTCTATGGTGTTGTATAATTTGTTTTATGACTCGCTTATTGGTTATGAACATCAGGCTAATTATACTAGAGGCTAGTTCTCATGAAATTATGTCGAATTACCTTTCTCGGGGTTGATTATCGATAATATGATCCGATTTTTCTTTGTGGATCCTAGGTCAGTATAACTTATACATTCTTTAAGGTTAAAATTTGAGTTGGTTAATGGTTTCAGGATAACTTTGAACGAGGGTAATAAGTATAAAAAATTATAAACCGATATTTATGCCAACTATAGATAATGTTTGGCGATATTTGTATATACAAAGTAAGTTGGATTCAAACGTGTTAGTATAACGGTCTAACCTAATGACAAGCCATACCATTAAGGTGAATAAGTCTCAGAAACTAAATGAAGAATTTGGGAGATAATTCGCACTTAAGTTATCTCAGCAAGATATACGCCGCCTGGCTTGAATTAAGATAACGATATGATTTTGGAGGGTCTTGGCACAAACATGATATCATGTGAGTGCTGTATTTAATTATAATCGTGAAGACTTTAAGCGTGAAGTAAAGACAAGCTGGGTTGAAGTTAAGTGATTCGAAGGCGATGTTGCTATATATGTTTGAGCTTGTGTATGTTTGAGCGTATATTATATCGGTAATTAGATATACTTTTTAAAGACATACCAACAGTAGATAACTCAGGATTTATGGCATCATAGCAGCTTGTCGACGCTGACGCAGTTATCGGTGTTAGTTGGAAAGCCATTAAGGAAATATCTATATCAGGCGAAGAGTATTATAAAATATAGCTCTCGAGGTATATAGTCTTTAAATAGGTGCGGTCTCGACTTATCCCGGATCAGATAGAACGTTAGGAAGTTAACTCATGATTTTTGTTTCAATCATCTTAGCTTACCTCCCTGCTTCCTATGGGCGATGCTTTTATGCCTAGGTTGTCATGTGGATAACCGAGATGTAATTGTCCAAGTAGCCGCGTATCCGCTGAAGCCAAGCGATGGTGGCTTCAAGACCTCAAATACCATATTTTATTTTCTTTGAGTTTATGTTGTACTTAATAAATTATTACTAAAACAAATTCTTTGATGTTGTATTTATATTATACTTTTCAAGAAGGTGGTGTCAAGGGTTCAATTCGATGGACTAGTTGTATTATTTTATTATCACGTTAACGAAGTATTTCTTTTTCAAGTATTCATCACGGCGACTGCTTATTCAGGCTGATGACGGTCCCAACTCTGGGGGCTCACCCATGTACGTTATAACATTATAGGTCTCGACAATAATAATTACTAGCCAATACGGCGCTCGGTATAATAACGAATTTACAACTTATAATTTAATTTTAAAATAGTCTCTGGGTATAATATTGGCGATGAGGTCTTATACTTCATTATCAAAATAAAAATATGATTTAATATAAAAAATCATTATTATACTTTTGTTTAAATATTTATTATTAGACTTTTCTATCATGATAACTATTGATATATTCCAAACTTCAAAGTATTTCTTATTAAATGTGTGTTTTAAGTTGTCATAGTAGTTTATATTTGGAGTTAAAAGAGATATTTTTTTCTGAAAACAATATTTTCATCTTTTAATAGTTAAATTCATCATAATAAGTACATGTATATGAAATTACACTAATAAATAGTATTATACTTCATTCTGAGAGTATTTGTATATGATTGTTACCCAATTAAAAATTCATAAACATTATTATTACAAGTATGTAGAATCTAAGAAAAGTATGTAGAATCTTAGAAAATGAGTTAATTTTTAAGATTTATAAATATTGAGTATATAAAAAATCTCATAAATTTTGCGAAAGAAATTTTGGGAGTTCTCTCATCATTTAGTATAAGTTGACGGTCTTACAGTTAATTATTTGACTTGATCACTTACATACATAAATTATAATCTTATTTTATTTAATTCAAAATGATGTATTTTTCATATTTATTTATATTCAAATCTTTTATATCTATTACTATCATCAAAAGTATGAGAACATCAATATTAAATCTTAGTAAAATAAAATCAATTAAATGTAATCATCAAACTATAATAAATATTTTCGTTTATTCATCTAAATGTTTGATGAAAATTTAAAAAATGTCTTGGCATCTCTTTTCGCCGTTTCTTTTCATTTATTTATTGTTTTAATAAAGTTTAAAAGATATCGATAATATAATCTGAACTATAATAATGGCTCAAGAAGTTAATAGAAATGGTATTTCGAGAAATTACCTAAAATTATTAATTTTACCAGATATGTAGTTGCCATAAATATATCGTCCTTCGCTTTTTTGGTGTTTACTCCAAAATAGCTAACATATATGCAAATTATTTTAAGAAAATGAATAAAATTTGATATCAGGGATTCTTTCTCCGTATTCGAGGTACGTCAGAGAAATTGCATAATACCTAGTATAAAATAATGAGTATTTATAAAATAAATAATATCTTATTTTTTGTGTAACTATGAAAAAGTTGAAATAATGAGAGTCATGTAACTTCCAAATATTTTAATGTGAGTTATTTATGAAATAAATAGATAATTTTAATTATTTAATTTAATTCTTCAATATTGGTAGTGTAACTCTCAAAAGTTGGAATAATGAGAATCATGTAACTTTCAAATATTTAATTACGAAAGCAATACTCAGAATGAAGTAATAACATAAATACAATTATTTATTTTAATTATCTAATAGAATCATGTAACATCAAATTGTGACTTCTTCAAGAGGTATTTTTATGTTTAATAATTTTTAATTCTCATTATTATTTAATTATTATTATAGTTTGATAACAATTATTTGAATTGATCACTTACATGCATAAATTATAATTTCATTTTAGTTAATTCAAAAGGATGTATTTTTTGTATTTATTTATATTCAACTTTTTGGTTTTTATTACCACCATCAAAAGTATAACAACTTCAATGTTAACTCTCAGTAAAACAAAAGTGATTAAATGTAAACATCAAACCACAATGAATATTTTCGTTTATTCATTTAAATATTTAATGAAACTATAAAAATGTATTGACATCTTCCATTGTCTTTCATCGATATTTATGTTTTAATAGAGTCGAGGAAAACATACCGGGTAATATAATTCTTCATCTAGAATAATTGTTTAAAGAATATAACAGATTTTAAAAGTTACCTAAGCACTATTAAATTGGCCGGTATATGTAAATTCGGCCGAATTATAATGTCCCTGGAAGTTCTTTGTTTCTTCATCTAAACCCGCTAACAACACGATACGAATCATTCTAAGAAAATAAATAAAGTTGATATTGCACCTTTTCTACTATTTGAGTTATGACGTTGAAATTACATAATACCCAAGAGATAAAAATAACGGGTATTTACGTAACAAATAATACGCTATTTTGCGTGAACTTTGATAAGGCGGAATAACGGTAATCACGTAACTTTCAAACATTTTAATGTGAGGTATCGCTAAGTAAATACATAAATATAATTATTTATTTTAATTCTCCTAACAACGGCCGCGGTCAATATCAGCTTTGTAATTTGTTTTATGCTGAGTAATTTAGTTTTAACATAAAATGGAAGAAACATAATTAGAGTGAAGTAATAATATAAACATGATTATTTATTTTGATTATTCAATAGAGTCATGTAACATAAAGTTGTAACTTCTTCACGAGGTATTTTTATGTTTAATGATTTTTAATTCTCATTATTATTTAGTTATTGTCAGAAGTTCGATAATCATTATTTTTTAACTGAAAGAACCCGCAACCGCTACTGATAATCATTATTTGAATTGACCACTGCAAGCATAAATTATAATCTCATTTTAATTAACTAAAAGGATGTATTTTTATTTATTTATATTTAACTTTTTTTATTTTTATTACCTTTCATCATCAAAAGTTTTCTCTAATCTCATTTTATTTATTTACTCTCATTATTTTTAAAATTATATTTTATGTTATATTTGAATTATTATTGTAGTTTTTGGCAAATAATCTTATTATCAATAGTTATGGAATCTTTTTAGAGCTATTTTTAATTATGTTTACTTCTAAATATCTATAATCATTTTTTAACCCCTATAAATATGTTATTATTATTATAGAATTTAAAGCTAAATGTTATTTTAAATATTATTTATTTATAGACTCTCATGATTTAATTCTTTTGTAATTAATAAGAGTTAAACTCATGAATCCCAAAGAGCGGTCTTAACTCTAATTTATTGTCTCTCATTATTTTTAAATTATTATTTGTAATAACCGGTAACCATTCATCAATTAACAAATTAAAACGCGAGCTTATTAATTAATTAACGTAAATCGACCCACTTATTTCATCAATTATAAATGCTGATGCTTGGAAGTTAATAGTCGGATAGTTTAAATCGGCAGACACGCTTAAACTAAAACGACGATCTTCCACCACATAAACTCATTTTTTCCTTCATCCTTCCCACATACCAAATAAAGCTTCTTTAAGAACAAAATCCTATCTCCCTCCCCCTACCAAATTACCGAACCTCCCCTTTTCCTTCTTTGATTTTTCTTTCTTCGATTCCTCCATCTCGCAGTTTTACCTCAAATTTTGGAAGCCTCTCATCATCCTTTTTTTCGATTCAAAGTAAAAAGGTCAAATCTTTTTAATATTTCATGAAGCCTGAATGGCTTGACTTTTTTGATCTTTTGTATTTCGATTTATATCATATAAACGATTCTAGCCTTAAATTAGTTATTTTTTAGTTGGGTTAGAATTTGATTTATTTCTTGAATGCTTTGAAATGTTGACTTTTTTGTGAATTGGTTCGACTTCGATTTGAGGTTTAATACAGATATAATTATCGTCACCAGATTATAAGATGCGTATGATAATAATT
Source organism: Lithospermum erythrorhizon (assembly GCA_019722365.1). Classification (NCBI taxonomy): domain Eukaryota; kingdom Viridiplantae; phylum Streptophyta; class Magnoliopsida; order Boraginales; family Boraginaceae; genus Lithospermum; species Lithospermum erythrorhizon. Next base: position 86,685 of record JADFUC010001001.1, on the reverse strand, counting down.
CCATTGGGGTAGAAAATGTCATGAAGCTTGGTACCACTTTGTTGGCTTCGTCGACTTTTTCAAAAACTTTAATGGTATGCGGTTGTTTTGACCTTTATTATAGTTGTTTTCGAGGGTAAAATTACGATTATGTTTGTCATGTGTGGCGAATATGCTGAAATTAGTTTTATTATATTTGGGTAGTAAATGGGTTTTCAGGTTAAAGGTCATAGAAATGGGTTTAGTTAGTTAGAAAAGTTGATATTTTGGATTGATTAAAACTGTCTAAAGTGTTAGAAATGACATTGTAGGGGCCCAAATGGTTACTTTCTAAAGGGTTTGTTGAAATCTTGTCGCTTAGCTTCTATCGCTTAAGCTTAACTAGTTAAGAATATTCTTTACCCAAAGAGGCCACCGTACTAAAATTTGTTAAAAAGCACTTTACAACGAAGTTTGTAGTAATCGCATTTCTCTCGTGTTTTGATTGGGACTCAAACGCGGAAAGCGCTCAGACGACGATTTCTGCGCTAAATGTAATTAGCCAAAGGGATTCATTACTCGGTAATATTATTTGCGTTGCTGGAACTTCGATATAAATAGATACACGTGGTTACATAATTGTCTTATGAATTAATATGATAGCGACCAGAAGCTTGGCGAACGTTGAATAGATGACGGGGCGACATGATACATGGTTGTATGTTTTATATGAGATTGTTGTAATGCTATGCATACTAACTAGGCCGTGTATGGTTATGTTTTTTCACGGCTTCCAGATGCCGCGACAAGCCGTATTATTTGGTCACGTTATTTCATGTAGGTACTAAGCACCATATTAAGACGCTGCCGCTTCAGTCGATGCGCAGAGTCGCCTGTGCGCACGCGATACGGGGCGATCGGTGGCGAATGGCCGTAAAGGATACGATACTAGCATGGGGAGCTGGCGAGTTCGTCGAAAAGCGGATAGTAACATAATATTATATTATGGGCGAAGCCCGCCGAAAAGGCAAGGACATTATATAAATGTCGGGTACAATTATCATTACAAGATTATCTTGTACGGTGTCAATATCAAAGATGTCACCAGCTTGAAATGTTGATAATGTTATGGTTTCATTTTTTGAGAGTCTCGTATTTTATGGTCGCGGGGCGTAGATATCGTTGGCTGAGAATTTATGATCTTTTACTTGCTTTGATTACGCGACGCGTTGTTCCCCGAAATAATACGCGAATAACAATAGTCGACCTCTAAATCACATACGCTGACAATGGTTATTATTATGATGATATTTAAGATGTCGCCTCTATTATAATGATATATAACTTTATCGCTATGCCTATATCTTTTGTCATGCACCTCATTCGGGCGCTAAAGCTTACCAACTGATTTAATGCTTCCACTCGTTTATCGAAGCCACTCTTCCAACCTCCGACAGGCGCCAGCGACGCGAAGTCGGGCCGAGTTCGCGAGCCGCTGCTTGTTCTTGGGCGGTAGACGCTGCTAGATCCGCCAGTCATCTTTTCTACTAATTTATACTGGGTGTACTCAAACTCAGATTTTGTTTTTTATGGTGCATTTGGGCTTCAACGTTACGACAACTTGCATTTTAAATTTGGACAGCGACGCCACTTTTACTTGCTAAACTTTTACTAAACATCGCGGAACTTTCGAACTATTTCATTTTTATCAAACTATCAAGTTTTATTGAAATTTCAAACAAAGTTATTTCGTGTCAACCATCGCATGCGATTGATAACCACTTAACCTTCGCGGCGCATTTACTCGGGCCGTTACAATTATTTTTAATTGTCATTACTATAAATTATTATATGTTTTAAAGCTAAAAGTTATTTTGAATAATGATTGAATTTTATATGAATTTTTATAATTATTTTAACTCTTAACTTATTTTACAATGAAATTTTTAAATTTCATAAATAATTTATTATTATTGTAGGTTTGAAGGGTTTTTTAAATCATATTATTTTATTGACTTTCATTATTTAATTACAGTAATTAATACATTTTTTAGAGCTAACCATTATTTTAATAAGTACTGAACTTTTTAAAATTATTTTTACCTATTTTATTAACTCAAAAGTTAATTTTTTGCAAATCATTTTTTGCTTTGCTATTTTCTATCTCTCATTAATTATGGATTTTCATAATTATTGCGTGTTTATAACAATTTATTTAAATAATTTTTAACTATAATTTTTTAACTATTTTATTTTTTCAACCATCACTATTGTTTTAATTCCTCACAGTTTTGACTTTTCATACTAATAAATAGCTTGTGTTTATAACAATTTTTTTAAATGATTTTAACTATAATTTTTTAACTATTTTATTTTTCAACTATCACTATCGCTTTAATTCCTCATTAGTTGTGATTTTTATAATTAATAATAGCTTTATATATAGTTTTATGAGAAAATAACTTTCATAATTAATACGTGTTTCAGAATTGGGCTTTATGAGTGCAATTGGGCCTTCACAAAATCTGAAAACACCTAATCATATTCACACATTTCTGTAAGCTATATAGATAGATATGTACACAACTGTTAGAATTTTTGGAGGGGAGTTGGTAAGATGTTTTTTCTTTTAATTTTAATTTTCGGCAAAGTACAAAAATGCTCTTGAAATTAGGCAAATGATGCGTCATATATGGCCTCACAACTTCGGGATAATCAACTTAACAGACATGTTAATGACAGGACCAAACACAATAAAGAAATACATATTATGATCGAAATAGACATTTTTTGAATTGTGAAAATAAACAAATATGTATAATCTAACTAGTCTTTCGCTCTAAATCAATTATATGGTCAAACAAAACTTCAAACATATAATTGCATGCAAAGTCAAAATCATAAATACTTGCCTGGCGAATGTACTTAAATATAGTGCCAACATTGATGATGGGGTTGCTAACGTTGATGATGAGGTAAACTGGAAAGTTACTTGATAAGATATTGCTTGTTGTGATGTAAAGCTTATTGATGACTATGATGAGGGATTCACATTAAGCCAAATGTATTGGAAGGTTAGAGATGCTTCCGTATGCTTACGTAAGTGAGGATAAGGATCCAAATAAGCATCATTAAGAGATAATTAAATATTAAGTCATGGATAATGAACGACATTAAGTTATACAAAGCATTCAGTGGCACTCATTTGACACCTTCAAAATCTGAATATGGTGACATGGCTTGACTTTAACTGAGTAACCATGTGAATGGTGTGACGAAGAATTATACTCCGTAATGCACTAAAAGAAATTGTGCAAATTTTGGGTCCTTGTTTATTCATGAAGTTTGAATTTCAATTTTATACTATACTACCTCCATAGCTCTATCCCATGAAGATGTCTAATTTTGAATTTTGATTATATTATAAACTCGATTACATGAAGTACGTCATTCTTCGTTGAGCAAACTCGAGCACATACAACTAATCAACAAGCGGTCCCCTAACAACTAAGCATTCCTAATCAAGAATCGCCTATAATACCCCTATTTGAACTCTGAACTAACTTGAGCATCGGAGGACCACCAACCCCCTACTGGTCTTTGCAGTAGCACGACTGAGATCCTTTTGTCCCGCGTGAGAAGATCTGATTCATATTTCAGAGTCCAGAGGCACAATATTTTCCTTTCAATCAAATTTGAAATGACTAGCAAAAGCAATCAGGACCAGTATGCCGACTTTTATCATATGCTTCACTTCTTGAGGAAATACATGCCTTCTCGAAATTCCAACTTCTCTTCAGCAACTAAGCCAGATAAGAAGCTTTGCAGCTGATGAATTGATTTATCATATGAAGGATCAGCTAGACAGAACATCTAGATATACACAAAGTCTTTGTTAGCCATTAGGATTACTGGTTGCTGATAGTTTGCATAGTTGATCTTAGTTGGACAACTAACCTTGAGAGTATTATGAATGCGATCCAACGCCATGCTGCCAAAGTTTGTAAGCATCCCAGTGATAAATTTCTGCAATTCAAATCAATAGCATCATCGGAGAGATATATAGTAAGGTAGTTGATTAAATGAAACTGATGGAAATCCAGCATACTAAATCGCCTGACCAAGTAATGACATGGATCAAATATGAAGGATAATAGGAGTTTGTGTCTCATAATAAGGTAATTGATTAGATGAAATTGATGGAAATACAGCATAGTAATAAAATCGCCTTTACAAGTAATGAAATGGCTCAAATATGAGGAATTATAGGAGTTTGTACTTTGTACCTCATAAATAGTCATTTCTTTCCGCAACTGATCCTCAACAGAAGCAACTGATCTATCCCCTTCCTCATCGCCCAACAGAAGCTCCTCGGAGCCTCCACTGGTTGCCCCACCTTTTCCAGTTTCAGCCTCCACGAGCGTGTATGAATGGTCACTTGAACTTGCTCCTGCTGATTCTGCAATAATCCCCTAATAGACCCAACACAAGACTTATCAGCTACAGGGAGATGCTATCTGATGCTCAACTTGGGTGAAATGCGGAAGTTCACTTTTTGAGCAAAAAAACTATTTAGGGCTATGAGATTGATTGATTCTACGTAAATAGTTGATGAGTTATGGTTTATCATTAGCTGACCTTGCTTATCCAAAAATTAATTCTCTTGTTCAGCACATCCACTGGTACACCAACAGCTACGGCTAGATTCTCAGGTGTCCAACTGAATGCAAAAAGATCATATACTCCAATCACTGTACTTCAGTCAGATTTATTTGTTGCCAATACATAAAATGAGACTGTGTGATATTCAAGTTCACCTTTTCTTATCCTGAAATTGCATAATAATAGAAGCATGTAGCGGAGTCACCATGAATTGAACTGCTCTATCTTCAAACTGCAACTCCAACTGATACAGATAATACATGAATTGATTACTTTGTTATGAACTTGGATCGACGAAAAATTTAAGCAAACTATATCTCTTACCTTCACAGTACCTAGATTTTTCTTCCACAACAACTTACGTGGGGTCTTGATCTCATGGAACCTTTTTGAGTAATCACTTAAAAGTTGATCCACATTCTCTGGTAAGTTCACGGACTCATCCTACAACAAAAGTCATTAATTTGTTTAGACACCCTTGATCACAATGCAAAACTAGTGCATCTAAACATTCTATCCGAGAAGAAGGCAATTTATAATGGACCCCTCTGTGGGCATGGACTAAATGGGTGAATATGAGGGGTGGACTAGTGACTTGGTAAAAAGAGTCTTTACAAGAGTCAGCAAACCATAAGCAGTCTTATCCTATATGGATCATGGACATTATGGAAATCCATTATCACTTGCCTGATTAATATGTGGCAAGAGTAATTATGGGATACAAAGATTTATATTCTTCATGCTGATTGTAGTTTTGTACAAGTAATTATGGTCTTATGGATGCAATAAGTAGAGATAGGGAGGTCTGTTTTTGTGGAGATAAAATGGCAGTAAAAAAAATTTACACTACTATGGCGTTCTAGGAATATTATGAGCATAATTTCTTCAGCTTCATAGTTACTATCAAACATAAGTTCAAATTCCAACCAGCAGCCAAATGATGTGCTGCAGTGTCATCTTGGGGAAGGTTTGGAATTAAATTGATTGAAATGTTTTTCATTATTGTCTTTTTGTTTGGATATATTGGTCCAGTGATCATTGACTTGAAAAATGAGTTGATAGATGATACATCTCTTCAAGATGTCATCTGTATATTATGTGAAACAAACATGCTCATAGAGTTTGAAACTTTATTGCACGTAGCAGAGTGAAATGATCATTCATACACATCTAGATCACAACTGGATTGGAACCGTTGGATAGTCATTTCAATGATTCCACACTCATGCATTCACACCATAACTAAAAGACAGTGATTTCATGAACAAATTTCCGATGCACATACCTGTATTGGCGGCCAGAAGTTTGAAGATATGATGGTGGCATTAACAATATCCAAAGATACGCCATCCTCGTTAACTTCAGATACTGAATTGTTTAACATTTTAAGCATCAGAACTCTAAGGATTTTATTTGATTCTCTTATTAGCTTATGAAGGTGGTCTTCATATGTGAGTTAAATTATTCCCAGAAGGTAAAAAAGATATACTCAACCTGAATGAGGCTGTTTCTTTATGGTAGCTTTAATGTTTGTATTTGTTCGTTTTGAATCAATAAAGTCATTGAGCATAATTTCACACTTATGCATGCTGCTCTCTCCAAAATGAATCTGCAAAGAACAACATTAAACCAAGTAATTAATTGAAAACCTGCCAGACTTGTGTGTGTGTGATATATATATGTATAGAATGAGAGGGGGAGATATCACCTGAGAAGTTCAAGAGTGCGAATTTCTGCATCAATGTCATAATCAGATTTGTTAAGGAGTTTCTCAGCCAACATTACACGATATTCATTGACTAGCTGATCTTTAGAGCCTAATATGCCTACAATCATTCCAAGAATGTCCACTTTCCTACGGGTCCTGCTGCCCTTTAGTGGATCAGCTTCAACAGGATCAGGCTCCCAACTTCACGATTTTGTACATGATTTGAGAGAGAATGTCAGAGATAATAAAGCAATAACATTTCATTCTACTGATCTGCAGGTATGTACATACTTTTGAGCATTAATCCATGCTTGCTTATCATCTGTGTTGACATCATCATCAAAACTGGAACTTTCTTGATTTTCTTCATCACGATTTAATTCTTCAAGTAGGCTATCACCGGCACTTCCTGGTCCATTCTGGCTTCCTCCACTACCATCTGTCAGCATGGTCACAATGCATTTAATGGTATCTTTTCTCCCTCTAAGATATTCCCTTATTGGTTCACCAACTGCTTCAAGGAAGATGCCAGCTGGATCTATTGTTCGAAGTGCTTTGATGGTCGAAACGTACTGGTGCAATATGTCATTAGTTGATGCACCAGCAGTCAATAGTCGATATCGTAGAGAGGAGATGAATGAATCAACCAGTTTTGAATGCTGTCCAGTATAATCAAGACACTGTTTCAAGTCTTCAATAGCAGGAGCACTGCAAGAAAAGGTGATTTGGCATAAAATTATTCCAGCTAAAGAAAATACTAACTCTTGAAGGAAAAAAACTACTTTTAAAAAGATTCATTAAATAAGTGTTTTCTTATATACTCTGTATTATTGAAAGTGACCTTTTATGAGCACCCGATTGGACTGAAATTAAAAGACTTGAGAGAATTAAACCTGTCTGGGTAATCCACGATGATATCAAAAAGCTTCTCTGTTCTTAAATCTTGTAAGGTTTCATAAGCAAAATATTCCAGTCGCAGTTGCCATCTCACAAGCCCCTCAGATGGAGGTTCAGTACCAAAGCAGCAAGAAGATGGACGTGAAGCCAACGGTGATCTCAGATCAGAAGAGATGTTATCATAACAAAAAGAGTCACCAAGATAATCAAGAAGAGCTTGTAGAAAATGCATGGGTACGGCCTGCACAAAGCAATTCTTATGTTGAACAAAGGAAGTTCCCATAATATGGGCCTGTTTTATCTTAAACTTAATAGCGGACACCACAAAAATAAATCAGTTTGCATCTTTGGCTTTTCGAGGATGAATACTTCTGAAAAGTAGATACTGATATCGTAATCTAGAATTCCTTGCAAGAACTTGAGAAAGTCTGCTTGATATTTGTTAGGAATCATGCAGCAGTAATCTATACGAACAATTGAAAGTCCCAACATGATGTCATGATATGTAATGGATAACCACCCCTACCCCTCAAAATAACAAAGAAAACCTCCCTCATTGTTAACATGTTCCTCCTTTCGCCAATGGCCAACCATTCTTCTGCTGTCCACTACTAGAGAGCCCGACCTCACCCAACTATTGTTACCTCATGTTGATGCTATAAGAAACTCATAATAACATGGTCAAAAAAACAAAACAAAAGAAGAATATTGAAACCATTTTTCTGACCTGAATCCATGCTTTGATAGATTGCAATACAGAATTCCTATAATCATCTCCAGCCAGATCATGCACTTTAGCCTGCCAAGCAAATATCAGTTAAAAAAACCCTAAGGTTAAAAGGTTGTTAAAATGGGAGAAAAGGACATAAGGAACTACATATATATTCCCTCCACCCAAGTAATTGAAAGATTTTGGTTTTCTTTTACAAACTTAAAAAACATGGTTCACTATAAAATAGAAACCCTCCCACTTGGCATGGAGGGGATATATTACGAAGTAGATATAAATAAGAGATTTGATACATGTGTAACAAATAGATTAGGATTTAGGACATTTATTATTACAGTACACCATTATTAAAAATTCACAGAATTACCAGCAGAGAGGATTATAATAGGAGGTCCTTTAAATTCACATTAAAGGTTCTTTGATGTGCTGAATTACTATTTTTGAAGACACAGAGGCATACTTACCTTTAGAAGACAAAAGATTGCAGAGGCATATGCATCTTCAGCCATAGATGTAAATCCAACATTTCTTAGATTGCGAACGACCATCCCAATACTCTTAACTAGTTTATTGTTCTCTGAAATTTTTCCGGAAGGATGGCATTCATCAATATCCATGTCACTGTTTCTGCAAGAGTATTTGCTTCTCTCATCAATATCCATGTCTTCTGCAGGCAAGTCATCATCATCACCACCTCCTTCCATAAGTGAACTCAATGTTTCCAATTGTCCTTTGAAGTACCAATGCAATAAATCTAAAAACATTTATGGCAAAAATCAGCTAATCTTAATGTTCGATGTAGTTTTACTTAAAATGTGCCCTTGTTATTGTTAAATTAGTGACTAAATTATAATATTTAGTAGCAATAATTAACCAAAATGAGAAGGCAAAAAGAATGCGGCGATCTGGCAAGAGAAACATGGAAGTATATGGCAGGAAAATAAAAAGGGCACAATGCAATAATACAACTATGTGGATGTGCATTATTCTTCTCAAAATGAACTACATATATGCCTTCATCCAAAGGTTTACACCTGAACATCAAAAAGTTTATTCAAACCAACTAAATTGGCAACATTGCATCTTAACCTATGACCATCTTAGCTCCCTATCTTTTCAACTTGCCCACTGATGCATCAATTTATCATGTATTTGCCTATCCAGCATTCTTTACTTGGAGTTCGGGCAAAAATTTACATTTCTATTAGTTTTATCTATTGGTCATATGAAGTTGACATGGTAATTTCCATTCAATGATTATTGGAAGGCTGGTGTTCCGAATATGGGAATAGGCTATTGTCTAAATTGGTAAACTCAAGGTAAGTGTCTATACTGGCATAAAAGACATAAGGTTGGGACTTGGGATGCAAATATGAAGTTTAGCCCACAGAGTATCATTAGGTTAGAAACTTGCCAGGAAAATGCTTAGGAAGACTGGCCATTAAAACAGAAGCCACAATTAATTGATATCTGGAGAAAAGGTGAACTCGTTCTGCATCAGACTTCAATGAATTCTCTGAACTAATTGATCTGAATGATTGCAGAGCATGAACCAGCATCAACAGGCATTTCTCCTCATGCTCTTTCTCAGTCGACATGCCTTCTAGTGCTCCACATAAAACTTCCTGAAACTCATCTTCTCGAACCTGTGTTTGATAAGAAAGTCAGAAAGTCCTCTAATTGCATATATAAAAAAATGTTTATATTAGCTATAAGTTGAAAATGAGTTGATATCCAAAGAAGCTCCTAAGGATAGAAAATATGAAATAATATATGATAACCAGAAGGATTTGAAATACATCATCATAAATATGGACTCTTGGACAATGGCATCTTAGCAAATACCAAAGATATCATCGGGGAGCTTTGAAACTAATGTGACCTAACTACCTGATTTTGCACATATGGGACAAGAAAAAACCTTTCTTTTCCAAAATCTTTTTGAATATTCAAAACTAAATTTTAAATACAGAGTATGCTAACGGATCATGCATACGAACAGTATCTTCATTCAGGCCAATAGCTTCGAAGTCGCTGTAAGGTTCAAAGTGTCTCCAAAATATCAGTGCTCCCTTTTTCTCGAACATTTCCTGCACCAGCAAATTATAAGCTGGTTATAGAATTGATGTCTTAATAAAACATGTCAAATCACGAACTTGTGCTTCTAGCAGACTTAAATTCGCAAGTGCAAGTCTTTACTGAAGTATGTTCTTATCATATGAGAATGATTATGTTGCAAATTTTTCTCTATAAATACTTCAAAGCTCATAATACAGTATATTATTTCCCTTGCTTCAATAGCTGACCCTCATTTACGGATACTAACTACAGTCACAATCGTAAACATGCAAATGACAAGGTCAGTGAGACAGTGTCAGTCTCACTACATGCTCTGTTTAAGAGCTAGATGAAGCAAGGGAACGTCTGGATATCGTAAGTTATTAAATAACAACTCATCTTAATCTTAGGCCTTGTCTGTATCAATGAACTTGGCTTAACAATTTCACATACCCAACATGTTGTTTGTATCAATGAATTGGCTTAAAATTTTTGAAAGCCCAAAACGAATCCATTTGATATGTTATAGATAAAAATATTGTGAATTTCGATTGAAGATTATCACTCATATTAAAAATGGATATTCATAAGCTGCTTTTTATTAATCTATTCAACATGGATAGGTTAATGTCTACCATTTGCAGTCATTTCAGTTACACTGATTCAAAATCAAAACTTAAATCACTAAGTCATATTCCAAATTCATAAATTCAAATACAGTCTTATGTTTATCAAAAACAAAGCACGCTAACTACCATTTGTAGACTATAATTAAACAAAACAAAAACTAACCACTTCACAATCATCAAAAACAATACCAGCAAATTCTAACTCAATTTAACTTGATTTTCTTTTTTCTTGTTTTGGATATTAATTCAAAATCCACATTCGATTTCCACAAAAAATGATGAACAAATAGTAGCGAGAACTTGAAATAATTCAGATCCCCATCAAACTGAAAACACCTTCACTAAATCTTAAAGCACAATAAAGCTCAAAAGCATAACAAAAAGGACTTAAACTTCAATTTTGATCTTATTGTTTGCCAACTGTTTCAAGGTAGGACCTCAACTAGGCAAACTAGGAGCAAAACAAGCAAATGAATAGAAGTAAAAGAAATAGACTTTATTCTAACCTATACATAAAGAAAAATCAACAATTGAACAAATATTCAATTGATCCCAAAAAGATAGTCTAGTTTGATTTCCAAATGGTCCAAATAAACAAACTTTGCAGCCTTAATTCACACACACAACTTTAATTTGAATTAAAATTATCAAATTAATAATAAAATGCCTTAAAATGCCATCTTTTACACATTTTTCACCAAATATCATACAATATATCCAAAAATACTCGAATTCAAAATTTAAAAATTCAACCCTCCAAAATTCAAAACTGGACAATCTTTTTGGGACATAGTGAGCACAATTTCACTAACCTCAACTGACTGCAAAAAGTGATCAATCACGAAGGACTCAAGCCCAAATTCAAACAACATTTGAGCATGCAAAACCAAATCAAATCGGACCCAAATTATCATGTTAACAGTATAATAGGTCTAAAAATACTATCTTTTGTTATCATTTCACCAAATATTATACAACATAGACAAAAATACTCAAGTTCAAAATTAAAAAAGTCAACCATCCAAAATTCAAAAACTGGACAATCTTTTTGAAACGCAGCTAGTATATCATTTTTCTAACTAGTAATTAAAAAATGGTTAGAAAATGAACATAATAAGCAAAAGAAATACACATTATTCTTGCATAAACACAAATAAAATTAACAATTAAACAAATATATCACTTTTCTGACCTCAATTGACTGGAAAAATGATCAATCAAGAAGGACTCAAGCTCAAATTCAAACAAAAATACAATCTTTTTATACATCCTTCACCAAATGTTATACAACATATAAAAAATACTACTCATATATTAAAAAATTTGACACTCGAAACTTCAAAATTGGACAAACTTTTTGGGACATAGTAAGCATAATTTCCCTAACCTCAACTTATTCGAAAAATTCATCAATCAACAAGGACTCAAGCCCAAATTCAAACAAAAACACTATATTTTAACACATCCTTCACCACAAATTATACAACATATACAAAATACTCAAATTCAAATTATAAAAAAATCAAAACTGGACAATCTTTTTGGGACATAGTAAGCATAATTTTCTCACCTCAATTGACGTGAAAAAATGATCCATAACCAAAGACTCAAGCCCAAATTCAAACAACATTTGAGCATACGAAACCAAATCAGACCCAAACGATAATTCTCCGTCTCCATCGCCATTGAGAATATTCACCACGGCTGAGGAAAACCCCTCCCAATTAACCGCCATATCGGCGATGGATTCATCGGTTAATTTCTCCAGAATTGACAAATTGCATACTGCTGATGAAGCATCTACTGTCATATTTGCTAAATTCAATTGATTTTGCTGAAATTGGATTTAAACAAAATTATTGAGCTTAAAATGGCCTAAATTGGAAAATTGATAAACCCTAGATGGTGAATTCAATTTATTTTGCTGAAATTGAATTTAAAAATTAAATTATTGAGCTTAAATTGACCATAATTGGAAAATTGATAAACCCTAGATGGTGAATTGGGTTAATTTGGTGAAAATGAATTGGATTAAATTGAAAAAAATAAACCCTAGATGGTGAATTTGATTAATTTACTGAAATTGAATTTAAAAAATAAATTATTGAGCTAAAAAATTGAAATAAATTGGAAAATTGATACACCCTAGATGGTGAATTGAATTAATTTGATGAAATTTAATTGACCAAAATTGGAAAATGACTAAACCCTAGAAGGTGGATTTGAATAGCTGAAAGAATTTAGTTGACTTAATTTGGCGCCTGTTTATAGTTTTAAATTTAATAGTTTCATTGAAATTTCTTCTGTGCACTTATTTTGTTGGAATGGTTTGTACTTTTAATTAGAATCTTAAATAAATTTATTTTAATAAAAAAAGTGTTAGAATATTGATTGAGAATATATATATTACAAAATTTAATAAATTATATGAAATTTATCATATCCTCGATGTAGAAAAAAATGGATGAATGAAAACTCTCAATTAAAGAGTGATATCAGAAACAATCAACTATCACAGAATGTTTGAAATAATGGCCCCATATTAAAATAGAAATAGAAAGAGTAGGAATATTGTTACTAAGAAAAGCATTTTATCATGAGACGCGACCGAATAATAAACCCTCGAAACTTTATGCGCATAAAAGAGCATTTATCAACGCTGGCGCTCGACTATCAATCTGGGCCATCTTCATACTAACGCCGACGCTTACAATACGACTCGACTCGACATGACTCGAAATTCTGTCAATTTCGCCTCGATTGTGACATACGCCCTGCATGGCCCTCGACGGTGTCTCATTGACTTTGACAGTCCAAACCGCGCCATGTTTCGACGTAATAAGTATGATTTCGATCTTTGGCCTTGACTGATCCTCGAGATGCATTAACCTACAGCTGAAAATCTTATTCGATTGGAGTCGGATTAAGGTACCTCGAACCTTTCTTTGATGAGTCGAGAACTCGTCTTCCTTTCGAGCATGGATCGGACTGGATATGGTCCTCGACCGATGCTTTAGCAACTTGTCTCCTCAGATGTCGACTAGCTTCCGTGAGCCTAACAACATAGTACCGAATCCTTACGACATTGTAGCTTCAAGGTCAGGGTTCCTTCACTGCAGGGTCTTAGCAGTTTTCTCCGTTCGACGCCGAATGAATAAGGACTTCACAGCCTCGATCCTAATTCAATTTGCTGTGAGGAGCCTTCAAAGAACGTATTTCCTCTGCATTGACTTGAGTTTTGGTCATAAATGTACCTTCTGTCAAATTGGGGTTCACAATAGTCAAGCCCCCTCCACTGACGCTATTGCCTTATTCAGGTCAAAGTGTGACTTTGAATCCCTCGATCCTACCTTTGATTTGATTTGTTGGTAAGTCTCGCAACATGTTTCTACAACTGACTAATGCCGAGCTGGCAAAATTTCACCTCATCTAGATCTTCGACGCCTTCCATTCTCAATCTTCAAGCTAAAATAGACTTTCTTGAATCTTCAAGCCAGGTGTTTCTATCGATCTTCTTCTACGTGTTTTTAAAATTTTTCATCTTTTAGCTTTGGTTTTAGATATTTAATGAGCACTTTTTCATGGTGTAAAAAGGAGAGTATTTATAAAATGACTATTTCATCATTGATCCATTTTCGCATGGACATTTATCTCTATCGGAAAAGACCGAATCATTTGATTTGAATTTAATATTAAATTAATAATATATTTCTAACATTAGGAAAACATGCAACTGCGGCCGCATTTTGATTTCAGGGTGCATGTTTGTTAAATTTAAAATGAAAATTGAAAACCTAAAATTGAAGTCTCGAAAACTGAACCGAATGACCGAATTAATTATAATCGATCAATACTAAAATATTTAAAAGTTGTTGATAACAACAAAGTTAAAAGACTTAAATCGAAATAGACATTAACTTTACCTCTATTCTATTTCATGTATATATATGTATCATATATTAAATAAATACTATAATGTATTTAATAAATAATAAATATTATAAATATGAATAATAAATATGATTAAAATATATAATTAATTATTATTATTAATTATTATTATTCTTATTATTAATATAATTATTTTTATTTTTATCATTATTATTATTATTATTGTTTTATTATGATTGTTATTTTTACATTATTATTATTATTATTATTAATTTTATTTACAATTATTATTATTATTATTATTATTATTATTAATTTTATTTACAATTATTATTATTATTATTATTATTATTATTATTATTATTTTTGTTAATATTATTATTTATATTATTATTTTTAATTTTATTATTTTTGATAATATTATTATTATTGTTTTTATTTATTATTATTATTCTTTATCTTATTAATATTATTATTATTTTTGTTATTATTATTTTTATTATTATTATTATTATTATATTTATTATTATGTTTATTTTAATTTTACCTTAATTTTTATTATTATTATTTTGTTTATATTATTATAATTTTATTATTATATTTGTTATTCTTATTATATTTATTATTATGTTTGTTTTATTATTATTATTGTTATATTATTATTTTTATTTATTTTTATTATTCTTCTTATTACATACAAAATAAAAAATAGTAATAATAATAATAATTGAGGATAAATTAGACATAAGAACATGGATGATAAGTATAGAATTAACTTATTACTTCATTTTTTTAAGAAGAGAAAAATAAGTAGTGAATTTTAACTTAAAATTTTGTTAATGATTTTGATAAGTACTTAATTTATTAAGTACTTAAAATAATTTATTAACAAACAAATTTAATGTTGAATTAATTAATTTTAGTTTTCTAAGACAGCTTAACAACACCCAATAAGGTTACCCTATCATTTATCTCGGTTATTTTTTTTATCTGACCACCATTTTGAAATTGCTTTGTCCCGAAATTTCCATTATTATTTTGATTTTCTTCCAATTTATTATTAATCCCGTGAACTTAGTAAACCTTTATTTTAACGTCACATCATCATACGGCATGTGTACCAGTTTCATTTAATAATAAACCTAATTTACCCGCAATTAATTTACGTCACAACATTTTAACCTTAATTTACACGCGTTCTATTGACGTAGTCGACGAAATCTTAATCAACACATGTAATTGCGTGATTGGTTATAAATTAATTACTATATAATTGGATTTTATTAATTTTAATTAATCAATTTCGACTCTCTACAAATATAAAGGAAAAATATAAAATAGCTCATTTGGGTTAATAGTAAAATTAAATATTTTCGATATAAAGAACGAAAACATCAATTATAAGCATTAAATATGTATACACACTACGTACACCTTGATATAGAGAATTTATCAACTTGGAAAAGGATGTAACTTAAACAAAAATTATTCATATCAAAAGTGGACCTTCATATTTAATGAATAATTATATATGCTGCATTTCGAAATCAATGCTAATTTCCATTGTGAAGATCTGTCAAACATCACAGGCGGATTCGATTGTCTATATGTTTCATTTAGGCACAAAAAATTTAATTAGATGAAATTCAAGCGATAATTCTTATAAACCATCTGCATTTATTTAACATATTTAATGCTGGTATCAGCTCTTCTTCAACATCCTGCCTCATACTAAACTAATACTAAATAAATAAAGTTCATGATTTTATAATTTACCTCATATAATTTAATAAATATATTCAATATGAAACGAGTACTTTGAATGAACATATAGCTAAGTAGTATATGCAGACAATTTTTCAGTTTCGCCAAAGTTGATAACATATCAGGGACGTCCCGTATAGTCTATCAGATTTATTATTTCCAATATCTGCAAGACTGCAACCAAACCAAGTAATCGCTTAGACAACTCGGCCACTTGCAAGACTTGGAGCATTAACTTTCGAAAAATTTACTGAAAACGAATAACATAAAAGAGTTGTCAGATTTTTCTTGCAATGTATTTAAGTCGATGAATCTATGTCGAGCTTAAGCAATGGAGAAACTAGGGTGGTATGGAAGAGCAATCGTCGCAATTTAATTTTTTAAAAATTAACTTTATTAAGTATTTTTTCAAAATTTACATTTATTCTTTTAAAAATTATGTTGTTCGTCCTCTTAAATTTTTATATTTTTCCTTATAAGTATGATTTAAACTAATCCCTTACTTTTATATAAAATCTTGATTCGTCACTGATTAACTATGTTACCCAATTACCAATAACTCAAGAGACTATTATGGTGGCTGGTCTAGTTGGTGCTTAAATGTGCATGTGCAATTGGATTTCATGTAAATGTGTTGAATTGAGGGGAAGAGAGGTGTAGAATTTTTCGAACATATGTTAGAAAATGAGATATATGGGTAATTGAATCATACTGAGTATTAATTTAATGAAGAATATTACTTAAGAATAATAGGAGAGTGAAAATGTTGTGATGATGTTGAATTATTAAAGTCAGTGAAGAGTGAAAATATTAAATTGTTGTTGAATTTTTATGTGAGTAGATATGATTGATAATGATGTAAAATATAGTTGAAAGAAAAGCTTAATGTTTAAAACATATATATTACCATTACATATTATTAAACTATATACTAAGGGTACCAACAAAATATAACCGAACCGAACCGACCGAACCGAATCAAAATAATCAAATCGGAAACCGATTGAACCGGAATCATTTGTGCTCAAAATACAAACCGAAAATAGTTCGTTCGTTCTAAGCCAGAACTTATCGGTTCGGGGAATCGAATCCTGACACTTTTTTTAATTAAAAAATTAAAAAATTATATATATATATATATATATATATATATATATAACCGAAAATAACCAAGCAACCCAACCGAAAATAACCGGAAAAATCAACCAACAAAACCAAAATAACCGAGAACCGAATCGAACCGATCAACCGATGACCTGAACCGAACCGGAGCTCTTGCCCATCTCAACTGTCTCGAAAATACCTCAAACCGAACCGAACCGAATTCGACGGGAAGTCCTACTATATACAAACGGTCATTTAGGATCGCTGTAGGACTATCGATCGACGCCTTACGCTGAAAGAATTAAATTCGCCCGCTGGATATTTTTGATAAAAAAGGCCTACTGATCAGAAATTGTGGCTGACGGTCGTTTCAATGGATCATGCTCAATCGTGCCCACCTTATTCATCTCTACAAAGTCTTCGAAGTTTCCCCGAAATTCGCGACTATTCTCCAAAATATTTAAGTGCATCAATGCAATGCTGACAATCGTGTTATTTCTCTGCCCTGCCCTTGAGATGTCAAAATCAAACCCATTTATCACTCTCAATTCATCCTAGTCGCTCTCAGGTCCCTCCATTTAACCTACCCTCTTTATTTTGTACTATTCTTCAATTCGCTCTCGCTCAATTAAATTTATTTCATTCCTCCTCATTGCTTCTTCTTTTCTCCCAAATATGAACATATAAGTTTGTGGTCATTATTTTTCAACTAATATTGTAATTTTGTTGTTTTTTATTTGATTTTGTGTTTATTTTTTTCAATTATGTGGTCGAATTTCTTTGATATTTTTGTTTCTATTTCAGGAATTTTTTGTTGGATTTGAATATCTGTGTTTTTTATGGTTGATTGTTGACCATTTCGATTCTTGTATATTCATTTCAGACAACCTGATGCAACCATGTCTAGAAAGACCTCTTTTGGTTCTATGTTGAAGCCGTTGTTTTATCACTTCATTCACTTGTTAAAGTTTTCTAGAACTTCATCAACAAATTTCAGATTGCTTTCCTTTATCCGTCTCCATATTCGATTAGGTAAGCTTTTTATTTTCGGCTATCGATTCGTGATTCATCCCATTCTTTTTCTTTTGCTTATTTAATCAAGCAAATAAATTGGGATTGCTTTTCGTGTGTCGGGAGCTTGAGATTGATATCAGGTTCAAAAATTTTTAATATTAGCCTGTGAAATAAATTTGAATTGGATATTTTTAATTGTTATGTACCTGATCTTTTTTATGAATTATGTTAAATGCCAGATGCGAAATCTAATTTCGGTTGTGAAGTTAATGGTGTCAGTGACTTGATTATAATTTTCGCCATTTTCTCAAATGTCCATCTAATCATGTTTCTAATTTTTGTTGTTTCATGGTTTTAGATATTTGACAATTTGGCAATGATATGTCGATATGTCAAATTGTGAGTCTAGAAGACCAAGAGCTTGGTGTATTTGTATTATATGTTATCTTTTTATTCTTTCTATTCATGACCTGGCCAATTGCATTGAAGCGCATAAGAAAAAGGTGGAAACCTTTTTAGATTACAAGTCGAAGCCTCGAAAATTATTAAATGGTGGTTCGCTATATTTCATTTTCGGCAGCTCATTAAGAATATTGGTATGAAACTCGTACTAAGTCATGTTGAAAATATTCAATGTATTATTTTCTACCAGAATCGCTTATCGCAGATCGACATCGATGGCGGCCTATGTGATCATGGTGGAACGGGCAGGTCGCTTGTCGCTCATATTTTTAAGTTACGCGAAGACCAAAATTTTGACGCACGACCGAGAAATCGTGATTCAAGCAAGCGAATCACTTAAGATCCTGAGGACTTTAATAATTTGATACATGTATATATTTAACATGCGAATCACTATATATCATTCTCTTATTATCATTTTCTTTTCTTTTAAACTTTCCTATCCAATATATGTTTCTTTATTCCTTTCTTTATTGTATTCAGGAGGATTTTGGAACCAAGATCGTGGGCGGATACTTTATTTAATATGTACGCTTATAATATATCTCGCCACCTACATTTGAATAAAATAAAATGAAAAATGATATCGCATACGTAGTGTGTTAATAACGGAGAAAAATTATAAATGACGGCGATACAATTAGATTTCCTATGGCCTGGCTCCGAAATTACTAAATTAGGAATTTATCAGTAAGAATTTATGGTTTCCTCATGCTTTCTCTCTATCGCTCCTCGCGGTCGATAATAGCTGTACGCGAGATAATACCGGCCCGCAGAATCAGTCATGGACGGTGCACAAGCCTCACGACATTCACACGGATCTATCGAGAATGTTTTCTAACGCCGCCTACAAAAAGTCAGACATGATGCTTTTGTCGTAGGCGCTACAAACGGTACCGAAAGAAAATTGCCAAATACAAAGTTGCATTTGTATGCATTTATATCAACCGTATTTTATTGGGATATTCTCTATCAGAACTCTTGAATCAGATCTTCACTCACCTCCTTTATAGCTTTTCTCTTTGATTTTCCTAGCTATTTATTTAGTTAGTTTATGAGTTTGTAACTATACTTATGTACTTGGCAATTTTGTTGTCAATATTTAATCCAAAGTTTTCCTATTTGTTTCTCGTTGAGATTTATTTGATTTTATCACTGCTTCCGAATGTAGAAACGTAGGAAGTTTTGGGTGTATCTTGAGCTCATCAGAACGAGACCTATCACACTCTTTCATTCCTACCTGTGTGTTATGTGCTTTGGCCTCAAGTATATGCATTTTTATATCAGTAGGTCAGATTGACAATGTAACGCCTCGTCTTGGCCAAGACGGCCTGCACGTTATTAGATTCGACAGACTGACATGAAGTAGTGACTCAATCAACCATTTCAAACATATCACACACACACACATTTCGCTGGGTCGGGTATTACAACCTCCCCACTTAATTACTCAACTTCCACATCAGCCACATCCAGACTGCATCCATCTGTGCGGTGATTCTGTAGGTGGCTCCTAATGGGCCTCAAGAGGCGTCCCGCACTTTGTGCCGCATAGCACTTAGTTCCCACAGCTTCGACGGCTTTGCTCGATACCATTCAGACGCCTGCCCGACGCACCGAATGATACATTATTAGATTCACGGACTATTCTCACAAATCACCACGGTCTTTTCCAAAGACGCTTTTGTCCTCACTTCACGGCCATCAAACTTCCCAAATAATACCCATCTGCACTACCTGTGCCAAGCACGCTTAAACACCTAATTCTTACGGTATTTAGCCCGAAAAGCAAGATGATCTCGATTGCATTATAGTACTAATCAAATCATATCAAACATATCACACACACACATTTCAAGGGCTCAGACATGCATAATCCCATCAGCCGATCTCTAATGTACTTGTTACGAGCCTTCCTTGGCATATATGCGAATTTTCTTGATCAATTCTTGTGTGGATCCGTAGATGTTGATCAATCATTTTGATGTTATGTGGGTATCACTTTTGTTATTAAGTGCATTCATCAAACTGATACATTCTTTGCTTCGACTAAATTTCTTTGTGATGGTTGCCTCCGGCGTGTGTGATCATAAATATTCAATTAGAGTAAAACTGCGGGTCGACGAAATGCAGCGTTTATTCACTATTTGCTAACTCACTTTGACGAAGCCTCTTGAAAGTACATACCGAATCTTTAAGACGTTGTGGAATCAAACTTCTTCAAATTGGTTCATATCCAAACTTGGATTGCACCAAGCCAAGTGAGCAACCGTCAACTGGCGAAGCCTTCCTACTAGTAATCTAGCAACAATTACCGCTTTCACACGATGTAAATTATTATTATCTTAATTAAACCTTTTTAGATTTACTATCGATAAGGTTATGTGAAGTCAGTATATAATGATTTAGTCAAGCGATACGATCATGAGACTTTGTAGGATCTGGCCAGAACAACCTTATCATCTTATGCCAAGCGTGAAATGGGTGCTATACTTTGTATTTTTACCGAATATAATAGAGAGCAACTCACACCATCATGTGAGAGCGATGATAATTATCATTGTTTACTAAGTGATCGATTCAACATGATATCGACGGGTTCTCCTCTTCAACCTCTAACTACCGACACATCATCCCTCAAGCCTCTACCACCGCCGCCTCCACCTCTAAACACTTTACCACCACCAACTCAAGTGCCCACAAATATCACAACTCTTCCCAACCCACCATATGACCACTTTTCCATCTATTCCTACTGTTTCTATGCATATGTCCACCTCCCTAGTCTACCCGTTTATCCCTTTACTCCCTCGATATGCGCCCACCCACCTCTACTTTCCACACATACTACCTTATTTCCTTATTCTCAGATTACATGTCTCCGCACCTTCACCCTCCACACCTACGCCTACACCCACCATTTTCTCCTAACCTTCCTCCTATTACTCAATTAAATCATGCCTATCATTTTATATTCATTAAACCGACAAAACCAAATCCATCGCTATCGGGTAAACTCAACTGAACCCTTTCTCCGTGCTCAAGAACTGTATGGCTACGCGATGGCTCTTTTCCTTGCCCCCATCTCATTTAATCACTCCCATGTCGGCATTCCTCCCAAACCCGAATCATGATTTACGGGTCCGCCGAGATCAATTAATGCCGATTCTACTTATCTCCTCTCTATCTCAAGAAACAATGCCCTTCTGGCCACAGCCTTTCACCAATCCTTCATTTTCTACCACTTATGTCTCAATCGAGCATTTGATCAATCTTTAAACAGAACGAGCCTATTTCGTAGTTTCTCAAGAAAGTCAAGTGGAATTTCTTACGTACTGCTTTCTTTCTATCGGAAAGAACCATCTCACGAGGTTTTTCTACCTCAGACATTCTCCGGGATTTACTTGACGAGTATCGTGAACTAAGCTATTCACCTATGGTGGTCGGATCTTCGTTACATTTTGAGGAACTTACAACTATCTTCTTACCATGATTTAGAAATTCATGATGTTCTTGTTCTTTTCCTCACTTTCCACTCAAGGTTTATTTCCCATTCCTCCTCCTCCAAAGGCTAATTATGCTCAACGTGATCACGGTAATTATTCCGTGGGTAGCCGACGCGCTCCTGGGCATATTTCATCGTGGGTCGTCACATTTCAAACGATCGCCGTGACTTCTCGCTCTCGCTCACGCTTTCATGGCTGGGCTGATTCTTCCAAGCCAAGGTGTTATGTTTCAGACTCTCTTTATGCACTTAGCCAACACTTCGCGATCATCGACATCTGGCCTCAAAGCTAACTCGTCGCTCCCTCCATTCGTCCACTCTAACGCCGACAGCTCGCATTTACTTAACAGATAACATTAACGGTCCGCATATGTCCTATTTTACTACGGATTCCGCATAATCGGCGCATCTCACCACCATCACTCCTCGACGGCCTTTCTCCATAATCCGAAATCCTGTTAATAAGACTACCGCTATTGTGTCATTAATGGAGAACAATCAATATTACTCACACAAGTACTTCTATTATTCCATCTCCATCTCTGGGCTCTTTGTTTAAAGAATATTTTACATGTTCCTAATTCTCAACGTTATTTGCTTTCGGTTCAAATTTTTGTAAAGGATAATAATGCTTATTTTGAATTTTTTTCATCGTATTTTGTTCTTATGATCAAAATGATCGACCCATTCCGAACAAGTAATCAGCGGCTATATCGATTTCACAGAGTTCAGCAACTCCCGCTCTTAGCGCCAAGTGGTCAGTCTAGCATCTGGCTTGCCAATGTGGCACCATAGGCCAGTCATCCTAACGATAGGACTATGTAGTATTTCTCCTCGGCCCATTAGGTTCTACATTTCCGCCGCAAGTAGTCCTCTAAGTCTTGTCCTGGGCGAGTAAACCTGCTCAGTGTCTTTACCTTTGCACACGGTAAGCACTGCCCGCCCACTAATATTTTCTCTCGATTTATGGGGTCTCGCCTAGTTTGTCTCACGGATATCGTTATTTTATTGTCTTTGGTTGATGATTTTTTCCTCGCTTATTTGGTTTTATCTCATTGCATACAAATCTGATGCAATTAATGTCTTTAAACAATTTCACCTCACAACGCCAATTCAAACCAAAAATCTATTCAAACTCATTGTGAGCGGGAATATCGTTTTGTCATAGTTGTTTCACGGGCTGGGATTCGCCATCGTGTTCTGTGCCCACACACCTATGAACAAATCGAAAGGTCGGTAGAGACTCGTGACGCTTATAATGGCTGATACGGGACTACCTCATATCTCACGCCAACTCAACATGTCGCTTTGGCACTATGCTTTCTAAACATCATATATCTCATCAATCGGCCAGCTTGCTCCTATAAATCGTGATTCGCTCTTCTTTCAAATTATTGTTTAAACAATCACCCGATTACTGCTCCTCTGTGAGTTTTGATTGCTTAAACAACCGGGTCAGATCCTTCCCTGCAGTTCCTTCAGCCTCGAACTCATCACCAAACGGCATTACATTCTCGCCGCCTGGGGTATCTTTTCCTCGACCTTCAATGCATCTTCATTTGCACAGCCTCAATTCCCGAGAACTTCTTAAAGACATCCGTAATGTTAATTTCACCGACGACAATCCTTTCTATCTTCGTAGAAACTCCCACGCCGAATCTCACCGCTTCCGCACCTGCATCCTCTTCAACCTCTTCGAGAACCGTCACCAAGTATGTGAGTACCTCTACTCTTCTTCCCTTTTGCTATTGTCGAAATCAACAGAATCGTTCCATTTATTAAAGCGCCTCGCTGCCACCTAAGGTATCAATTCATTTTACTCTCATTGCTAAACGTGATTATTCTAACTTAGTGTTCAACTTAGTAATTGTATATTACCAGCGCTGGTTCTCAATTTATAATTTGGGTGGGTTATGAGCGATTGCTAGATCTTACTATTAATCGCTATAATAATAGTAATTGGTCAATTATTATTATACAACTTTACCATTATTCCGAGCCTGTATGTCACACACATACAAATGACGTGCTGGAATTATATTTCACGCATTTAAAATTAAAGAGAACTATATAATCGGTAGAAATGTATTTCAATTACGCGGTTCGGCTACTCTTATGTAGAATATCGATTGAACAAATGTAACTCAATTAAATAGTTATTTAATCGGGTTCAGTAATTTTAGCATTTTATCGATAACTCAAAGATTATTGATATTGACTCATTACTATTTAATTAGTTTAATTAAATAGTTCAACTCATTAAAGAACTCATTATTGTTTAACTTAAATTAATGAAAGCTAACGAGTCGTTTTAATATTTTCTTAACGGGTCGCTTATCGGGCTTTGCTTTTAACCCAAATTTGCTATGTTGTAAAATCCTTATATTATCATAAGTTTCAGAAAACTTTTCACCAAAAAACCTAGTAGCCGCCCTTTCAGCTTGGGAATTCTCCCAAGAATTTTGGAGTTTTTCTCGGGTTTTGTTCATCTGCTTTACTAAAGATGATTAGTTCTCGGTCCAACCTCCCGCTGACTAACTGTAGATATCATGATTGATATTACAACAAGGGAGTTGGTGGAAGGTCAAATTCACGCCGCGACTCAAGCCATGATTTGGTGGAATTTACTCACAGACCGTAAGTCCTCTCGCATATATATTTAATTATATGTTTTTGTAATAATAACGTAGTATGCACTTTAAAGATCCTCGAACTATGGATTTGTATTTATGCTCATATATCCATAGTAATTATCTTCGGCATCATGAGCCAAATTAAAAGTTGCTTTTACATTATTTTATTTTATGCTTGTTTTGTGTTTTATCAATTTTTTATTTGATTATTCTTGTTCATATATTTAATTGATAAATATACGAAGGAGAATAAATCACCATGTTCTGATTATTAATTTACAATAGCGTTACAAGTTTATGATGATGTATTATCATATTTTGTTAACATGGATTTGTTTCATAAATTAAAAAGGACGATTTAATTGATTTTGTTTCAAAACAGTTTTGTAAAAACGTGTTTGGGGCGTGTAAAAGTTTTGTAAAATTAAAACCTAATTTTTCTTGAACCCGATAAGACGTGAAGATCTCCATTAAATTTCATAATTTTTTTGATTTTTCTAAGTGCCTCAAACCAATTTTTGAGATTTCGACCTGCTTAATTAATAATTAAATATGAAAATTTATTTTAATGAACGACCAGTGGGATTTGTTCAAGAAAATTATGAAGTTTAACGTGTTCGAATTTCATAAATTTTGAAAAAATTTAAAGCCTCCAAAACGATTTTACAAACGAATTAAATTAAATCTGAAAAACCGAGTTAAATATGGTATTATTACTATAATTCCGCCGACCGGGACCAAGCGACTCCTGCATGCATGCTGGCCCCGTGTCGGATCGGGTGATTTTATATCAAAATGACGGTCGGACGACCTACCTAGGCGAGGGGAGGCGTGTCGACCGTAGGCCTCCATAGCTCTGGCCGCCCCGAAACATGACGCTACGCTTTCCTAATTTCAAAAACCCTAATTCCGAATTTATTCCTTATTTTGGTTTCTAAAAATTATGGGACTAGTTATATTTCGGTTTTTATTGATTATTTGTCATTTTAATCAACTAATTAATTGTACTTCACTCATGTGATTTACAATTAATTAATTTCCTTATATTATATCTTTTAAATTAATTTAAAAGTTTATATAACAATTACAGAATAACTTCACTACTTAATGTATTTTAGAATATATTTTGCATGAATATTTTCTATAATATGTATACGGTTAATAATTATCGTAATAATTATTAATTGACATGCGTATGATAATCGAGTTTATATTAATTAATTTTAATACGTGTAATTACACGGATTAATTAATTTGATAATTACAACATGCATTTCCAACGCCATTTAAAATATTTATTAAGTCTATTTACGTGATTTAATAAAGTGCCTATATTTCAGAACAACGGGTGATTGGAATGGAGGTATATGATATGGCCCATTTATTTATTTTTCTCGTCTGCGAATCAGAATGCCAGAAATGACCTTCCGAGTCATATTTCTTGTATTTATTTATTTACTGCTTTACCCACAAGCTCATGTTCTGCCTAAGACGGGTTAAGAGTGTAAATATTGTCATGAAGATATCAAGATCATTTACCTGCCATGATACTTAAGTGGACTCGACGGATCCAAGTACAAAGCATACAAGAATTAGACTTATGTTAGTATTTGATAAATACTGTAATAAAGTTCTAGTGGGCCATATCGTATCTCTTGAATGTGCATTACTTGTTTTATTTTTCATGCTGTATGTATTGCTGACATGTACAGATGCATGAAGAATGAAACAAAGTAATAATAATCTCACCAATTAAAATTTAAGCAAAGATCAAGCCAATTTTAAAGGCGCAATCAATCGCATCAATCAAGTACACCGCGGACGGGCGGGTGTTAAGCAATGTTTACTTGATACTTACGCTCAAGTGATTTCCACTAACGCTGCTGGCTTTCGACGCATCAATCCAAGTAACACTTTGGTTTAATTGGTACGCTTAACCGTTTTCTGGAGATACAATGTCGGGTGAAGATCCCCGTAGTTAGCATTTCTGGAATACACAAGAGTTAGCGTAGTTTTACATAATTTCTGTCGACAACCTACTATTATTATAACCGGATTCAAAATGTAAAGAAAGGCTGCTGTCAATTAAGTGTAATGTGTCTCTCTATACTAATATATTTCGTGAGATTTCAAGATAGTATTTACTTTACAATTTATTTCCAGAAGTGTTTTTAGTACGATAGTTTAATGAGTCTATTTTATTTACTTACTTTGTAATTAATACGGCTACCACTATCATAATTCTCAACTCGCTCAAACTAAGGCCAACTCACGTTGTACGACGGGTGCAAATTTTGAGACGCGGGGTCTCGTGAGTTGAAGGTTGTCTTCAAGTCGCACCTGATCACACGCCTTGTATGTTAAATTCCTATAAGACCTCCTGGGGACAATCACGTGTACGCTCGAAGAAATACGAAATGTGATAAGAAGGACTCTAAACGCAGTTGTCTTACGCTACTCGGACGTGACGGCTCGTGCCTGCATGACGCAGCATCACGTATACGACATTTCCATCGTAAGCCTCGAGCGACCGCTGAAATAATACGAAATATCAAACTTTCGTGTCTCATCGACCGCAGCCGAAATACCAGCCTGATCACAAGACTGGTGTAACGGATCCGCCAGCCGCGCAGATCCTTGGGATGCGTATAAGCCCTAAGTTGTAGTTCTTTATCACCAGCGAGATCTCGCGAGTCGATATGTCTAAGTATATCAAAGGCTATAGTGGCCAAGCGTCGATCAAGCCTCGCCGAGATTCATAAACAAATAACCATTGCCGATGCTAATGAGTTTTTGATACGACAAGAGGTCTTCCGCTTCTACCGCTGCTGCCTCTACGCAGAACGCCGCAAGACAGTAGAAGGCGTGGTGTCTCTCGCATTTACATCCGGCCACTATCGCAAACTCATGGTCAATCGAAAGTCGCCCGTAGGAAATT
Source organism: Lithospermum erythrorhizon (assembly GCA_019722365.1). NCBI lineage: Eukaryota > Viridiplantae > Streptophyta > Magnoliopsida > Boraginales > Boraginaceae > Lithospermum > Lithospermum erythrorhizon. The sequence continues at coordinate 58,732 of JADFUC010001001.1, read as the reverse complement.
CAATCAGATAGGGAAAAATGTGGTTTAATAAAACACCAAGCCTAAAGTGTGTAGATGTTATCAGTTTTACAACTTCTAATTCTACTGTGGCGCTAGACACCGTCGCGTTCCCCTATATTTGTCGTGAATACGCAGAACTCAAGTCAAGTAAGACTCGAAAAGCAGGGAAACGGATCTGCTGCTACTGGGAACGGCGCTGTCATGCCCTCAGTAGATCCATTGGGCTTTAAATTCTTGCCCACTAGCCTTGTTTTGAACTTATCTGTTTACTGCAAAATTCTAATTTGCGTTTAATATTATTTCTATCGCTTTTGAATAACGATGGTTTTTCATTTTCAATGTATCCCGATGAATTTGGGGATCACCGTGAATTCGGCAAGATTGCACGCCTCTCCTTCAAAATGGTCTATACGTTTTGTATACGACACGTAGTCATATAACATAAACTTAAAACGGAATAAGCCTAACGACTTAAAACCAAACATACCTATGGTATCGTTGCATCAGTCACATTAACGAGAACCGACCGCTAAACTCCACCTCGGAATACTTCAAGGTTTCGACAGGAATCATACGAGCCGCGAAGTCTTGCCTTCTCCGGCAATGACCAAAATGCCTTTCAACGGCTTAAATGAAAGCGGCGTTGATTGGGATTGCACACCTATCGTGATACAATGAACACATCTCAGCAGTGAGTATTATAACTACTTCATTACTTTTACTGATGATTACAGTAGATAAGGTTTTGTGTATCTGATGAGACACAAACACGAGTCCTTTGAGAAATTCAAGGAGTTCCAAAGAAGTACAAAACCAATTCAACAAGATAATAAAGATTCTCCGGTCTGATAGAAAAGGAGAATATTTGAGTCACGAATTTAATACTCATCTTGTAGAGCGCGGGTATTGTTTCCACAACTCATCGCCAGAACGCCTAATAAAGATAACGGCGTGAAACCGAAGGAGAAATCGAACCCTTCGACATTTGTTCGATCTATGACGAGCCTATCTCGATCTACCAGCTAATTCTTCGGGATACGCACTCTAAACAAGGCACTTACCTTAAATGAGTCCAACCAAGTCACAGATAAAACCCCCATTTAACCTGGTTCTGGGAAGATTCCCAAATTGGGTTTTCTAAATATTTGGGGTCGTCAAGCTTATGTTAAGAGATTAACAAAAGAGTAAACTCATACCAAATCCTCAGGTTACTACTTTCTACTCCGAAGTTATGAGAATAAATCTTCATTGCCGTAATGCGAGTATTCCTTGAAAAAGAATATCCGTCTGCATGACCAAGAATGGGCAAGCATCTCACGGCTCAAGTCACGGTCAATATCGATACATCTACCTGCAGGCATCCGACACACCACAAAGCACTGAACCTTCTTCATAGCCACTCAGCTCGATCCAATGCGGTTCGCTGGAAGAACCAACCCTGTGAGATCCAACAGATCGCCACCAACCGTAGCTACTGTACGCGAAGCTTCATCATCGAGAGCGACGAGCCCATCTCTACAAAGAAGCCGGCATCAGCAAAGGACGCCGACAAATGGCAAATACCACGCACCGGTGATGGATTCTATGTACCAAACGAAGTTCGGGTCCTCATTGATTTACCAACGCTCGCTCTATCGAATGTAAATGGGTATTTAAGAAGAAACACGATAAAGACGGAACGCTGATGGCAGCCAAAGCTGTGACTGTAGCCGTAAAGGTTTCAAACAAGTTCACGGAGCCGACTATGACGAACTTACCGCTGTTGGCTACGCTTAAATCCATCCGGGATACCTTAGCTATCACGCATTTCATGACTATGAATATCGGCAAATGGATGTGTTAATCGCTCTCGAATGGAAATTTGTGAAGCATGTGTAAGCACGGTACAACCTCCAAGCTTTTTCACGTCCTAAAAGACTCCAAGAATAGATGAAGTCAGTAAAAAGTCCATTTTATGGTCTTAAAGTTGTGCATCCCGCTAGTTGAATCTACGCTTTTGATGAATCAATCAAAGAAGCTCGGGTTTCATCAAGAACGGCTAAGAATCTGGCAGATACAGTTAAGGTGTTTGCAGTCATGTATCATTCATAACTCCGTATGTTCACGACATACTTATCATTGGAAACAACGTAGGGAAGTTACCAAACTACCAAGTGATCGTCACAAGTAAATGTTTCTCAATGAAGGACTTAGGCAAAACACAATATACTTGAATAAAAGATCCACCTGATCGAGCCGGTGAGGTCACTGGACTTTGTCGATACTTATGCCAATAAGGTACCGCAGCGTTCAACATGATTAATTCCAAGAAGCGGTAATTCCACGAGACACGTGGAGTTCAACCACAGAGCACGTCATTCCACTACTAAATACGAGACGAATGTGTAACGGGGCGACATACCTTACGCCTCTGGCTTATAGGATCCATCACGATGCCACGTCACAACACTGCACCGACGTGTCTTACGCACTGTTTCAGAATCCAAGAAGGCCTGCCTAACCCAGTAATCGGATCGTTAGGAAGTGCATTCCTAAGTATCCGGTAGCTAACTAAAGCATGCTTTCTTGGTATACGTTGCATTTATGAGTTACAATGATGTGGTACACCGACGCGCTTTCAAACCCGATGTAGACGACTATCGCTCCTGGGCCTGGGTATGTATTTTGCTCAACGGTGGAGCAAGATCTTGAGGAGTTCCAAATGTAGTACCGCTGTCATCTACCACAAAACTGAAGTACATCGCAGTCAGTTCAAGCTTAAAGAAGCATGTTTGATAAAGAAGTTCGCGGACTTAACTTCAAGCAAGTGACTTAAAGATTAAGGACCAAATGAGTTGCTTTCAGGACAATATCGGGCAATAGCCAAGCTAAGGACCCCCGAAAGCACATCACAAATCCAAGCACGTACTCGTAAAGTATCACCCGATTGTGAGATATGCCGATGTAGCGATGTCAAAGTATGTAAAGTAAACAGAGTTGACTGCCGACCCCTTTTACTAAACCACTAAGTCGCAAAGATGATGAAAGACAATGAACATAGGTCTTGTGATGTATTTCAGCCAAGCAGTTGCTGAGTCAAGATGATTATCATAAGCATGTGAACAAATATTTGAATATTATTGCTTATATTTTAAGACATTTGTTTGCTATGACTATATGTTTGAATTTACATATAATATACATGTAGCTGTGATCCTCGATGAGCGAAAGCGTTAAATCCCTAAAGTTAGTCTATGTTTTCTGCAGAGGTAACAGTCGAACCGTTAATTGGCACCTCTTCAACCCTAAACATAGATGCCTAAAAGGGCCTCGTCGACGCCGAGAAGTTGCGACAAGCATCATACGACTAACATGGTAAGCTTGATAGCGATCAAGATCGGACACGTTAGCCCGCAGGATCAGATCAATACTGCTGTCATTTGCCCCAAGGACGTGAAATTGTACGACCGAAACGAATTCATGTAAGATAATGTGATATCCGTGTCCCAGACATTTGTTTAGAATTTTAGGTTCGCCAATTCTTAGACCTAACATATATAACTATCCAGGTTAAGGCTGCCAAGCTCAGATTTTGACTACGCACCAAACGCCCGCCTTAAGCCGATTATAACGGCATACGCTGTCACACTAAACAGTATAGCGATAGATGTCGATATCGAGTGGATTTGTCCGCCCCTGATATACACAAGACCCTGCCTCTCACACAGACCGATTGGGTTTACATTGCTAAATGCTTATTCGCCCATGTTCCCGAGTAAAGAAAGTCACAAGCCACACACACTTATGGTTAGCCTACGACTGGGGGAGATCGCGTGATAAAGGAATTGTAAGATAATCGCCCTGCGGCGTTGGGAGCTTGGAAATCAACGAGAATCGTTCCATTTATTACGCCTCACAAGGACAATCAAGCAGACACCATTTACCAAATATTAAACGTGATTATCGTAACTTAGTGTTCAACTTAGTAATTGTATATTACTAGCGGGTTCTCATGTGATAATTTACGTTACGAGCTTATCACAGATCTTAATTATTAATCGCTATAATAATAGTAATTGGTCACTCATTATTATAATAAATTTACTATTATCCGAGCCTCGTATGTCACACACATAATGACGCTGAAAGTTATATTTCTATGTATGAAATTAAAGAGAACTATATAATCAGAAATGTATTTCTCAATTACAAGGGTTCTACATTTTGCGTAATATCGATTGAATAAATAATCAATTAAATGCTTATTTAATTGGTTCGAGTAATTTTAGTATTTATCGATATTGAAAGATTATCGATATTGACTCATTACTATTTAATTAGCTTTTAATTAAATAGTTCAACTCATTAGCAACTCCATTAGTGTCTTAACGAACTAATGTAGTTAATCTAGTCAAGCTAATATTTTAATCTTAAGTTGCCATCGGGCTTGCTTTAACACCTACATGTTGTAAACTTTAGGTTTTTCATCATGTTTTTGTAAAAACTTTTCACCAAAAACCAAGAGTCAGCCTTCGCCGAAATTCTCCCAAGAATTTTGGGGTTTTTCTCTGCTTTGTTCATCCTCATACTGAAGATAGATTAAGCCGATTCAACCTCCCGCGCTGACTAACTGTAGATATCATACGATTGATATTACAACGCAGAAATTGGTGGGAGTTTTCAAATTACACGCTGCACTCAAGCGTGTGGATTTTGGGTGGAATTTACTCCGCCGCACTGTGCTCCTCCGCATATATTTAATTATATTGCTAGGACAATAACGTAAGATGCGACTTTTAAAAGATCCCCTAACTACGGATTGTATTTATACTCATATATCCATAGTAATTATCTTCGCCTATTACCATTGCTCCCCCGAACAACCTTCCAGCTACTATCTTCGAAAGTAGCTCGATAACCATCACTATCCACCGACCACCGAAATTAAACTCTTCCCTAATTTCGAACATACATCACTTTGTCAGCCTGCAAAGAACCATTCGACAACTTCGCATTCACATCTCCTATACCTACTACATCCAACCTGCTCACCATCAAGAAAAATGAATGTACCCCATAATTTAAACATAATTCACCGTTACATCTTCATTACATGGCATGAAAAAAGCCTTAATCTACTATCCAGAATCAACTAAGTATCTACGTATAAAACCAAACAATAATAATTCCAAGCCAACACAACACGAGCATCACCGCAATTTCATAGGCCTCTTCACGTGACCCGGCTCTACACAACCCAACACACAAGATCGAATTACTTCTACCTCTACTGCGGATCTCCCCACTATTTTCAAAAACCTCTCGCTTCCCCCGTTTCTTCCTCTTCCTACACTTAACGTAACCCTTGCACCTTCACTACACGGCTCGCGACTCCTCGCATGTGATACGCCTCTACAACCACCTTAAGTTCAACCTTGTTAGCACTCTACAGTAATTACTAACCGCCTCATCGTCTCTAACTGCAACGAAGCCAACAAAATCGCCTCGTGATCTCATCATCAACATTAACATCTACCGGGCCGATAGTTGATTAATAATGCTATTTAAATCATATGTGTCTCGCCATGAGTGTACTTTTCCGATACATCTTAAGCGCTAAAATGCTTTTTTCGCGAGGCACTCTTTATTATTTACGTAAGGTTTCTCATACAGACAGATAAAAGCCTCTATCGCCCCCTTTCAAGGCGGTCTCCAAGAACGCAAGAATCAATGCCTCTTTAATAAATAAGTGTCCGATCACACCCAAGACCCGTCATAAATTCCATCCATTCATCCTCATCCATCTTCTCAAAGCTTCTCCCTAGCTGGGCTTGTCAGCCTTCTTTTCGCATATAATCCTCCATACACATCTTCCAACGTGGAAAATCGATTCTTATCGAATTTCTCCGCACTACGGTCACAATTCATTCGCCTATCGATTCTAAACTCATAACCAAGTTACGACTCAAGCTCTTATACAAATTGTTAGATTTAAGACCCCCAAATCCTTCCCGAGTTTCAAGCAATCAATAACAACGACGTAAATTTGCTGAAATAAACGCATTACCAAGAATTTTATATGTGTTCCTCAACGTGAAACGTATCGCCCCTGCCGCATCCACTAATAAACCGCAGATCGTTACAACCCCGCCACTACTTGAATCTATGTCGAAGATTTTTTTATACACCAAAAATCTCAACCACAAAAAGTTCCTATCAAAAACAAAAATAAACTCTCTAAGCCTTTCAAGAATAAAAACTATATTCTTCAATACTATTAAAAGCATCTAATATTATTCTGTGATGAATTTTCTCCATTCTACGATTTCATGCTGATAAATAAAACTCCGCTTAAATCATCCTATATTTATGCGCTAACAAAACCTAAGAAGACTATGTCTTTTCATACCCAAGTTTCAAAACCGCCTAAAAAATAAAAACTACTAAGATATATCCTTAAGCAAACAGAACAATTGCCCAAAACCGCCTCAAATTGTGCCTTCAATTCCAATAGTGTAGTACTCCTCCATTTCCCACTCAACCTGTTCCCAAATACCCACATGTCACCAGCACCTTCCTGATGTGTTACCCACTTCACCATGACCTCACCCACATTACCCACTATAGTTTGCTTCCCCACAAGCAAGCTGCCTCGCTGACCACACCATCTTCCTTTCCATTGATCCACCACCCTATTCCCAACCACGCCTACATCAAATGAGACTTCGCCGTAATCCCATGCCTATACTTGTTCTTCTCTCGAAACAGAACCGACATGTTTTTCACAGCACCTCTTTGTTTGTTTTTTCTCGTGCAGGTATTCATCTAGTAATGTTGGTGTATGTTGATGACATTCTGGTTACTGGCAATCTGTTATCAGCTATGGATTCATTTATTACTGCTTTTGGTTCTCGTTTTGTTACTCGTGATCTAGGTGAGCTTAATTTCTTCCTAGGTATTAAGGTCGTTAAGCAGTCTGATGGTAGTATACTTCTATCTCAGAAATAGTATATGATTGATCTTTTGACGAAAGCCAACATGTTACATTGCAAGCCTGTATCTACTCCTATGTCGACTTTTGCTGCTGATGATGTAACATCTGTCTCTGATGCTTCGACTACCACTTCTCCAGACCCCACACTATATCGTCAACTTGTTGGCTCTCTTCAGTACCTTACATTGACTCATCCAGACCTTTCCTATGTTGTTAATCGAGTCTGTCAGCACATGCATGCTCCCACTGCTGAACACTTTGTGTTGGTCAAGAGAATTCTTCGCTATGTCAAGTTTACTCTCTAGCTTGGTCTTGTAATTACTCCATCTTCAGATTTTACTATACAGGCTTTTAGTGATGCTGATTGGGCCGGTTCTGCTACTGATAGGCGATCAACTGGTGGTTATATTGTTTATCTGGGTTCTAATCTTTTATCCTGGCAATCCGAGAAGCAATGGACGGTGGCTCGTCTTCTACTGAATCGGAATATAAGTCCCTTGCTAATTGTTCTACTGAAATTTCATGGCTTGTTTCATTACTATGTGAGCTGCACATTCCTGTCTCTCAAACCCCTGTGCTTTGGTGTGATAACCTGGCACCACGTACCTGTCTGCAACCCTGTATTTCATGCTCGTACGAAGCACATTAAAATTGATTTTCATTTTGTCCTAGAGAAAGTGGCACATAAGGAACTTCAGGTTCAGTTCATTTCGACGAAGGACCAAATTACTGATGTTCTTACCAAACCTCTGCCTACTACACGTTTATCCTCCTTCAGGTCCAAACTTCGGCTTCGCTCACGGGGTGCCTTCAGCTTGTGAAGGAGTATTGATAAGGTTATAGTTAGGCTTATAGGCATATAGTCAGGATATGGAAGTGATAAGATTGTGTGTAGACTTCTGTAGGATCTGTAACAACCTTAGCATCTCATGTGGTGTAGTAGTGCTATACTTCTTGTATTTTTACTGAATATAAATAAAGAGCAACTCACACCATTGAAGATGAGAGGATTTGATAATTATCATTGCTTACTAAGTGCGGCTTAGATTCAACATTTACTACTTGTTTTGTATGTGTTTTGCTCCAATTTTTCCTTTTAACCATGTTTACCTAACAATGCAAAAATGATGTTTATCTAACAACGACGTGTATATCCGACTTAATTCATGGGCCCCATTGACATTTAATCTTTGCTCAACTGTCAAGAAATATATTCTTCTCTGTCATCATTGGTTTCTTCATCGCTTATTTTTTTTTTAAAAACAATGCTACATATCTGGTCTTTTTAACTTATTAATTAGTTGGTAACAAGTAAATAAATTACTAAGAAAGAATTCCACTTAGAGTAATTATAATTAAATTCGCTAAAGCCTTATTAGTACTACTTATTTACTATACTAAGGCGTGCAAATTGTTTTGGTAGATTGTTGAATTTAATTATTTCACCTTCTCAGCTCCTTTATAAGTTTACCAAAGTCACTTGGTTTCCGCATTCAAAGTGTTTTCATAACTTTATTTCCTTCCATCCACTTATTTAATTTGTTACCTAGCGTTACCATCCTAGCTCATTTCTTCCTCCAACTTTGACAATCTATATCTAATAAGTTGTGCTATGCAAGCTCAAATCTGTTAGAATATTAAACAATATTATGGGGAGGTCGGAATCCCCCGAGAAGATGGGGTTGAATAAAGGGTCATGGACAGCTGAGGAAGACCAAAAACTTTTAGCTTTCATCGAAGAACATGGCCATGGAAGCTGGCGAACTCTTCCAGCAAAAGCCGGTTGGTGAATTATATTATTATACCTTAATCTTTTATATGCTTCATTCTTGGAGGAATAATTCGGTTTAGGTAGTAAATTTTAAATTTGTACCAAAATGCATCGAGGTAATAATCACTATTACTAATCACGAATATGTATAAAATTACGACAAGGCTATGCTTTCTTCAATTTCTTTTATTTTCTGCATTATTAATTACTAAATTACACTTCTCTCTAAAATTTAAAAAGCTAAAAGTAAAATATTCTCTTTTAATTAATAATTTCATCTCTTAATTGATCAACATGACTTTCTACTGTGAATTAACTACTATTAAATAAAATATACTTTGTGTGTAATCTATTGTTATTATTATTATAATAGGTGTTAGTTAAATAATCATATGCTTTGTGTAGAATTATTATTATTATTATTATTATTATTATTATTATTATTATTATTATTATTATTATGTAGAACTATTGTTATTATTAATATAATATGAATTAATTAAATAAATATATTCTTTGTGTAGAATTATTATTATTATTATTATTTAATTCCTTACAGATATGAATTTTATATATTGAGATCCACAAAAATTTAAAATATACATTTTAAATCATACCAATTCAACCGATATAAAAGCAAATAATTTGATGATACTATATCACGATCACCATTAATCTATTTAGTCACGCATCAAATCATAAAGTAATATTCAGATTTTCATGATATCTCAAGTCAATCATTATTCCAATCCTGATTACAAATGTCACCTTCATGGATATGATTACAAATATCACCTTACAAATATCACCTTTCAAGCGATATTTAAAGAGATAATTCCGCAAATAATAAATTAACTACTAATTATTTCTTTGAATAATAATATATGTTAACTACTAATACTTGGGCTTCAAATATTAAATAATGATAAGTTTATATACGAAGATAAGCATTTTCGAGCAAATTATCTCCACCCACCTACGACAAAATCGAAGATACTAAATATCTCAAATTATTTCGACATACCTACGCCATAAATATTACGTTACGAAATACTAAAGTGTCACTATAATGTAAATTGATAACGTTTTACTATAATATTTTGGGATAATGTTTTACTATGAAATTGATAAAGGTCTCCGACGTTGTGGGAAGAGTTGCCGCTTGCGATGGTCAAATTATCTAAGACCAGATATCAAGAGGGGAAAGTTTAGCTTGCAAGAAGAACAAACCATCATTCAACTTCATGCTCTTCTTGGTAATAGGTATATTTCTTAATAATTTCAAATACCCCAATAATTAACGTCTTAGCTTAATTTGTATGAGTATTATTTAATTTTAAATGATTATTAGAGATGTTTTCTTTGTTTCTATTTTTAGTGATCAAGCTAACTGTTTAATTTACATGTTGAAACGTACTAGTATATAAGAATTGATATCCTTATTAACTAATATTGCCCATTATTTATATCACTAGATGGTCCGCAATAGCAACTCACCTACCAAAGAGAACCGATAATGAGATCAAGAACTGCTGGAACACACATTTGAGGAAAAGATTAACCAAAATGGGAATTGATCCAGTTACTCATAAACCAAAGAATATTGCTCAAGGATCACCAAGGCAATTAAAAGATGCTTCAAACCTTAGCCACATGGCTCAATGGGAGAGTGCTCGGCTTGAAGCCGAAGCACGCCACGGTCGAGAATCCAAATTAGTAGTATTATCTACTCCCTACCAATCCAATCAGCTCGGATTGGTATCGGATTTTACTCATCATCAGGTTCCCAATAGCACTACAACGTCAAAAATCCCACCATGTCTTGATGTTCTAAAGGCTCGGCAAATAACTAGGCCTCATGCAAATTCATCACTTCTCAATAGCTTCTTTACTTCTACTAGTACTACCCTTGAGTCTCCAACATCAACCTTAAACTTCTCCAATAACATGTTCAACGTCCCTAATTCCATTGTTTTTAATCAGAATTCAATGATTGGAGATGTAGGGATTTCCAAAGGGGGTGATGTCCAAAATAATTGGAAAGACGGAGCAAACCAAGAAATGGCACATCAAGAAGTGAGCTTCCCTAATGACAACATGGACAATTTCATTGATGGTTTTGTACCACAAATTGATCATGAAGAAGTCGATGGTGATCTTGAAGAAAACAAGAATTACTGGCACACCATACTCAATTTGGTCACATTGCAGTCTAATTCTCCCGTGATCTACAATAATTACAATAATGAATTAGGTTCTTAAATTCTTTCCTTTTTACTATATTGGTTTCTGTGACCATGTTATATTTTTTTTGGGATGTTGGCATGGGTAAACTAATGTTAAAAAAGCGCTATTTAAGCTTGCATGTATTTAGATAACGTTTGTGTAATTCCAACTAAGCTCGACCATATAGATAGATATCTCAAGTACAATTGCTTTTGTATTGCTAGATAGCAAGAAGTGATGTGGACGGATCCCTACTGTTCTTGAGCATATGCAATGGCTGTCTCCCTTCATTAAGGTGGAAGTATAAATAGCTGTCCAGCTGCTGCTATAATTGTCGAATCTATGTTTCTGAATTTCATTTAATGATTTTGTGGTCCGTTTGTTTATTTAATGCTTTCATGGTATTCAATTTGGCTAAAGCTATGTGGTCCATCATCACTATTTTGTATACTTCCATCCCTAAAAACTTGTCAATGCCTTTTTAAATTAATGATCAAAGATTGACAAACTTTACCATCTTTATTGACTTCCAAAACTACATATTGATATATTTTTTTCAAACAAATATATAACACATAAAGTTTATTCAATTTATTACAATCTTAAGAACTTAGAGTACATATTTGAAGTAAGTGTGACAATCTAACACTTGTTCTTTGTCCATGTTTGATCTTATATATACTCTTAGAATTTAATTTGGAATCTGATAACGAAAATCAGCTTTTAATACCTACTACTACAAAATAACACTCAACATTACTTACTTGGGGATGTTAGAATGCTAAAAAACGTTGTCTAAGTTAATCTTAGATGGCGCTTAAAAGCGACGTCCAAGCGACGTCCAAGTTAAAATTTTATTTTATTAGAAAAAAAGTGAAAATAAAGCCTAATAATATACGTACTGTACTACTCCATCCCTTCCATCATTCACACGATCCACCTACAACCTGTACCCCTACCCACCACCACCTCCACAGATACTCCTACTCCCCCTGTTGCACTTCACCCACCTCCATCTCCTCACCCCCAACAGATACCCCACTCCCAAATAGATAATACTACTTCCTACACGTAACCCTTGTCCCAAAATTATTGTCCATTTTTATTTTAATAACTTCTAGCCCACTAACTCGCGTATGCACGAAGAAAAAAATAACTCAATAATAACCATTATTAATTCATCAATTTTTTCCATTAAATCCAATAAAATAAAAATGGAAGAAAAAGCATTATATATTATTTAGACTTTATTCTTTGCTCTGATAAAGGCCTTGCCAAACTATTCATCACGATTTTGCCCCAAAATCTATCGTTTATATATTATTTATTTGAGTATTGTGTTGTAATTGTTTTTATATTAATTTATGGTGTTTTTGAATTTGTTGATAAATTTAAGACCCACGTCAAAATTTAGCCGGAGGTTCAATAACGCTTAAAAATTTAACTTTGATATTACTTAGTATCATGCTAGCATTGTTTGGTTTTTGTTAATTTTGTGTTGCTAATTGCATGAATTTAACTACTACTCCATGTCTTAATTTGCCTTGAGGGTTGCAAATAATCAATTAAAATTTTTAATCTCGCTCGAGTTTAGTATCAAGCATTTTTTTTAATTTTATGGTTTGCTAATTTTGTTTGTGTTTTTTTAATTTGTCTGATATATGAACTAGTTATATTTTTTAAGTTTAGCCAGAGCAAATCAAAGGGCTGAAATTATAGTTCTCGCTTAATATTGATTTTACATAATTTTGTGAAGTTTATTAAAATCAACTAGTTATTTGATACGCACATTGATTCGATATGTCGTGAACTGCTATATATACGTGATAATGGCACATTAATGCTGGCTAACTAGTTATATATACGTTATACGGACACATCACGGGGTGTTTACATATTGAGAAAGCATTGAACTATTTCAGATATATGTTAGCGTGGTCAGTCAGATTTATGTTATATTTCAGAAGCTTGGTAATTACGATCGAAATGATTTTAAGTTTAACGTTTCATTAAGGCAAGAATACAATGAGGGAGTTTATTGACTTTGTTTAATGAATTTCAAAACAAAAACGATTTCATATCCTTCTTGCTGGAAGCAAGCCAATCATGTTGTTAGGATGCACGAACTGGGAAGAGCATTTGATAATGCTTTCGATGTATACACCTACACTTCACAACCCACCTGCATCTACCCTGCTCGAGCTCAATTTAGACATGGAGAGAATGTGAACGTAAGAATGGCGCGGAATAAATCCCTCAAGGATATCGAGAACATTTGATTGATCGTCCTTAATTATTGAATAAATTAAAAATGATTTAAGCAACCCCAAGTGAACAAGCGCAGTTTACAAAAATTAGATTTAAACTATTGTCTTGTATAATTTAAAAGCCAAATACACGGACCGATTCATCTTTCACATCTACTACAGTGTTAGCACCACCCCAGGATAATGCTACACTGAAGAACTTAGCAATGCAAAACAAGTGTTTAGTTCTATCAATCAAACACTAGAGATATACGTGACGTAAAATGATTACATATTTCGAAAAGTACATGCATCATCAAAGAACGTCCAAAGTTGTGAATGCCCCAATGCTATGCTAGTTATTGCGATCTACCTCAGCCAAGTTTTCCACTTCTACCTGTGCTTTAATGTATGTATCGGAGTGCAAATTACGCCGAGAAATTGACATGTCATTTGATAAAAGTGTTAAAGATCGGATTCTCAGACATCCAATAACGATCGCCAAATGAAGAGTTTCATACTAAGTACCCGTATCTAAGTAAAATGAACCTAAAACTTTACTGGCTTGTACTGTCATCGACGGACCAATCATGGGAATACAAGAAAATTCTGCTTAAATAGATGGCCTAGTTTTGGTAATATAATAATTTAGCCTATGGTTTTGTACGTAAGTCAGAATATTTGATATCGGGTTTTATGACCGATATCCTGGACTTAAACAACTGGGAACCATTTGATGTACTGAACCTTTAATCGATGATTTAAAGTTGTCAGTGGAGAAGCGGCATACAAAATGTTTATGACGGTCGGGCAATTAGGTTTAATTGGTGGCTGATGTCGCTTGGAAATAATAAATGACTTTTCAAGAAAATTTATCGGTATATATATTATAAAAGCATAAATATGCATGTCCCAAGCGTGAATATAAACCACTTTGCTCGATTAGAATTTAGTAAAAAAGGAAGCTTGCATTGGCATCGTAGGTTTTTGCGTATTTATACGAATATTGAAAGCGTATTCAATGTTCGATTGAAAATGTGAAAATTAAGGACTCCCTTGTTTTAATAAAGCAAGAGGCGTTTGAGCAATGGAAATTTGTAAATTCTCTGGGAAACAAAATGCTAAGCCTGTCATCTAGGGTTTTAAGAAGTGTTCAATTTTTTTGGGAGTTGGACTTTGGTTCAAATATTTAGCAATCGACATTTCATAGACATTACGCATCACGAGAAAAACATCGAAATTGGTGGTTTATACATTATCGTACAAAGTGGTAAAACAAAAGATATAGAAAACTCGAGGAAAGGACTTCGATACAATCGGGGATAAAGAGAAGTACCTAATCTATGGGGTGATATTAAATATATCGAGCCCTCAGCTTGCACATACTTAGTAAAAAGGAGAGAAAAAGTTTCCTATCGCACTCTAGGATCCGCTATGTCCCCGGTGGTTAATCATCAAAACATCGAAAAGTCTAGTATTTGTAAAAGATTCAAAGATGAAGCGTTAAAGTCACTTGATTGTCATATCTCATGGAAAATTTCGATTCAAGTGACAATACGATCTATTTTGCTCAAGGAGTATGGTAACAAATTACTAAGTTACGTTTTATTCTTTAAGCGCCCATTCGTAGCAGTTGACGGACTCGATAAACTACCAAGTTTACAAGCCGGGGTTGTTGGACCCTTTGTGAGCCGAAATGTACTTTCCAGCCATCTTCTTTGATATTATAGTACACTTGGCTATTCATTTAGTCGAGGAGATAAGAGCTGACACCGACCTCGGTGTGGACGTGACTTTGAAAGGTATATGAAAGTTTTAAAGAGATGTGTCAAAAAATGTAAGCCTAATTTGTGGTCAGACGCTAAAAGCGTAATTTAACGGGAAGAAGCCGTGGAATTTTGCATCGAGGCAATCTCTCCCGCGCATAATCGATAGTTGTCGAAAAAGACACATGTTGTAACAGCAATACGTACATCCTAAAAAACACAAACGAGGTTAGATCTTATATTGACATTCATAAATAATATTTCTGAAAAAGACAACTGTAGCCGAGCCGTACGGTTTGCGGGAAAGAAGACAATCGCACGCTCATTTCGATTGAAAAACACGCTAAACAGCTTGTTGACTCGCTTTCAAACACACAATCAAATGGTTATCAAGAGGTCCTCATATGCATGTTTTTTCATACAATTCTACACTCAGCACGGGTAATGCTCTACACCAAAGAACTCACGAAAAGGTCTAGCACAAATGTGGGATAATACTTTGTAGTCGAGAACTGTAAAATCACAAAGCAAAGTTATATTAATCCGATTTATACCAAGAATTATTTTGGCTGAAATATCGAGCATATACGGAGTTTGATTATGTCAACTCACTGTTCGGGCTTGTATGTAGTAGAGAATAAATACGGAAAGCAAGATCGATGAAGTCGGGTTTTGTAAAGAGTAGACTCTGGCTGTGGTCGGGTTCGAAAGAGATTCATTCCATACTAGCTTCACAAGCTGTAGACGATGCATGCTCGTGATTTGTTCCTTTATATGATTCCGCAGGTATATCTTTAATACTTTTACCATTAGTGTCATAATTTCTATATACTTACGCAATATCACGTGATATACTAAGTCATGACATGGGCATAATAATGCTGATACGTGATTTCTATGCTATACGGGCACATTGATGTAATATATCGAAAGGCGTTTAAAGCGATATAAGTAACATTGACGCGATATGATTTCTAGGCGCCATATGGGCAATATCGACGTGATACGTGATTTCCTTATGCCGACATGGGCAATATCAAGGTTGAAAAATCAATGAAAATCGATTCCCTATTATTATGTCCGCTGCGACAATCACAGATCAATTCATTTACCAGTCAAGTTAAACGCGACATCGAAACTTTGTTGCCTCATCTTTTAGTAATCAGAGTATTACTAGTGTGGCTCATGATAATTTAAGGGGTTAAAGCATTGCTAGATCTTACTTCAATCATTATAATAATAGTAATTGGTCGATTATTATTATTATACAACTTACTATTATTCGAGCCTGGGGGAAGGTCAAACACATACGTAATATTTGGAATTATATTTCATGCATGAAATTAACGACTTGTAAATCGAGCGAATTGATGATGTATCTTTTCAACATATATATATTTGTCAAATATAAGTCGATGAACATCAATTCGTTAAACTCTATGTTTTAATCAACGTAAGCAATTGAAATCACTTAATAACTCGATAAGTTATTCGATAACGACTCGCGGTGATTTTAAATTCTGACTCGCTGCTTAATTAAAGTTTTAACAACTCACTAAATGACTCATTATTTTATTAGAGTCATAATGGTCTAATTGGCTAACGAGTTAAACTAATTCTTTAACGAGTTTAACGCTTTTTGAATAGTATTCGTATTTAAATATACAAGTGGTTTTTTCATTTCATGAAATCAAAACCCATCATCTCCTTGAAAAGTTCTGCCTTCCTAGAATTTGGAAGAGATTTTTCTCTAATTTTGTTCTACTCTAGCAAGTTCAAGTTTTCAATTGGACATTCCTTCCCTCAAGCAGTATTAAATCTAAAGGTTATCAAGCTGTGTTTGACAAACAATCGAGAGTTTTCAAGTGGGCACTAATGAGGCTTGGCTGTCACGAGTTGGTTTCATTTCAGCTCTTCCGCTACAATATAAGAACCCTTTTATTCATACTGCAATTTATGTGTTTTAGATTAATATACATCATTTGAGGATCCTGGATGCTAATTCTGGTGTTTTATTACCAGTAAAATTCATACTAGATTCTAAATACATCGATGTATATATCGAAGTTGTATTTCAGATGATACGGAGCGTTAATACTGGCGCGATATATCGAAGTTTTGTCGGCGTGATATTGGGGCACATCGATACAATTATTAGCGTTGTATAATCGGGTCTTGTTTATAAATGATTTCTCTTTTGGGGGCGGTAGTCTGTGGATCTGCTCGTGGATTCACCATCATATTTTAAGCGTCGATCGGATCGCGTTTAGAACAAGAGGCGTAAAACGCACACCAATCTCTACCTAAACTTGACCAAGGAGAATATGTTTTAGCGAGATTGTCCCCGGCCACAGATACCCCTTTGCCATGTCCTAATGTCGGTGCGTAGATTACTACCGTCAGTACGATCGGGGTACATTTGTTGAACGGGCAATTTGAGTCGGGTTATCTTACAAAGAAAGGTAAATATATAAAATGATTATAACTTTAATGCGTGGTTAGTTGTTCTTTTTAGACTGTATAGTTGGAAAGTATTTTTCTGTGTTTTAATATTAAACGCCCTGTAAGGGATAACTCTGGTGTCGAGTCTATTCCTCCAACAAGCCGTGAGGAAGACACTTATCCTCTAGGCTTAATTCTAATCTCTCTACGTGCTTTTTTCTTTGTAAGGCGATGCTCAAAAGAGAAGATTCGCTTGTTGTTTCAATGCCCGAGTCGCTTGGGGGCGCCAAGCCACGATCATGTTTCTTTCGAGCAACGCCAAAGAGATCATAACACGCAGCTTGGCTATGTCCTTCTTTCTACTATATGTCTTTACATAAGGTAATAATAATAATATATTCTATCTAAGCCAAGCTGCATATCCATTTAAAATATGTAGTTACTAATAATATATTCTCTATCGAAGATACTTCAAGGACACAGTATTTGGTCAACGAGTAGCGAACAACAAAGTTAAACACAAATATGGTGTCGAGTAGGTTCTTCTTTGTCTCTCCACATATGCAACTTGAGCATACTCATTTGGTGGATATATTACAAAAGCATGAAGGACAAGATCATCTCGTCATGATACCATATAATATCGGGTTAGTACATAATATTTTCGTATAAATGAGCTAATAGATAATTTCATGTTAGTATAAATATTTCCGATACTAATTAAGATTATTGAAGGACAGAGGGCATTATTCAAGCGCTGTTGTCATCAACAATTAAGAATATATATATATATATATATATATATATATTATATGAATCGCTTACGAGTACATCACACCCATAAAGATCGAAAGGTATTTCAGCGTGATAAATCAATGTGTATTCATCCGATTATTAACAATATTTATTACCTTATTTTTATTACTTCTCCTTATGAATTTGTTTATTTTAGTGTTACGACATCATCGAAGCCACGAAGAAACAAAGTAGTTCAAGTCGAAAAGAAGTTTGTTTCCAACTATCGGGTTATCGTGGAGTATATTTGAACCTTTTCTAGCAACAATAATTTGAATAGTATTACATGCAAATTATAACTTTGTTTCGAATGATTCTATCTAGTTGCTCAAAGCAAGATCCGCTGTGTTCTATCAGTCGATTTTACGCTCTGGTTGCTTTTACGGAGGACATTTTGTGAATATGGAACTACCACTCTTTGGGCTTGTAAGTCATTTTAAATATGTGGATGTTGATACTACTAAAAAGTCAAAGCGAAGTATATAATTTGTTATTTAATTTTTTCAAGATTCCTAAAGATCATGCTGATAGTTTCATGATTTATTTAATTACTCATGTTCAACACACGGCGTGGTTATCTATACAAATGATACTTCAAGACCATTATGTAGGCGAAGAGTTTCATCGATGAACATAACTAGCTCGAGTATTCGCGTCCGAAATTATTAGTTTTGTTAGATATCGAGACATGTTCGCTTAGCCATATTTTGAATTTTGATATGTCGGGATAAATGTACGCTTAGTTACATTTTGACCTGATGTATGTCGATAAAATATAATACGTATTCTAGTTACATTTGGATTTTACGTATGCTGG
Organism: Lithospermum erythrorhizon; assembly: GCA_019722365.1. Lineage (NCBI taxonomy): Eukaryota > Viridiplantae > Streptophyta > Magnoliopsida > Boraginales > Boraginaceae > Lithospermum > Lithospermum erythrorhizon. Next base: position 39,696 of record JADFUC010001001.1, on the reverse strand, counting down.
TGACACGTTGACGATATTTAACTTGAATTTAATATATTGCTTGCGACATTAGTCGTAATTTTTAGGTATATAAATTAATACGGGTGAAGAAGCAAAAAGCATGAGAAAAATGCATTAAACGACACGATGCTCAAAAAGTAACGCCTAAGTATTAATTTAGATCACAGCCAGAAAAGTTTAATGCCTAAGTATTAATCTTGACAAGACTCAAGCAACGTCTAAGATTTAACTTAGACCTGAGCTGTCTAAGTGATAACTTAATTTTCGCCACTTTGTTCTAACTTAAATATCGCATATAATTAATGTATGTTTTTAGTGACGTTTTAAAACTGGCTTTTTTAAGCCGACGCCTAAGCTGTTTTTCAATAAGACTTCAGTAGTATTTCACCACTACATCTACTTAACTAGTAAGTCAATTACTAGAGAGACTTCTAACCCTTAATCTTAATCGTATACTAACCCTTTATTTAAGAAAATTAATGTGAATGCTATCTATCTCATTAGAGCAAACGATCATTTGTCCTATATGGTGTCTAATGAGACCATTTATATATAATTTGAAGTGCAATTTATAATATATACATGTTCCAAAATATATATTATCTCGCTCCATCAATTTTTTATAACAAAATAATAAGTATATCTTATCTGATAATATTTGTATGAGAATTGATAGATACTATGGTAACATGATTTAATTTTTTAGATCGTTTCTTCTTCTTTGTATAATCATTGTTCTCTAAGCTCTATCTGCAAAATTTGTATGATATGAAGAATACTAATTTGTATAGTCACAAAAACGAACTAAAATTTTAGCTGAACCCCTCGTATAGTCGTTAATATTTCTCCAATTATGTTTGGACTCGACTCTTGTACATCTCTACTTATAATTCGATGGAAATTATTTTCACGCAGAATGTTGCACACATATCCGTCCAAACATGCTATTGACGGTACATTTTGTACATTTTGCACGATCGATTATTTTTATTTTACTAAAAAAAACACGGATCGTGTAATTTACACGATCATGATTTTTATTTTGGATTTATGGGAATAGATCCATCATGATTCTCAATTTCCCCCAACATACCACTAGTGTTTGTAGAAAGTTCATATTAGTGGCGATATAGTCATTCCGTCCATCTTAGAGACTGTTTCACTATCTATATAGCTAAGCATCTCGTATAGTCACAAAATCGAACTAAAATTTTAACCGAGCCCCTCATATAGTCACAAACCCGAATTAAAATCTCTCTAACTAAATTCTGACTCGACTCGTATACTACCCCCAATTTCCTAAACCCTTGCAGACAAAAAACATTTCCTCCGCCACCCCCCCAACAAAAATGGCTTTGAACAGAAAAGTAGGTGGCGCCGCCTTGGGCCTCCGCAGATGCATCCATGCAATTGCCCAACAACCACCTTTGAGTAACATCATCACTCCCTCCACCAACTCATCACCACCCATAGTTTTGCCTGAAGATGATAGTACAATTAATGACAATAATTTTGGGTTTGAATTTTCTGATAATTTATTTATTGGTGGGTCTTTGGAGCTCATGGCTGTCCCCAAGAAGAAGGTAATGGACAAATTGTTAGTTGGTAGTTGATTATTTACTAATTTATGAATGTAAATTTATTGTATGGTGAAAAAGATTGGATTTTTAATTTTCTTGAAAATGGATGCTTGAAAATTGGAATTTTTACTTATTGCAATATTGGGTTTGAGTTTTAGTCATTGATGGGTCTATGGAGCTCATGGTTGTTACTTGGTAGTTGATTGTTTAGCATTTTTTTACTTGTTTGAAGGCAAAAAGATTGGATTTTTAATTTTCTTAAAAATGTATACATGGAATTGTTAGCTTAGTATGTGAATTTAGCATCACTTAAAATTGTTACTTGGTAGTTGATTATTTACCAATTTATGAATGTTAAGTTGTTTCGAGGTAAAAAGATTGGATTTTTAATTTTCTTGAGAAGGTATGCTTGGAATTGTTAGCTTAGTATATAAAATCCCCCATCAATTGCAATTGTTTCCTCTGTGTAATAACAATGTTGAGTTTATGGAGCTCATGGCTGTCCTCACGAAGAAGGTAAAGAAAAGATTGTTACTTGGCACTTGATGTTTTTATCGATTTAAGAATGAAATGTATTTTGTGGTGAAAAAGATTCGATTCTTTTAATTTTCTTGAAAATGGATGCTTAGAATTGTTAGCTTAGTATATGAGTTCACCATCAATTGAAATCATTGACTCTGTGTAATAACTATGTTGGGTTTGAATATTATACTTTCATTGATGGTCAATGGAGCTCATGACTGTCCTGAAGAAGAAGGCGAAGCAAAAGTTGTTAGTTCCTAGTTAAATTTTTACCAATTTTTTTATATAATCTTATACTATGGTAAAAGGATTCGACTTTTTTTATATGCTTTTCTTTTTAAACTAGTGCTTAGAAATGTTAGCTTAGTATATGAGTTCCACATCAATTGCAAACATTATATCTGTGTGATTGTTATTGATTGCAATTTCCCACGCATTTCTTATTAGTCAATTTTCCCCTGATTTAGCTTTAGTTTGTAGCGGTGTAATGGTAATTTTCATGTTTGGGAGATGTGGTATTGAACTTTTAACAATTTCATCGAAGAACTGGCATGTTATTGAAGTAATTTCCAGTGCTTATGAATGTAATCAGAGAGGCAGAAAGTCAGATGTAGTGTTTATCTTTATTTTTGTATGGACTTATTTACTCTCACCACAAAATGACTCAAGTGTATTTAAATCACGCAGACTTCTCGTCACAAGAGGGGTATCAGAAATGGACCCAAATTTCTGAAACCTGCACCTGTGATTATCCGTTGCAAGTAAGTGAAATACATTTGCACATCATCCTCTTGAACTAGAGTTAATTATATTCCTTTCATCAACACCTTATTGAATAACTTCACCAACTTTGCTACATAGAAACTATTTGACAATGACAATCTTCATGAGGATACTGTCTGCAAATAGTGAATTATACAGTATATGTTTTAAGTAGATGTTGACTGTTGCATAGATTGGATTGAGAGAAGACAAAAGTAAAAAGGCATAGGCAACCCTTTACGTTCTATAAGAACTTATTTCTTACTAAACCTTTTTATATAGAAGCCAGTGTTTGGGAAGTAAAGTTTCATTGGTTACAACTTAGAGGATACAGATTACAGAGGGAACTTGATGCCTAAACTTTAAGTGGATAGCAGCACTCTGGTGATTGTAGCCACCTTTTTTCCGATATATGGGCAAGGCTTAATATTTATTAGATCTAAGTGCTGAGATCTGTATGAAAGTGGATCGAGGATACTGAAAAATATTTGACCCCATCTTAATGTTTCATATCGTCTTACCTCTACAACCTTTAAATCTAACTTTGGTTGCAGAGTGCTTCCAAACTATACTGCACAATGTTTTCAAATATACTGATCATATGTTGGTGGAACCTTGGTGTTGCAAACATTGTTGAATTGATACTACTGTTATGATTAAATACAGGGTGTGTGGTCGAGTGAAGCTGCCACACTTCTTCTGCTGCAGTGGTATCAAGGAGGATACTGGAGGACAGGGTTAGCCAACTGCAAGCAATAGTGAAACGTAGGTGGAAGTTCTAGTTATCCATTCTCACAGAACTCATTAGTAGTTGCAGGAAAGCCTGAACATTTTCCTTTCTGAAAGAGGAACCTCGTCCAATGCGTTCTTTTAGTTTTTTTTTTTTCTTCTATTACAGCGCTAATGGCGTTAGATATGAATGATTTTTATGTGAGAACCATTGTTGCCATATGTAAAGGCAGTTGTATCAATATACAAATGCATTTTGATTATCAACTGGAATAAACCAGTGGTCATATGATATTACTCATATGATGAAGAGTCCTCGTAGTGACAAAGGACCGATTTTATATATAAAAAAAAACATTCATACTGTATGTAGTTTAAGCTTCATTAGAGGATTGAATAGGAACTCAACCAATTTTTACACATGTATAGCTAGTTTTTAGTGGTATGGCACCATTCAATTCTCAAACTAGCAAAGATTGATTATACTACTTGAATTCGAGACCTCAGTCATACAATAAGATTAGTGATAATTGTGTTTTAAGTAAAAATTTAACATACAATGTACCCGTGTTGAAACATTTAAATCAAAGTATGCTTCAATATGTGTCACAAAGGTATACGACTTCATGTCATTCCCTAGTAATTGTGAATGAAGATAAGCCACTCATATAATACTTATTGTTTCAATATTTTTGTGTCATGATACATAAGTACAAAGATTGACACATATGATTCGGAACATAATTATTGGTAAAAGGCTTTGAGTCTTTTTAAATACGGTATTTCTTTTTATCTGATTATTGGATTAAATTAAATAAATGACATGGTACCATATTGAAATTGGATTAAAGGGAAGTTGAGTTCGCGGCCAGGTTAAAAGGCTTGGCATTCCCACTTGATTTCACTCCTCACAGATTTTTAGAATTTATTCAGTCGCGAGGGGGCTTCGACTTTCAGTCACATGAGTGGCATAATCTCGTATTGAAGTGGTTTAAATGATAGTTTAAGTCGCGGCCCAGGTTGAGGCAGCGTTCGCGATTTGGTGCAGGTATCAGGGGCCGCAGGTTTCGGAGCGTTACGATGGCCGGCTTCATCGTTTTAGAGATTGACACATATGATCCGGATCGAAGTTTAAAACTAATCAAACAAAATAATTAAGATTACTTTTATGACAATCAATTATTAGATGAATCTATATACTAAACCATGATGCTTATCTCCCTTGCTTGTGACCTTTGCTTACGTTTATTCAATTTCACAAGGCATCCCACATACATCCCTTTAATCAAGCATCCTAGTCATCATTTGGAAATAAAAGCATATCCTTATTAATTCCTTAAACGATTTGGAAATACGTTGACCAAAAACATTAGCAATACATGATTAAATTAATATTGTTAATTTTTATATTTTGCAACTAACAATGTTTGAATTATAATTGAATATCATAGAGGTTACGTATGGGAAGTTCATGATTAGAAACACGGTTAATTATTGATAATATTTTGTCATCATTTTTTTGCTTCATCATAAAATCAGCTAACGCCGTCGAATCTAGGTGTCACACGACATGTCTATGTCCACTTGGACCCATATGTACAATACTCATTCCATCTAAAAAATATTGTATAATTTTAAGTTTCGATGATTGATTTTTTCAAATTTTAATTAAATATTTATTAATATGTTATGTAATATTTGATGAAAATAGTAATTTTAATATTTTTATCTTAGTGATAGATAATTTTGATTCACGTTAAAATTATACATGTCAATTAAGGTCGTAAGGTTCGTTTTGTTTTTTATTTAGTTAAGCAACTGAAGTCACTGCCAGCTGCTGATAGAAATTGGAACGTTTCATGCAATTCCACACCTAAAAGTATCTGTCTTAGAAAACCTATAAATACATTTGAAAATATGAAATGCTTGCAAGTTTTCACATTTTATTAAGTGCCAAGTTGACAAAAAAGGTATACATTTTTCATTTTCAAGAAGTATTTTCTGTATGTACATATAGTCTATAATTTTGAGCAATCTGATCTCTCAGCATGCTATAATTCTGTTGTTTTTTTGTGTGTTGGCGTTGACTTTAGTGGAAATAAGTTGACATTTAACAGCTAATAATGCACATGTGTACATTTTTGTCAAGATGGTAGTAATATATTTGCTTTTTGTGTTCCAGTTTTCTTTATGCAATGCTGTGTTCATTTTCTTGAGTGTTTAATCTTGTGGGTTAGACTTGCTGGAAAAGGTGCAATAGAAAAGGCAAAAATCAGATTATTTTTTTTGCATGTACTTTTGTGCTGATCCATGTAGATTATTCTGAAATATTTTGATTTCAGTCCAATTGTATATTTATTCTAATAAGGGAGAGTAAAATTTGGAGCCCTGTATTGTAATTTGATATTATGAATGTGTCCTTGTAGAAATTGGTGGCTTGTAAGTTTTGTCACATTGGACATTACCAGACTAGAGATTGTTAGTCTGTTTTGTTTATGGAAAGTGACAGAAGATGGCTCCAAATCCAAAATATATTCAACAAATTCACATAATGGGAATGTGTTTGGCTGAGTTCTTGCTTGTTCATAATATCCTTTTAATTGCGGTCCAACGCAGTTCAGTTATTTTATTAAATGATTTAAGACATTCACCTAATCTTATCTGCAAACTATTCTTGGGTCAATTCCGAAACAGCATCCCTGTTATCACAGTGGTAAGGTTGCGTACTATCTCCCTAACCCCGCTTAAGCGAGAGCCTCTTTAGAGGCATGGGTTATGTTGATGTTCATCAGCAAACTATTGTTTTTCTTCGGATCTGGTATACTTATTAGATTTTTTGTTGCCTTGTAGAAGTATTACAATTCTCATATAGAGAAGTATACAAGAAGAGCAGCAAGTGGAAAGTGGAAACATGAAGTTTGGGAAGGAATTCAATAATCAAAAGGTGCCGGAATGGATAGAAGCCTATGTAGATTACGACGGGCTGAAACAAATATTGCACGGGGTTCGTTCGTCAGAACAAACTAAGCAACCTCAAACTCCACTCAGAGTTTTGCAGCAGAAATTAGGAATGAGCAGGCCGTTTAGTGGTTTAAACTTGCCACAATATGATGTCCAGAATATAGGGGATATAGAAGATCAGGTGATCGCTACAAATGCAATGCTTCTAGACAATTCCAGAAGGATATATAGTAGCAGATTTTTACTGACGCCTGGAGATGGGCGAGAGAATGATATCTTATTCTTTCAGAAGCTTGATGACGAACTCAACAAAGTGTATAATTTTTACAAGGATAAAGTTGAAAAAGTGATGGGGGAAGTGAATTCTCTCAATAGGCAAATGGAAGCTTTAGTTGCATTGCGGATCAAGGTCATGAATAAAGATTCCGATGCACCCAGTTCATTGTTAAGTCTTTCTACGGATATGGAATCATCAGCTCCTTCAAAAGTAACTACTCCAAGTAGAGCTGGGACTGAAGGTGTGTTAGGAAGTTGTACAACATCATAATTATACTCAATTTATGGTTCGAGTTTGGAATTAAAATTTTATACGAACAGTATGAGTATTTCCTCGTTGTAAGCTTGATATGGTACATATCCATGACTAATAATGTTGCCATTTGTGGTGATTCAGCTTTTGCAGAAATTCTTGCCAGAGTGAAGATCTCAAATACACTCGAAAACCCAATGTCAACTATCAGAGGTCTCTTAAAAGATTCGAGAGAGAAGAATTTGAGGTTTAAGAAACATGAACTAAGAGAAGTAGAGGAAAGGTTGAAAATTATTTTTATTGAATTCTACCAGAAGCTTCATTTGTTGAAACACTTCAGGTAAGGTATGAAATAAAATCCATCACTTTTCGTAATAGAAGAAATATAAATCTTCATAACGCTGAAAATTGTTAAACAGCTTCATGAACCTGTCAGCCTTCTCCAAAATTTTGAAGAAGTATGAAAAGGTAATTAGCTCCTTTCATTTTTGCCTCAATTGCCAGATTTGGAGAAGTGAATAACTTATCAAAATATAGTAAGAGTTAGTGTTCTGCTATGTTGCTTACGCAAATTATTTAACGAAATCAGATCACATCAAGGAGAGTCGCAAGATCGTACATGAAAATGGTGGATGATTCTTACTTGGGAAGCTCGGAAGAGGTTTGCACACCATTCTTTACTGAAAAATAAAGAAAAATCAATCCCTGCCTTTAATTGGCACAGTATGAATACTTTAGAACTCGAAATAATTGGATGGGATTCCCAGATCTTCACTTTGCCTTAAGAGTGAAAAGACACAAACGTTATATGTGAAGTTCATGAAAGAATATGGTGATTGTCCTTCAGGAATCACCTTTATATTGACACTACTATACAATTTTGCATTATGATCAACCAGAAAAATTGCATGAAAGTATATTCAATGCGTCTCATTATATTTTCGATTGGAATCTTAAAAGCATGTAATCGAGTTTGCTGATTTTCTCTGCACTTCCCTTTGAGAGGATTCCTTTGGAGCTTACATGGCTTGTATGTTACTGCATAGGTGATCGGTTTATTGAACAGGGTGGAGGAAATTTTTGTGAAGCACTTCTCAAATTCAAATCGTAGAGACGGAATGAAATTACTGAGGCCAAAACGGAGAAGGGAACAGCACAGGATAACATTCTTTTCAGGTAAGTAGGAAATCTTGCTTACAATCCTTACCTCAGGTGTCGCTGGATACTAAAAATCTAACCATTTATGAATTCAAACTAGAGCAACTAACAGTTATTCAACTTAATCTTCATTTACAGGCTTTTTCGCTGGTTGTTCAGTTGCTCTCTTTATTGCTGTCATTCTTCAAATCCAAGCAAAGAAGATAGTCGACAGAGAAGAGACTAACTTGCATGTCGATACTATCTTTCCTCTGTACAGGTAAACATTAACTTACTGGAATCTCTCCCCTCGAACTAATGAAAATATATCTTTATATATTTTATGTTCTTAATAACATTAGAGGCATGGTGGAACCTTTTGCAGTTTCTATGCATACATTGTAATGCATATGCTCTTATACGCTGCAAATATATATTTTTGGAGGCGCTACAGAATCAACTACACTTTCATATTTGGTTTCAAGCAGGGAACTGAATTAGGCTATCGACAAGTTTTTTTCCTGAGCAATGGTCTAGCGATGCTAGTTCTTGCTACCTTCCTTGCACATTTGCACTTGAAGATGGATCCTAGAAGTCAAGACCATCTATTGGTTGACTTTTTTCCTTTGGGCTTATTCATTGTAAGATTTGTTTCCTTACTAAATACAGTGAAATGCAACTACATGAGTATATGGGATATCGATATGTTATCTACCCTTACAGATTCTCCTTCTTGTGGTGTTTTGCCCATTTAACATTGTTTATCGATCAAGTCGGTTCTTTCTTGTCAGATGCATGTTTCACTGTGTATGTGCTCCTCTATACAAGGTAACATAATTTAAGGGAGTTTCAATATTTTTGGCTTGATATAATTTTCAGATTTCTTTTTAAAGAAAAGAATACATCAATGACATTTATCCTTGGTTTCAAATATGTGCAGGTTACTCTTTCGGATTTCTTCCTTGGAGATCAACTTACTAGTCAGGTTCAATCTTGTGCTCTCGAAAAATATTAACCTTTGTATATCTTGTTTTTCAACTCTTGTGCCCTCTCTTCACATTTGATTCCAGGTCCAAGCTATTAGAAGTTTGGAGTATTATATGTGCTACTATATTTCAGGAAACCATTCTCGAGAGAATAATATGTGCCATAACAAAGATGTGTATAATGTCTTCTACTTCATCATAGCTGTTATACCATACTGGCTACGTTTCCTCCAGGTTCGCCATAGTCATCCCTCTCCGTAATAGTTGTGAATTTGCAATGTCTGATACATTTTGTACTTCTTTGCATCTCTATCTGACAGTATTAACTATATACTTACGATTCACTGTAGTGTATTCGTCGTTTGGTTGAGGAGAAAGACTCGACTCAAGGACAGAACAGTCTCAAATATTTATCGACTATAATTGCAGTTGTCATTAGAACAGCTTTTGAACTTAAGAAAACAGCTACGTGGGAGGTTTTTGCTGTGGTGTTCTCGATCATTGCAACTTTGGTGAATACTTACTGGGATATTGTGAGGGACTGGGGACTTCTACGAAGGAATTCAAAAAACTCGTTTCTTAGAGATAAACTTGTTCTTTCTCATAAAAGTGTGTATTTTATAGCTATGGTACGTATCAAACAGGCCATGACTATTTTCTTGCTTCTGTACTGAATTCCATCGTTCCTGTTTCAGTACACTTTAAGCTCTTTTTTGTTGCAGGTCCTTAATGTCCTCCTTAGATTTGCTTGGCTTCAATTGGTATTGACGTTAGACATCCATTCCCTGCGTGGTATTGCCCTGTCGAGCTTATTTTCATGTTTAGAAATCCTTCGACGAGGCATGTGGAACTTCTTTAGGTAGCCCGTCTTCTTTCTCATTAGTCTTATAAGCTTCATAGCATCTTCATATCTCTCATTGCTACCTCTCTGTGCTAATTCCTTGTTGGTATCGCTTAGGTTGGAGAATGAGCACTTGAACAATGTCGGGAAGTACAGAGCATTCAAGTCGGTTCCTCTCCCCTTCCTGTACCACGATGACACAGTTGAGAGCGATGACAAGGATGATTAAGCTTCTGTTGATTAGCCTTCTTTGTTTTCGAAACTCGGGCATAGGTAGAGCATAACTTCATCATATTAGTACTGTGATTATCAATGGTGGATTGCCAAACTCATTGCCAGTCCTATATCATCAACTACGCGACTCGCATGAATGGAAAGATCAGAGGTTTGGCACTTCTTTGGAATAGAAAACAGAAAAGCGCTGGTCTATAAAGAAGAAGTTGTTAATATTTCTTAGAATTTGGGGTTTGAACTAAGCATAGCAGTTCAGTCACCAAGATTTGATTTGAAGTTTATTCAATATTCTAATGACCTACTTTGCTCTGAATTACAACAGCATCTTGTAAGGAGTACTTTGGGTTACTGTTTATAATCATGTATCATCACATCTTAGTGCCCTGGTACATTGAGTGCCTGAGAAAAAATTGAGTTCCAAGTAAATAATACAACTTTGTAATTGAGTCTCAATAATATGTTCATTTGATTTTATGTTAGAACTTGACTCGTGTATTGCCTTGGATACATCATGATGTGCAGATTGATCTAGTAGCTCGATACTATAGAAATATCCGATTCAACTGCATTGGTAAAGAGCAAATTATTTTTCTTATTACTCAGAATAATCAAATAATTACCTGACTCGATAAGACTCAAATAAAATTATGCAATCTTTATCCCAGACCCTACTATTTTTCATTACATTCTCTAAATATAGTGTCCTAAACCTTATAGACCTCAATTGAAAAATGTGTTGACATGGTGCACCCTAAAAGATCGTCCAATTATGATTTCGATGAATTTTAACTATTTTGAAAATATTGTATAATTGTTTATGAAAAATATATTAAAATATTATATATTCACTTTAATTAACAATTCAAATGATAATTTTAATTCATATTAAAGCTATATTTATCAATTATTCTCCAAAGGTGGTTATTTTATCATTGAAAAATGAATTAAACAATCTTTCAGGAATCCAACACACCCAAACTTTGTCAAAAAATATTGAAATGACTACGCTAACAAATCCGGAGGGCTAAATAGTAATTTCACTCCATTTATTTTACTGTTTAGGAAGTGATTTTAGTGGGACCCATGTAATAAAATACCCAAAACTATATTAAGCCCTTTTCAATTCCCAAAAGAGCAGGTAAACTGAAAAATGGCAAAAGCATAAAAAAAAATTCCATTTTTATTCACAACATCAGTATTTATTCAATTGCAATGAATGATTTCATAATAACCCTTTTCATCTATGGATTTCTAGAGCTGATTTTTTATTAGGTAATTCTCATATATTTTACCTTGTTTCTTAATTCAACTATTTTTCATTAAATGTTGTTATATTGTTGTAACCTTAAAATGTCTTCTAAAATGTACTAAAAAAATATAGTCTAGTTTGATATTTGACGATCGGCATTAATAGATTTTGTAGTCTTAATTGATAAATATAACTTTAATTTTAATTGAAATTATCATGTTAATAATAACCTACATTTAAAATATTAATGCCATTGTTTATATATTTTCACCCAAACAAATAAATAATAATCAAAACTTCAGCGGGCAATCTTTTTGGGGCGGAGGGAGTTTCTTTCTTTTAGATTGATGGTTTTGCAGTCGAGAACAATAGAACTGCCGATTCGGGGAGGTAGAGGCTGTAGCTTATCGTCAGGCCGCTATCCTTAGGCAGGCGTCTTATTAGACCACCCAGCAGGTAAGATGTCTTACTATCCCCGGCCACGCTTGCTACTTAGTTTCCAGGCAAAAAGCATCTTTAGAGGCCATGAGACTTTGTTGATGTTGTATGATTTTGTTTTCCTATTTGGACCTATTTTTATGTGTGTTATTATTTGTCTTTCCTTTTGAAATTTTGATGTTTTTAGGATCAAAGAACTTTTGGTGTTGTCCAACAATTTCTTGGTATTTGCATATATGTGACAAGAAGGTGGATTTAGTGGCAATTAACCAAAAACCATGAAAACAACTATAAACTTCTCAGTGTGGAATAAATTGAAGTTGATAGCGGAGGGTGAAACGAGAAAAATGAGATATCTAAATTGTTTTGCTATAAGTTCATGAGAGATGGAAAATGCCGTGAAGAATTTAACGGGGTGATGAAATGTTCCGAGCAATTCCAATACATTAAAGAATTTGAATCGAGCAAGTGTGATGATGAGTATATGGCCTTGTCAAAATGTTGTATAGCTCACAAGGATTACTAACGCTTTATCTGACGAAAGACAAGCGAGGAGGCGATGCTTTTTTAGACAATTGAAGATCGAGCATCGAAGAGAGGGAAGCGGATCTTGGAGACTTGAAAGCATAATTGAGTCGAGAGATGGAAGGTTGTTATTAGAAGAAGAAATCATTGTGAATGTTAGTGAAAGCTGTCGAGAAAACAATGTAGTCCGTAGAGGTCTAGACTTGAGAAGAAGAGAGAGTTGTATCTTGAATTCATTGGTAGCCTTGATAATGATAGTCTTTGTCTAAATGTGTGCTCCTTGACTAATTGACTATCTTTGAATGCCATCGAGATAAGTACAAAGCTACGATGTTTTCTTTTAATTTTGCATTGTTATGAGGAAAATGAGGTTGTGATTTGATAGATTATCCAACTTTGAAATCGGTGGGTTGATAAAACCTATTATGACTTGTTGCTCTGTCAAGAAGGTCCTTAATGTCCTCCTTGGATTTGCCCAAGGTTGATTGGTGATGTTAGACATGAGTTCCTGCGTGGTATTGCTGCAATAGAGCTTATTTTATTGTTTAGAAATCCTTGACGAGGCATGTGGAACTTAACTTTGGAGTTTGCCCGTCTTCTTTCTCATTAGTCTTATAAGCTTGTAGCATCTTCGTATCTCTGGGTGCTACTCTGCATTGCTAATTCCATTTATTTGTATCGCTTAGGTTGGAGAATGAGCACTTGAACTTGATATGGGAGGAATAAGGTGTAGGGTTGTTCGAGTTTAGGGGTAGGGGTAGGGAATGGGTGTGTTAAAGAGAGAAGAAATTGTGGGGTTTTTATTTTAATTATGTAAAATGTCGCATCTTTAGTTAATATTGAGGCAAAATAATTATTTTGTCTTAAAAATGTGTGTTTGCTATAAAAATCGGTGAGGCCATGAAATGAAAAATAATTGGGAATAATTATTTGAAGCGATAAATAGTTTAAAAAGCAGAATTTAAAACAAGTAATAATTAACTTGGCATAAAATCAATCACGATAGTTCAGGGTCAAAATGCGAATTCGCTTTAAAATTTACTCATTTACTCTCACAATGATTTAAAATAATAGAGTGAATATTTTCAATATTCAAAGAACCAAAAACCCCTAGCACCCTTCATCATTACAACTCGCAAACATCATTATGACAACCTCAAATCCGACAAAAACCCATGATTCACCTCAACAAATTGATCATACCCAAGAACTCAAATCCCCAAAAGAATCCAAAAATCCTAAAAAAGATCCAATTTTTATTGAAAATCAAGAAAACAATGAAGTTGAAGTAAAAGAAGAGGAAGATGAAGAAGAAGAAGAAGGAGAGTGTGGGTTTTGTTTGTTTATGAAAGCAGGAGGTTGTAGGGATACTTTTATTGAGTGGGAAAAATGTGTTGAAGAAAGTGAGAAAAATCAAGAAGACATTGTGGACAAATGTCATAGTATTACTAAGGCATTAAAGGAGTGTATGGAGGCTAATGTTGATCATTATGGACCGGTTTTACGGGCCGAAAAGGCGGCTGAAATGGAGGCAGAGAGGGAGTTGGAGAAGGAAATTGAAGCAAATGTGGGATTGGATTCTGAACAAGAGGTGGAGGGAAAGGGAACCCGGTTGGTTTCCGAGACTGTGGCAGTTATTGAAGCCGAATGAAGTGATTTTGAGGTGAAAATGGTGAATTGAATTGAAGATATTGAAACTTTATATATTTACAGAGACTTTTGCAATTGATGTTTGAGATTTTTTTTGAGGTGAAATGGTGACAATTAGCTAGTTTTTTCAATAATTGTGATGAATAACTGAATATCACTTGTAATCTTTACATTCTTCAATGTTGTAGAAAATTTATCTGTTTATTGAATTTTGGTATAAAAATGAGGGTGCAAATTTGCACTTAGGTAATTTTAATGGTTTGGAAAGAGTAAGATAAACTTATGGTTACTTGTTTGTAGTTAATGAATTAAGCTGACAATTTCTACTCAATTCTTGATGAACTTTGATATGGACAGTTGAGACTTGAGAGTTCAGTCGGTGACATAAAATGCACCTTTTTAGTAATAGTACTTTGTAATGATCAATTAAGACATAATTGAATCAGATGTAGTTGAAAGTCTGTAAATGTGCTTTAGAGGTCGGTATTCATAGATTATTGTCTGTATTGTTCATTCCTTGTGTTTTGAGATCCCTTCGCGGGACGGACATTTCTTCCAAATTGATCCAAGATGCACTGCGAAGATTGTCTACTTACTTCACAATAGTTAAAGAAGTGTAAGTAGTTTAATGAACCATATAGGATTCGGTTTAGATGTTTACACTATCGCTAAATTTAGGTGCTCAAGTAATTCATTACATTGGGAAAAATTCTTGTCAAACCTGGTTGTGCAAAGAAATGTGGTATATGTGAAATGTGTTACATCGGCTACTAAGCTTTTCCAAGGCGATTGAAGGCTATTGTAATACCTACTCCTTGTCTTGTTTCTCCAGGGATGGAGAAAATATAATCTCAGTCCACGGACTTGGAAGCCTGATTGGCCTACAGGATCTCAAGAGAGGCAAGGCGATTAACTTTGAGCTCTTCTTATCTGACATTTACTCTCCTCCTTTTTGCCCCCCTAGACTCTTGATATTTACTGTGCTCTCGGCTTGCATCAATACTCCCTTTTGGGTATATTTTCGTTTCATTTTCTTTCTGTATCTAGAAGTTTAATTGGTTATGGAGTTTATTGCAAGTATTTAAGGTTATTCATTTGGTGAGAAGCCATTTCTATATTTGGGGATCTAGAAGCTGTATTTTGGTTAATGTCATGGAGTTTAGTTCTTGATAACTAGACTACCTAAATCCGTACATCTTTTTTAATGCCTTTGATAAGAGAGTTGGATGGTTGAAATGTTAAAACTTTTCAAGTATGATGGTTTAATCTTTGTTTATGTGTAACTACCAATTTGGGCCAATCCCAACTTTTCACTTTTATTGCTCATACTACAATTGTGTTATTTAAAATTGATGGTCACTGGTGTCATGAGGTAGCAGTTTTTGGTTGGATTTATTGAGGTTGTCCTTCCATTCCTATTAATTTGAGATTATTTTTCAAGAAAATAGTCAACTTAACTTTTGAAGTAATAATTTGTTACAATTTGAAATACATACTACAATTATTAATACTTCACATCAATTACCTAATTGTCAAAAAATGGAATATCATTTTTTTTATTTGAACAAGATTAAAGTCAAAATTGAGCTTTTTTCTATTTGATCATTCAAACCTTAATTTAAATTGATGTGGTAATAGTATTTTGTTGCATGTGGGGTGTTTTTTATAGTCAGAAAGGAAGAAAATTTTGAAACTCTAATGAAATTTTTGATTTGTAAGAGTAGAGCCCATTGTCCACTACCCATGTGCTCTCTCTGTCTCTTGCTGTCTCCACCATTTTAATCATTAGACCCCTTTGTTCCCCTCTCCCTTCTCTCCAATCTCCTCACTAGTATCCACTCACATATTTCTAGTCTTGTTTTGTTCTTGTTCTTCCTCAAGTTTCCCAAAATATTTGTCATGTTAACAATGGCTTCTGAAAGTAACAATGTTTCTAATGGTGCATTGGCAATCAAGAAACCAACTCCAACGAAAGACCGTCATACCAAAGTAGATGGGCGTGGACGTCGCATAAGGATGCCTATTGTATGCGCCGCTAGAGTCTTCCAGTTAACGCGAGAATTAGGACACAAGTCCGATGGCCAAACTATCGAGTGGCTGCTCCGTCAAGCCGAGCCTTCGATCATAGCTGCTACCGGAACTGGGACAACTCCAGCTAACTTTTCATCTTACTGTAAAAGTTCCAGCTCAATGACTGCTTCTACAGCTCTCTCAACAATGCCATTCTTGTTGGGGAAACGGCTACGTAGTTATGAAGATGAGAATGGTAGTAATGGTTGTGTTGTTAACAAACATGAAGAGCTTTCGGGGTTTCCTATGAATGGCAATTCTATGAGTAGTGCTTTGATGATGGGGCTTACAGGGAATGGTAATGGCGGTGGAGGTGCATTTTGGGCATTGCCCAGCAAGTCGGAATTCGGGCAGGTTGGTCAGTTGTGGAGTTTTTCTGCAGCTACAGCCTCATCCGATATGGTGGTGATGACTCCAGGCGCAGCTGCAGCTGAGTTGAATTCACATTCACAGTCCACTGCACGATTTCTCTAGAGCTAGTAAGCCTTGGACTTCAAGTAAGAGGTTTAGACACCACAAAAAGCTCTTCTCGTTGCTATGATTGTTAGTGTGCGGTTAATGGATGTGTGTTATAGATCATGTAGAGGTTAAGTACTTAATTGCTTAGGATTTTTTGAGTTGAAATTGTGGGACTATAAGGGCGAAGCAGGAGGATTCATGGAGGTTCCTCCTGTTCATTTTCTTCACAGTGGTTACAGCAAGTTGTTTGCCATTGTGAGGTGTCACGGATGCATTATCGCTTATGGGATTACTATGAAATCAAATAGTTCCCACTTGATCATATATGCCCTTTGTGCATTGTAGTATAGAAACCAGGGAGGTTTCTTATTACAATGAGTTGTATTGATACTTTGTCTCCAACAGTTAATGTTTCCAGATAGAACACAAAAGGAAGCCCATCATTGAAGGATTATGCTTGTTCTTTGCATGTTGTTTGGATGATGATGAGTGCAAACTGCCAAGGTCTATAATTCTTATGTGGATTCTAGATGTAATGCCCTTAAGATAGAAGGCATTGTTATCAATGAATTTTGGAGGCCTATTTTGCTGTAAATGTTTGGAACTGCCTTTTTTTCCCTCTCCAATGCAGGGTGTAATTTGTGTACTATTTTTATGACTGGAATGGATAATAATGAGGATTGCTTATAGATAGTGTGAATAAAACCTGACATTTTGCAGGTCCTTCCTTCTCTTGATGCATGCACTAGGAGTAAAAATTATTGCATTTCCATTTATTCTCTATGTTCCTTATTTTATTGAATGGTGCTTCTTGGTAAAGGTCTCATACCATTAAATCAAAACAAAAATTCCTTGAAAATGTTGTCCTATTTTCAGAATTCATTTGGGGATGGGAACTAAACCATGAGTTCTATAGTTTCACAGTACCTGTATATCAGAAGCACATTGGCACTCAGGCATGAAAGTCGGTAATGATTTCGCCTAATGGATGTTTCTGACTCTATAGACTGTAGTTCCTTGTCGAGGTTTGGCTTGATCAATATCAAGAGAAGGCGGGAAGCATGTAGCATTAGGCGAAACAGAAATAAAAATGGAATTTGGCAACTGCAATTAGATTCATGAAACAGAAACCTACCCACAACTTTGAAGAGTTTTCATTATCCCTTGGATAGGTGCATAAACTGTTTCGAAGTTTTCCTCCTTTGGTTGGTATCTTAGTCTCTTAACCAAGTTCATGAAGCTAATGAGTCTCTGAAACTTTAGACAAACTTCAATTCATTCTAGGTAAGGCAGAGTGTGAAAGGAAGTAGTTAGAAAAGAACTATACTACTACATACTTTAACATGTTAATAATGGAGGCAGTAAGTAGTAACTATTCGTTATAGTATTGTACCAATATACCACCCAACATGAAATTAACAGGGTGAGGATCTAAGCTTCAAAAATTGAACTGAAAAAAAGTGTGAAACGCTAGAAGGAGGGCTTGAACCTCCGACCTTGTGGTTAACAGCCACACGCTCTAGCCAACTGAGCTATTCCAGCTTGTTGCAAATTTTTGAGTTAATTGGTTGAATAATCTTAGATAGTAGTCGAAGTTTTTAATTTGCCTGCAGTTTCCCAAAAAGTTGGGATTCTATCCCCCCGATACGCTTTTAAAATAAGCTTTTGGCCATATGACTGTTGTTAAAAAAACTAATATCAAAACGAGGGACCAAAACGCAACTTTAAAGGCACTATCACGTACTAAATCCCAACTTTTTAAATTTCCTCGAGACCACCCGCAATTTCGTCTGCACTATCTGCACTCATTTCTCACCAATTAACTCTAAATCTTTGATATAAAATTCATAATATACCATGTAACTGGGAAACAATATATCACAATAGAATAGTAGTGTTAGATGGGCAAAATGACCATTTTGCCCTTAATTGAAACTTCCTCAATCACTACGCTCAAACCAAGAGGGACATTTTAGTACTCCATACATACAAAATATTATTTGAGTGAGGATATAACAACGCAACATGTAGCTGCATAATGACTTTGCAAAACCTAAAATCTTAGTAGATACAAGTAATATTTGACTCTTTTAGTTCTCCTAAATTTGGCGCTTAATATCATAGCTAAAAGTATCAAAAGTTTGTGAAAATGTATCCTTCATATCATGGAAGGAACTTTCATGCATGTAGTATTCAAGAATATCCTACAAAACAACAAGATAGTTCAAAATGGGATAACGTAATGGATTAACTTTCTGAAAAGTCTCAAGTTTGAAACTAAGCGTAATCCTTTGTAACTCAGAAATATTTTATTATTTATAAGTATACACCAACACAACGAAAACCCTTTTTGGAAAAATCTATCTAGGTAATAAAAATAATTTATCAAATGTATCAGTTCGACTATCAATCTATTGGTCTCGTAAACGAAGTTGTTGATTTCTTGAGACGCTGATTGGATTCGATGTAGTCTTTGATTTAATGTAGTTTCTTTGGACTCGAAGTCTTGATTGGGAGCCTACATGGGTCGATTCGCGCTCTCGATCAAGCATAAGATCTTAAGCTGTGATAGAAATCAGATGGTACTGGATAGTGAGTCTCAATAGCGCGATCTTTAGACCTGACAAGACTTGGTCTCGAGACTTGGTCTTTCACTTAGATATGGTCCTGAAAGGGGAGCCTTTAGCAAAGATATACCCGTATTTAATCGCCTCGACTCTCGACTTCGATTTGCCATGTGTTTAGCAAGAAGGTCTTAGCAGCCTTCATCTCAGCAATTGATTGAATTCGTGTGCTTAGTAGCTTATTCATGATATTCAGTGCTATCTAGGTGGATATGTTTCAGATCACAAGAGGATGCTTTAGCTAGCCTACTCAAGCCTCTCGACGCATGTATTGTGGCTTGTGAGTTTATATCCTGGCCTATGATTTATTACAGGGCATTTGTAGCTTAATCTTGTAAAATAGATCTCATTTATGAGATATGAATGATCGACTTTCACGCTTTTGATCTTGATCCTCGAAATTACCGTAAGAAATTAGTAATTCAACTCAGGCTTGCTCTAGGAGCCTATTGGGTGATTAAGATAAATAATTTGTTTTATTTTTCTGCTCTCAATCTAGGCAATAGCCGCTTAGTTTCTCCTAGGTCAAAGCATTTCATTGTTTTTGGTGATCCTCGATAATTTTCTCCTCAAAAGTAACAATCTTCAGAGGTTTTCTATTAATAAATACCTTCTCAGCCAGTTTTACGTTAAATTCTCTCTCAAGAGATTTTTGTTGAATTTTTTATCAGGTTCGTGGATGGAATTCTCAAGCTACGAGGACGGGGTTTATATTGGCTTTCGGCTCTCTTGTGATCGGGTTGATCCACTCTCAAAAGTGACATTACGATCTTAACCATTGATTTTGAGGCAAAATTTGAACCGGCCTAATAATATTAAAATAATATTATAAAATCCAAATCTCAAACTGACATAGCGATTTGTGCACCTTTTGATTTTTGTGGATTTCCATGTAAGGTTTTATCTAATTTTTATCTGACCATTATTTTGAGCCCGTGTTTCATTCATAAACTTCATTTTTATTCTCGTTTTCTCCTCCAATTTATTATTTTAATTCCGTAAATTTAGGAACATTATTTTAATGTCACATCATCACATGAGACGTATAATTAGATTTTTAATTAATGATAAAACCTAATTTCACCACTTTAATTAATTTCAGGTGGCTAAAATATCGGGACCCTTAATTTACACGTGTTCGGTTTTAATTGGTGCTCGGACAAAATCCTTAATCAACACATGTAATGGGCAAGTGGTTGGTCTTTATTTAATTATTTTAATTAATAAAAATAAATTTAATTAAAAAATAATAAATAAAATTTTGACTCACAACAACCTTTTTGTTTTGCTTCCTTTCTATTCATATATAATTTGTTATTTAATTATATTAAATTATAGGATTTTTAAATTCTATTTTTTGTTGAATAGCTTACCATGATTATCAAGTAAGTAGATTTAGGATTGATTTTTAATTTCATTTTTAGTTGGTGCTTAGTTGTTAATTATATTTTGGTAGTTAGAATTATAAATATTTTAAGTCAAAAGAGTAGATTGGGTATTCAACCTAATTTCTAATTCAACTAATGTACAATCTAAACCTATACTATAATATTTTACCTATCATTACTTACATTTAATTCCACCCACTTCAAAAATATTCCACATTCACCTAAACGTTTCAATCAAAAGTGATATTTGGAATCGATTCAAAGAAAAGGACACCAATTCATAAGTACCATCCAACGAAAGCAAGCATTTATGTGCTAAGAGCTTACCTTTAAGAGGTCCAACTAGAATTTATATGTATTTTTCGGCTGACGATACATCTAGAAAGGATTCATATTTTTGTTAAAGGTTAGTACGAGGAATACATTTCTTGAATATAGAAATTGAAAGAGATGTCGTTGCTTTGTTTACTCGCTACTTGTTTTCTAATAGTTTTGTTAAAACTCGAACTCTATTTCAGGAAAGATGGCTTTAGGCTCTGCATTCAAGATAAATTTAAATAAACATATCAAGTTATGATCCTAATAGTCATCATAACAAGTGTTCATATTCGTAATTCAATTTTATTCGTAGCTTTGGAAAAGCAACAATTTAAATAAACTCCATTTGTAATTTTAAAAAACTCATTGAACAATTTATTGCTCTGGTAACTATAATTTTTATATTTTCAATGATGAAATGAATACCGTGTTAAAAATCTTGAGTCCGTCCCTGAATCATATGATAAACTCCTGTAGAAAAGATGTTTCCTACATAATATGAAATTATAAAGATAAATGGAATATGATAAAGTCAAATCACCAACCATTTAGTCCACCGCTTAACAACTTAGTATGTTTTAATGTTCATGATCTATTCCCCCAAGAGGTAAGGAAGGAAAGTGGATACTATATTTTTGTTTGTAAAAGCTTAAATTTTTAAAATTAGTTAACATCCCCTCGCTTTTAGGAAAAAAATTATTTTGAAAAAAGTTTTTTTTCTAATAATTGTAAAACTACATTGTTTTAAATTACTAAAATTAATGAATTGTCCGACTAAAAATAATAAATGTAATATATATGTTGCTAGAAGGAGTTATAAAATATATATATTTATAGTATACTAACGAAGATCTAACTAGTGGTCAACCCGTGTGAAATAAATCAATATGATAGTTTTTGGGGCGAAAGCGGGTGAAATGAAAAAAATGATAAAAGTGGGTTTAATAAAAATGAGTTGTTGATAAAATAGAAGAAAGGTCATGGATAAAATATTTGATACTTAAAAATATATGAATCGTTAAAAGTTACATAAGATATACTATAAATTTATTTTGGAAACATTATTAGTTATCCATTTATATACATCTATTACAAAAGTCAAGAAAATATTACGTGATTTTGTGATGTTTATAGGCCACAAAGGTAATCATCCTCGAGTATGCGTGATCCAAAACTTAAACAATTTATTAAACTAGACTTTGATACTCAAATGTTAAAACTAAATTTTTAAAGAGAATGAAAATTTAATATTTACTTAAGTCATAATGAAAAATTATAATTATATGACATCATCAAGTGATTAGTACAACATTTATCAAAATTGGGCTTATCAAAAGACTCTCTAGTCATTAAAATGATTTGACCAATATCTCCATCCATTACTTATGTATTCCTTCATCCATCATATGTCTTTACCCATAATTTCTACATACATCCGTAAAAGAAAATTGAATTACTAATATTTGTCGGTGAGATTTGACAAGCCATAAGTGCATACGTATTAAAAGCATCTCAACCTCGACAAAATTCATGTATGAATTTGCATATAAACTTGGCAATAACACACGTGAAACAAATATAATGCATTGAATATTCTAGGGATTTGGATAATACACCGGCACTCAATGCTGAAGTAATAAGGAAATTGGGAGGAACTTAATACATTATTTATTAATACATGACACATAATACTAGCACACTAAGAAATTACATCACACATTAATGCTAAAAGCACACTTAAATAAAATACATCACACATTAAAACTAAGCACACTAATTAAACATACTCATACATAAAATTAACGACCAAACAATTCAACTCTTAGTTTCAACCACATCTCTTGTTTATATTCATCCAACTATTCTTTTCTTTGGCTGAGTGCTGTACCACATTTCTATTTTTTTGTTTTTACCGCCTCTTGTTGAGCTAACGCAACTTATTAATTGATGTATCTATCAAGCTCCCGCATTTTCTAAGTTGTTGATGTTCTTTTGTTATTTTAGAGTATTCTTCCTCAATAAGTTTTGACCTTCTTTTAGAAGATGAATTTTATAATTTTTTTTCTTTTGCATATTACTACTGGGACAGAGGGGCTCAACCATATATTTTGGTTCATGCCGAACCGTCTTCCATTCATCAATCAAATGAAACTTTTTTTTGAAATGCCAGCCTGGGCTCATGTAGTCATCATCTGACCAACCGCTTTGTCTTTCTGATAATGCTTTTTGTATGCACTCGACCCATAGACTAATTTTACTATTACATAATTATAATGATTCTTTACATTTTGTCGAGTCCTATCGTGGCCATTTGGCAAATTATCATTCATATGCAAATTATTTTATCCCAAAATATTTTTGACCACCTTCAATTCACTATCATTACTATAGTAAAAATAACCAACTAGAAGCGTCTTATTATTCTCACTACTCCAAGGCGAATAATTATTTTTCTTTTGTCAGTTCACTGGGAGGCAAAAACTGTATGGAATGTCTCTATCAACATTTTCTAGCAAATTTGGGGAGGAAAATTCTCGATCTCTCGTTGATCCACCTAAAATAGGCGCCAACCGATCCGTAAAATTAATCCATTCGGGGACATGTCTAAATCGCATATATGAATAATTATAAAATACATACCAAAATTCAAGGCATCATATACGTATATTTGAACAATATTTGACATTCTAAGATATTCGATAATTTTGTGGGCATCGGATATTAGATTTTAAGGTTGATTAAAGAAACATAAAATTAAGCTTTTAGAAATTAAAAATTTTGCTTTAGGGATCCATTTACGTAGGTTAAAAGTTAAGTAAAATGTTTTGAGAAAAGAAATGGGAAAAAAGATTATAATATCAATAGAAAATATAAAAAAAGGTTGGATGTTGAAATGTATCAATATTGGTAAAGTCTATTTATGATAATGTAAAAGCTTAGAAATATCAGAAAAAAACTAAAAAAAAAAAATATATTTCAAACCCAAATTATCATTTAAAAACGGATATAAAAAAATCTCAAACAACCAATAGCGTTGGGACACTTCAAAGTGGGGGGATCGGGGAATGGATAAGATTATTCACACATTTCCCCAATTCCCATGGCGACTTACCTTCTCTTACTTTTCTATTCCTCTTTCCCCATCCCTACTAGTTTTTTAACAACTTTCAACCAAAAGTATTTTATGGACAAGTATTTGTGAACCAAAGAAAGGATTCGGGGCTCAATACGTGGAATATAAGATCAAAGTATGAAAGTAGCCTAATTGATAGATACATATAGTAAATGGTATTTAGTTCGTGGGCTATTACAAAATACTTTGGATAAAAATATGTACTCAAATGATGGGACATGCATTTTGAATTTTGATAGTTAATTTTATAAAGTTTATACTCAAATGTTTTTATATATTATATACTTTGTGATAAAATATATCAACAAATAATATTTTAGAATATTTTATGTTCACTCCCTCATGATTTTGAATCCGATATCAATATTATATATATGTCTCCATTAAGACACAAAGTTTATTAATTTTGATCAATGAAAATAAATTGACGCTTTCTTTAGGATGAAGCGTAAGATATTTTAAATTTCTTTTGTAAGATAATAAGAACAAACTATTCTTTAGAAAAACTAACCTTCAAAAGTTTTTGTATACCTACTTTATTTTGAATTTTGCTCCTTATTAAGAGTATCTTATATCTACATCACCTTTCCTAAAAATTCTCTTTCAAATGTACCTAAATCACTACTTTTTATTTTTTAACTTTAACAGATTCTCTATTATTAACTTCACTATTGAAAAATAATAGGAAAAAGTATAAAATTTAGGGATGGAGAGGGTATGTGAATAATTTTATGGGGGCAAATTCTTATTTTATAGCCTCTGAAAAAATACCATTTTTCTCATATTTTTAGTGATTTCAACCCCTATCTTACATCGCCTCCCCTATAATTTCTATAATTCACTCCCAACAACCACTTTTCTTATTTTTGGGGTTCGCTTATGTACTTTACAGTTTCATACGTTATTTACTTAAATTGAAAATTGAATATTTCAAATATGTCAATAAAAATTTATGATAAAAATTAAATTTTTAAAAGAATAAAATAAATATTAAATATGGATGTTGAATGAAATACTTTAAATTTATATGTCTATATGACGAAAAATATTTAGTTTTTATTTTATTTTTATTTTTTATATAATCGAAAAAAAAGAGAAAGCTAGGGAAGAAAAAAAAAATCATAAAATATGGAGTGTATAAATTTAAAAGGTGAATAGGGTAAGTGAATAATTTTATGTGGAGCCATCCTTATTTAGGGAAGCGTGAAAAATAATAATTTTTATATTTTAGTCAGATTTGATCCCTTTTATAAGTTTTGTGAAATCTACGTGAGTAATTAAATTACGTATCAATCAAGCATTTTCCGTCCCTTTTTGATTTGATGATTTTTTATTGACATTTCACAGTTGGGTAAATTTTTATGTGTCTAGTCTGCTTCTTTAGTTAAATCTTTTTATTTTATTAATTTGATGCCAACAATCGAGAATATAATAACTTTTTAGTATGTTTGTTATTATATAGTAGGTACATATTTACCCTCTATTAGACTTCTTCTAGTAGATAATTATTAATTAATAAATAGAATTATTAGTAGGTAATTTCTATTAGGCACCATTCTCTTTTGTTCTAAATTTTTTTGATAAAAAAAATAGATACATACGGTTTCATATTTTCTGTAACACTTTTGTACGACACTTTTTGCTACACTTCTATTTAATGATCATTTTTTAATATTTCAACCATGCTCCCCCATCAAATTATATTTATATTGATATATACTATTATATTTAATTCAAAAAAATTGTCATTTATGATTTTCGGGACATATATTTAACTATTAATAATTTTGACCATTAAAATATAAAAAATATAAAATTTTCTATTTAGAATCAAAATTGACAAATATTTTGAATTGAAATTTAATTATTTTTATTTATACATCCACCAACTCAATTTAACTAGATGTAGTTTATCTACCCTTCCATCTTCATAATTGTTTATTATCATAATATCATTTATGTTCTAGCCAAATTTTGTTTGGTGCTAGTGCCATGCACATTTGTCCTAAACTTTTTTTTATCAAAAAATAAAATAATAAAAAATAGATACATAGCCTTGAGCCTTAAAACTCGGTGAAATCATCTTGACTTGATCCATTCTAAAACAAGCCCCAAGAACTGGCGAACAAGTCGTTAGGTTGGTAAAAGTAAAAAATATTTTCCTTATATATAAATTGTGAGTTTTCCCAAAGAGTTTACGAAGTGCATGGGTTTACACATGCAAGAATTATCAATGGAGCAAACTAAACCCAAATCCATGCCATCTTCACCCCCTTCTTCTTATTCATCTCATCATGAAGTTTTCCTAAACTTTAAAGCAGATGATAATGTCCTCAACAATGTTGTCACTCCTCTAAGTAATTCCCTCGAAAAATGGGGAATCCGAATCTCCATCGATAAGGTTAATTTACATCATAATAATAATGGACAATCTTTTGGGAAAGTAATCGAATCGTCCAAGTTTGCAATCATCATATTTTCCAAAAACTATGCTTCTTCAATTTGGTGCTTGGATGAATTGGTAAAGATCATGGAATGCAATAACAAGTTTGGGCTAATTATCATACCAATCTTCTATGACATCGAACCCTCGGATGTATTCAATCAAAGGAATAGTTTCTCCGTCGCATTTACCAATCATGAGATGTTCTTGAAGGACGACATTGATAGAGTGGTACGTTGGAGAGGTGCTTTGAGGGAACTATCTAATATGTTTGTGCAAGATTATGGTGGATGGTAAGCTCAACTCTACTAATTGATTTTATATGTAACCGATCGACGTTCTTGATTTTTGAGTTGAAAGTTCGATAATGGATAACATTTTAATTATATTATTATATATTATGAGAAAATCATACTCCATTATATAAGTATTTTCGTTCAAAAATGAATCCTTGCCTTTCTATTTTAAATTTATTGGAATAGTGAGTAAAATGTAACTCATGGTCGCATTAATGAAAATGAACTAGAAGACTAGAAGAGGTATTTATAATTCGACAAATAGTTGGGATGTACTTAGAGACAAGAAGTCGGGGTCGGGCTCGACTCTAGATTTTGAGAATATTGAAATCGAATTTACAATTACAAATTTTAAGATTTTGCTCTCTTTTGAAAATATTTAAATGTTACCTGTTCATTTAAGGGTCAGTTTGGAATTATTTTAACTGATTATGTGGAACAAAAGTGGATTAAAATGCTACTAGCTTCGTTAAACATGAAGAATTCATTAATGAAAATAATCCAAAAGTAAATCTAA
The DNA here is from genome assembly GCA_019722365.1 of Lithospermum erythrorhizon. Lineage (NCBI taxonomy): Eukaryota > Viridiplantae > Streptophyta > Magnoliopsida > Boraginales > Boraginaceae > Lithospermum > Lithospermum erythrorhizon. Next base: position 12,305 of record JADFUC010001001.1, on the reverse strand, counting down.
GCTTTAGTCGTGTTCGTCCTTACCTGGCCTAGAGGGTACATAATCTTTTCGTGTTCCATCTTGAGTTCAAATCTAATTGATAGGTTTGTAAAGTTTATTGTATGGGGATCTAATCGGGTAGTATTTAATTTAATAGTTTTATTTATTTGCATTTAGGAGTGGAAGATCATGTGTGGAGAACATTGTTGAAGAGATTTCCAAGAAACTGCGTCCTAAAGCCTTACCTTCTATTGTGGGAACAGCATCTCACTTAGTGGAAGTAATGAAATTTCTAGACACTGAACCAAATGAAGTTCGCTTCATAGGGATTTTGGAGACAAATAATGGATGGTCTGGAGCATATGTTGCCTCTGATCTCTTGCATAAATGGCACGATAAATTTGAGGTCACTATTGGTATTACATGTTTTAGTCGTCGAAAAAGTGATACAATTGAGAGCTTGCAAGAGTTGCTACTTTCTCAAGTGTTACTTTCGGAATGTATCCATATATCTGATGTAGATGAAGGGTGTAAGATTATAAAGGATTGCTTGCAGTCTAGAAGAGTTATTGTGATAATGCATGATGTGGATGACATAGCTCGATTTAAAGCATTAGCAGGAGAATGTGATTGGTTTGGTCCAGGAAGCAGAATTATAATCACTTCTAGGGATGAACATTTATTGAATGAGGTTGTTCATGATACCTATAAGATTGACTTGTTGTCGGAGAGTGAAACTAAATCGTGTTATTCTTATTATTACTCTGATGATGATGATGACGACGATGATGATGATGATGATCGACTTGAAGAACATCATTTTCAACTTTCAATTCTCAATGTAAGTTATGTCACATTATTGCTCGTCTTTCTCTTAACTCGTAAATGACTCCTAGTCTATGTGACAATTAAAATGGGAATAATAAGATTGATTAGCTTCTTGGCTTAGCCATGGATCCCTTCCAAATGCTTTACTGTTGTTGCAAATTGGTTTGTGTTAGATTTATGAGAAGTTTAGGATTTCTTGTGTTAAATATATTCAAAATGGTACATTCTTATACTAATAGTGTATCATGTTCGATTTTGAAATGTATTTGGGATTTTGTTATGGTATAATACATTGTTGTTTATGTTAAATGCAGTGGACAGGGGGGCCAAAAAAAGAAGAAGTTGATGCAACAATGACCACATTTCGTAGTGAGATCAATGTGGAAAAGCTTGTTGTGAAATATACACTAGAAATTATGAACTTCCTCCATATACTTCCAACTACATATCAGATTACAACAGATGAACTTGTTTTGTTATGCTCTGGAGTTGGTTTGATTGAAGCTGAAAGTGCTGAAGAATTGGAAAGAATTGGATTCTCATGCATTGATCATCTTGAAAAATTTTCCTATAATGTGATGAAGAATTCACCATCGTCTTTGGATCCAAGATGTGCAAGAAGACTTGATAACATCAACCTCTCCAGTCTAAGCCGACTGGAACATTTGTCTTTGTTTTTGGTTGGAAAGAATGACTCCTCTATTATTAGACTTCAAAGTTGTTGCAGATTGAAAACACTGATTTTGCGAGGTAATTTCGAATATCTCCCGGGTGACATGTTTTTGGGACTCGGAGAATTAAGAGCTTTGGATGTGAGGGGTACAAACTTACACTACCTCCCATATTCTTTTAAGAAATTGGAGTTATTGAGATATCTTGACGTTTCTAAAACCCCGATAATGAGCTTGTCCGAGCTATGTCACGTCACTAAACTAGAGACCTTGAGGCTTAGAGGGTGTTCAGAATTTTCTCATCAGTTGCCAGAGGATTTGTCCAAGTTGATTAACTTGCGGCATTTGAAATTCGGAAACTGGAACAAGCTAAGTTCATTGCCAAAAGGATTTGGAAACTTGACCAAGCTACTATCTTTAGAGACGTTTCCGGTGGGGAAGGAGGATGGAACTCGCCTAGGCGAGTTAATGAATATGAATGAGCTCAGAGGATCAATCCGCATTAGACAACTAGAAAATGTTTTAAGTGAAGAAGATGCTAAGAGAGCTAGTTTACACACCAAGAAGAACATAAAAGAATTATCCCTGGATTGGGGAGATTCTCGACGAAAAGACACAAACGTCGACGAGAAAGTATTAGAATATCTTAGGCCACATTTTAGCCTTGAGAGGTTACAGATCCTGGGTTACAATGGAAAACTACTTCCTTCTTGGATTTCTAGTCCATACTTTTCCGGCATTGTTACCATTGATCTCATGTTGTGTAATTCTTGTGCTTGGTTGTCGTCTTTGGGACAATTGCCATCTCTAAAGAACCTCGACATTAATAGGATGGATGGGGTGTCAAATATAAATGCCCTATTTTGTAGGGAATCACCAACAAACAATGACTATCATGCTTTTCCTAAACTTGAGAAATTGGACTTGAGAAGTATGTCTAACTTGGAGAGTTGGACAGGAGTTGAAGAAGGTGACTTCCCTAGTCTGTTGAGGCTTGGAATTAGCTGCTGTAGGAGACTTGTCACTCTCCCTACTCTCTCATCTATCAAATCTCTAAAAAAAATTAATCTTTACGATTGCCCGGTCCTTTCGCGGCGGTTGCTACAAGACTTACCATGTAACCTTGAGGAATTTAGAGTGACAGATTGCCCTACACTCAAGGAGAGGTCTCATACAAATGTGTCACACTCCAATCTACCACCACATGCTGATGAGATTTATGTTGATTATGATCAAGTTCAAGTGGATTGATGTGTTTAAGCTAACTCATATTATCAAATTGAGTTAGTGAGAAGACATCATAGGTAGACAATGGTGATTGATAGTCTGATTTGGCAAACAATGTAATGTGAGAGATGGAATAGATGTTCTATATATTCTCTAAACTTGTGGAAGCAAACAACTAATCTATATATATCTATTTATATCCTTCGGTTATAAAAGTGTGAGTGGTGTTTCTTCCATTTTCACATTACTAATTACTATATTATCTTTATTATAATATATTTTATTGATGGAAAAATATATTTCTAAAATTTTAAAAATGACTCCGGTAACAATTCAATAATTAATAAGTTCTAAATTTTTGTGTAAAAATTATATAACAATTCAAACATAATTGGAGTTTAATACTTATATTAGTTTTCACTCTATATGAAATATAAATCATTGTTATTATGGTCTAAAAAATACATGCATGAATATGTATATTATATGTATATAATCCACTTTAACAATGAACACCACGTATACCCAGAACTCCTCCGTCTTCTATTTGAATGGTTTCTTATAAAAAATTATTGCACAAGATATAGTTTTAAGAAGAGGTATGTCATCTTTATTCCATTGATTTTCAATATAATTCATTTCGAGTATCTCACATTCAAACAAGAATATCTCATGTGTGACCTCTTTGGCGATTTTGGTGGCTAAAATTGAGAGAATTTCATAAAAAAATCTTGATATTATTCAATTTTGTGCAAATATTATTGAGTCAATCATCAATTAAAATATGTTAAAATGAATACATAAAATAAAATCAACAATAAGTAGAACTATGAATAATTTATACTACTAATCAATTGGTGAACCGATATTTTCTAACAATAAATAAAATAACATAAGGTGCTTTTTGTTAAAGAGAAAATGATATTTTCCAACAGCAAATAAATTTACATAATGTTTATTCTTTTATTAAATCATGAAAATGAAGACTAGTATAGTAAAAAAACTTTTAAATCTATTATCAGAATGACCAGCCCTGTGCCCACACCTCGAAAGTAGAGTCATTAGTAACTGAACAATTCCCAGAAGTCACCAAACCGATAATCACCTGGGCTTTAAAAACACAATCAAGTTTCATCCAAAAATGATCACAATTAAAGCTCTCAAATCAAAAACAAAGCTTAAAATTTATACCCATCAACATATCGAAACGACCAACCCATATATATATATATACAAATATATCCCAAAATAAAGTAATGCCGCAGCATACAAAGATGATACATAATTTGTCCTCATCATTAAAATGACAACAAATGACAAGGCTAAGTTTCAAAAGGAAAATACAACAATCAAAAAACAAATGACACACATCAAAAAAATCAAATGATCAGTGAGATCCTCTCTCGCCACCCGTTGCTCACCTAGCCACTGAACAAAAACTCTCAAATTACTAACCGCCTCAACCTGCACAAATGAAATGCCGCTCCAACGCTTAAAAGGGGTGTAAGCAAATGTAAGCTTAGTGAAAACTTAACACAAGTGGTGAACTTACCATAATGAACGAGTCAATCAATAATATAATAGTCAAATATGAATAATATACATATATCCGTGGACTATCTAATCGTCATACAATAAGGTTTCAAGAAAGTCTCGTGCATAACATGTTAAGATATAATAGAAGGTCTCACAAAGCACACACAATCACCCAATGAAATCACAGTAGACCAACATCTACTATAAATCTAGTCATCACCTTCTCATCTCTCATATCTCCACAAGTATACCAACTCTACGCGCATATACCAACTGGCCTACCCGCTAGGAACGACGATTCTAACCGCTTAATAAACACCGCCTATACCGAAGTATAAGGCCAAACCGCACGCTATGCCGTAGTATAGGGCCACATCGACAATGCACACAACAAAGTGATCAAAAGACTCATACCGCTCTTATACCGAAGTATAAGGCCAAATCAAACCGCACGCTATACCGTAGTATGTGGCCACAATTTAATAATGCACACAAAGAAAGCACTAAAAGAGAGTCATACCGCCTTATACCGGGCAAGGCCAAACCGCACGCTTATACCGTAGTATGGGCCAATAGCGCCACATATCCTCGCAAGGAAGGAGAGTCACCCAATCCCCGGTAATCCCAACTGATAGGTCACCCCCGATACTCATGCCTCAAACTCATGCATAACCCAAACAATCTATCGGGACGATTCGCCCCAAAGTCGTGGCCGCCTCGAGGTGAGTAGAAATATTAAAAATCGAACACCGCAGCTTCATCAAACCGATGGATCGACCTCGCCTTAAAAAAACACACTGCTTCATCCAAAAATGTGATCACAATTGTTTCAAATCAAAATGGGGCTTTTAAAATTTATAATCCATCACCGACATCGAAACGACCAACCTTATATATATACACAACATATCCCAAAATAAAGTAATGCCAAGTAAGGCTACAAAAGATGATACATACCGACCTCGAATACAACGACAAATGGTACGCTAAAGTTTCAAAAAGGAAAATACAACAATCAAAACAAATGACACACATCAAAATCGACTGCGGAGGATCCTCCCCGCCACCCGCTGCTCACCTAGCCACTGAACAAAAACTCTCAAAATGCCTCTGCTCAATCGCCTCACACCTGCAGCCAAATGAAATGCCGCCCAACGCGGTGCGGTGTAAGCCAAGCGTTTTAAAGCGTAAACTTAACATTGTGGGTGAACTCACCATAATGGAACGAGACAAGAAATATAATGATACCACACATGAATGAAATACACATATAGTCCGTGGACTATCTAATCAGTCACATCGTAATCCCAAAAGAAACCATGCTACAATAATACACAGAGATATCATAGAGGTTTCAGTAAACACACAATTCTAGAAAGACATCAAGAGACTCAACAACGACTAAACTCTAGTCATCAAACCTCCTATCTCTCATAACCCCACCAGTATATCAACCTCTAATGCGCATATGCTCAATCCGTCTACCTGCAGGAATGGACTAATCGATAATCACCTCAAGACTTATACCCCTCAAAGAGGCGCCAAAAACCGCACTCATACACTAAGTACAAGGCACACCGCCTTATACACTGCTACAAGGCACAACTGCTTATCTCTATACACACAAAGATAAGGCACACCGCACTTATACACAAAGATAAGGGCACACCGCACTTATACACTCGCAGATAAGGCACACCGCACTTATACACTAAGTATAAGGCACACCGCAGACTATACACTAAGTATAAAGCGTCATTAGTGTCACATGTATCCCTGCACAAGGAGAGTCACCTAATCCCCGGTAATCCCAACCTGGTAGTGGTCACCTCCCTACTACCATGCCCAAACCTCATGCATAACCCAAACAACTACTCTACTCCCCAAACAAGATTACAAAGACATAGCTAAACATCATCCCACAATCAGAATCAATCACACCGCCCACAAGGCCACAAACATATCAAAAAGTGCCGACAAGGCCATAAACGTACAATAGATGGGCGCCACATAATATAATAATAAAGGCCAAGTGCCACATAATTGTAAATATAAGTCGGGAGTTCAAGCTTCGTTACTTTACCTCCAAAGAATTCAACGCCTAATGTAAACACAATCACAACAACACAACAATTACATGTATATCATTCTCATAATCATAACACACAATACGTGATATTATCACAAATCAACGTAGCACGTAAAGTAACACCCGCGAGATAAGTACTACCTCTCAAGTAAATTAACAAGAAACCAAGCGAAAAGAGCCAATCAAGCGAATCGGCTTTCCACGATCAACGCCTTAACCTCGAAGAGAATGACGGGGAGAAATATATTCTACAACCGATCTTCGAAGTTCGAGCGACAATCGAAGAGAGAAATGCGAAAAACGAAATTTTTTGGGTGGGGAGTGGATAATTTCGCCAAACAAGAAAAACGGCATGACAGTTGTTGCATGATGTTAAGATAAGCATGCCAAGATATTTTAAAACCTCGGAGTCCCGCTCGCTTCGGCACCGCTTATCGCATCTAAATCTCCACGAACCCGATTTCAAAGATAAAATTCTTCCCCTGCAAACACTACTAAATTATAAATGTAATTCGGCGAAAAAAAATTCATTTAAATAATATTATCATTCAAATTAATTATACAATCCCTAAGTCGCACCGCCAATTTAAAATTTTAATTTTTTTTTTTTTTTCGTAATGCTTTGTCAGCTTGTTGTCAGAGCGATGACGCAGATGAAGGCCGAGTATCCCATCCTCGTCGATGATTAATCGATCGATCAAACAAGTGGGTCTTAGTGCTTGGTGCCCGGACTAAAATTATAAAGGGACTAAATATTTAGTGTATTTCCTATATCCTAAAACTTGATGACTTAAACTTGAGATTTTTCGTGTGTTCATGCAAGATTTAAGGGAACAATCAGTAAGCCAGAGTTTATTCTAATATTCGGTCGTGCTCCCGGTAGATCTCAGATAGATTCTCACGATTTTGTTTTCCTACGAAGAATTACCTGCTTGTGCAAGTAATCACTCTCAGCGCCTCATTTTTTTAGGCTACCGAGATGTTTTTACGTACCACCAAAAATAGTGTTTCTCGCCGTGGGTTTAAAAGATTTAACTTAATTTGGGAGTACGCTCTCTCTATATTTTCTCGTGTGTTTTTGTGTATTTTCTTCAATGAGAATGTTCATCATCTTTTAAAAAAATAATGAGGCTATTTATATACTTTCTAGACTTTGAAACCATCTTGGGCCATTAATATAAATTTATATTTGTCTAATTTTAAAATATTTAAAAGAGTTTTTTAATACTAATTCCTAAAGAATTTTTCTAGTATACTAATTTCATTTTGGCCCATTAATAATGAAATAAATCAATGCTAATTCCTAATATATAAATTCTTTATGATAATTTCTGGTTATCAATTTGAATAATTTTAAGTAGATAAACAAATATTTATTTATAAAAAATAAAATATTCATAAAAAAAATTCGTGAACTTTTACCACGGCAACAATGTAACATCTTACTAGTGCATGTAAAAGTAGACAAAACATTAATTTCACAAATGTTTCGTAGCAAAAGTTCATAATATTAACATCAACATTTCTCGAAGTCTTTATAGAGAATTCCTCAAGTCGAATAAACGTAGGGGGTCGTGTACTAAAACCGAGTGATAAGGGGTAAGTTATTTTCAATTGACCTAAGCATTAAGCGTAAACACTATCTACTATTGTTTCAATTCATTTTCAATTGATCGTCATTTATCGTTTTTTCTTGATCATTAATTAATTTTTACTCCCAATATGAAATCATTGAATTGGTGTTTAAAAATATTTTCACAATATTATTTTCTTGTAATTTTTTATAATATAATTTGAAAGTAACTGATGGTTAAAGTTTGACAAGAAAAAAACAAAAACATCAATTAGATCGAAAAACTAAAAACCGGCTTCACAATATATAAAAAAAGTATGGCAAGGTATTTAGTCATTTTAATTTATTCCATTGTATTCGAGAGCTAGAGTATACAATCTTTAAACTCCAAAATTCTAAAAGTTCATGATATACAATTAAGAATACTTTCAAGTTACAAGCCTACTTCACATACAATTCAGAAAGTAAAAATATTGAAATAGTCAAATACTTCAAAATAGGTCAAACATAGTCAATACATTAAATTTAGATGTTAAATTCAAAATTTTCATCTCTTTTTTATTTTTTTTTAAAGACTAATTTGGAAACTCAATTCTAAATACTAAAATTTACTATTCACCTTCTTACAATGCTACAAGCCAATTAATAGATTAAAATGCTACATACGAGCATATATCATAGGTTGAAATGAAATTCTCCTTACATTTTTTCTATCTATATGGCAGTTATATTTAATAGTCGGCCTTAATTTACTACATGAGTAATTTTGTGATGCAAGTTTTCAAGAAATTTGTGCTTTACAATTTACTATTGACTCCAATCTTGGCCAATGGATTTATCGAGTAGTTTTTTTATTATCTGAATTTAATATTGAATAATTAATTTTACCATGCATGTGTGCTATAATTCAGACTATAAGCATCTAAATACTACTCAAGGAACACCTGAAGTTTTTGTGTGTGCACATTCCTTTTCCTCAAGCTTCAACTTTAGATGAGAATGCACATGCCAAAAATTCTATATTTCGTTCATAGAATAAACGAATATAACTTAAAACTATCCAACAACCCAACAAAAACACCATACACACCCGAATGTTCAACCTTTAGTTGTTAATGTTTTTCTTTCAATTACTTTCCTATAGTTTTATTGATATTGCATTTCTATATTATAATTCTTACAGTATTCTTATTAGTTCAAAGTTAATGGCCTTCACATCCTACTTTTTGTCGCTTATGGTATCTTATACCTCATAAAAAAGATGATTTAAAGCACTGCAATTAAAATATATATTGAGGTTTGTTGGAGAAATATTTACAGATTCAAAATTTGGTTTGATTTTCCGACTGTAATGATATTTCATCAGTAGCCTACTTCATTTTTTTTGGTACATGTGTAAGAATAAAACGAAAGCGCAAATGACGCTTATTCCTCAAATCTGTGGCACATGTAACTGGATCAAGCAGAGTAACAATCACCTAATATACCAATACCACTTGGCCCCAGGGTTAAAGTTCTCAAACGATACATCTTCTGTTTTGATTTACGGTGTAAAAGACAATGACATTTACCACTTTTACAAAAAATACAATACAAACAAATAACATTTAAACATCTTTATTGATAAAATCGTGAGATGCATTCAATGAACGGGATTCTCAAACGATACATATGAGAAACTCGTAACGAAATCAAACAAACTAGACAACAATAAAATCAAAAACGGATTAAAAGTCATAATGGAAGCCCAAAGAATCCATTTAAAACATCTATATATATTTACAGGGGAATGTTATCACTGCTGCAATATTTGGATACATGGTGCCAATCTTAACCCAATCGCTGAGTTATTCGGGAGTTTGCGACATTACAAATGCCTCAAGAAGATCTCGCGGAGCCGCACATCGTGATTCTCGACAACCTTCAAACCGATGGATCCTCCAACGCCAAACACTTATACAACCAGTTTCCCAAGTGATGCCAAATATGCGATATTTTCTGGATGGCTTAACTCCTCTAGGCCTTATTCATGATTTATTGATTAGTGAGGATCAAACAGTCGGTAAGTTCAATGCTTTAATCACATACTTAAATACGACAAGTAAAAACCCATACCATGCTTTCACTGCATTTCTACGCATCTTATGGGCATTATGCTGAAAAGTGAGGACTTCGTATTATGTTAACATGGATAACTTAACAAACAACAAATTCAAAAATTCTCAAAAATAGTTGACGCCGAGTAAGTCTTCAACCAAAATTAGTCTCCTTAAATACATTAACTTTATAGCTCTATGTTCAAGAACTCTCCAACCAAAATTAGTCTCTTTAAATACATTCATTTACTATATAATGTATCTTTATGTGATTCTAACAATATATCATCCGTATCAAAATCCAATGCTCACGGCCAAGATAATTAACTCTATGGGGTGAACTAACATCATCCGTAGGCCCATCTCTTGTTTCAGCTTCAAGAAATCATAATGTCGTTGTAGCTAAAAGGCTTAAAATCACCGTAACAAAGACATGGAGTGTTACTTTTAATAACATATATTTTAAAGTTCATACTAAATCTTTCATAATAAACAACACTCATTTACTATCCTCTTAAATAGTGAATTTCTTGCAAGCAAAAAATAGTTCATCATTCGCCGTCCTGGCCAGCGCAGCTAATTTAAAATCACAGAACGCCCTTTCATCGATAACCTTAATTAATAAAAATATACCTGAAAGCATAATGGACATTATGAAATCTTCCAAAATAAAATACTTTCTGTGTTCAATAAAGGCGCGATGCGCACTACTACAACCCGCCGAGGATAAATCAATATTGACCTATGTAGATACACCGTGGTCAAATTCAAAATTCAATGAAAATAACTATACTATACAATACGCATCATTAATCCAAATTATTAAACCGATTTTTAGCTAATCGTATATATATACAAATATATCATATGTTGTCAAGTCTATTTGATTGTAGGCTCGTCTTCAACTGCTACGAGGAAAAATAAAAATTATTCTACGCCGGTCAAAGAATTGCTTTTCAAAATAAACATTTCATGATGGGCTGGCCCAATACACCTGCTTGCTATGTAAAAAGGAAGTAGTTTCCCGCTTGAGGTAATCATGAATAGCCTCATTTTTTACAAAACACATATACTTATAAACACTTTAATATAACAAATTAAATCTTCATATACACGCTTCTATAGCCTACTGTCTATGTGAGGACTTAATCAAAGTACGGAAGTCAGAGTAACCGGAAATGTAGCTGAACAAATAATCCAAACAACATCATCTCAAATCGCAGAGCTTATGAAACTGATATGTAACATATTTAGACTTACATTATCCTATCTTTTAGTATAACTAACTATGCCTCAGAAGCTACATTACTATATATTTTAGAATATGATGAATAGAAAAGAAAAATGACAATCTTCATGCTTTCATTCTATCTTGCTGCACATCAAGCTAATTTTTAAGCCTTGATAGATCACAAGTTAATCGTTTTTAATATAAAAGTTCATTATTCATATATACCTTTCGCTTCCTGCCCAATCATACAAAGAAAATAACAATCTCATAGTTCATCAATATGTTATGCAAAGACATCGCCTAACTTTTAAGCCTCGCATATCGTAATGTAGTGAAATTTATATTCATCAGCTAATGATTTTTAATACACAAGCTCATCATCCATGTATACCTTTCACCTCCTGCCTAAATTTTTCTAACTAATTTCAGGGGCAAACATATGATTTACACAGCATAAAGATCAAAGCCCAAACCAAGAAGTTTTTAATGTCATTACCAACATATGCAAGAAGATTTGATGTACAAAGGCGCCTCTGGCCGGGCAAGCATACTTCGACGAAATTTCACTCGCAGAACCCGCAAGTTTAATCCTTTACTCCAGATGATATTTCCAGCTTCAAATTCTTTCCTCGACAAGCACATCAAAGAAAAAGGAACTCCACAAGAAATCTAATGTCTCCACTAAAGCACCAAATTATGTAGAAATCGCCAATACCACAAAGTTCTCATAACTACGCATCCAAAATGTTCAAAATATACAACTTAAAATAATCGAAGTATCACCTTATAATAACTGGGTTATTAACGCCATGTGACACCGTGCTAAACAACTAATGATGCAACCAGATGATAAGGCCCAGGCCAACAATGCTTCGACTGCAGAAACGGAATCAACCAACTTTCAACCTTAATTTACATTATGTCAATAACTACTACTTTCAACTCTTAACAACCAAACTTAAACAACTTAACTCCTGATGTAATATCTACTACCATCCTTTTTAGACTTATTATCACTTTAAGAACAAAAATGCATGTAAATATGAAGCAATACGTAACTGAACGAAGTACTGAG
>JADFUC010002262.1:0-134250 GCA_019722365.1 Lithospermum erythrorhizon | reverse complement strand
CTCAAGTATGCTTCGTTCAGTTGCATTATTGCTTTTAAGTATTTTAATTGACTTGTTAAGTTAATTACAAAATAAGACAACTCACTAGTAACTCATTATTTAATTAGAGGCTCATAACGGTCTAATTATGTTGCCAGCGAGTTAAAGCGATTTCTTAACGAGTTCTTGGCTTATGAGTGGAATTTTGGGACTTGGTATTTAAAAGAGTTGGGTTTTTCATGACCATAGAATGCGCAAAAAGAAACCTCCACCTCTCTAAAATACTTACGCCCACTCCCTTCAGGAAGAGGTGGAAGAATTTTTCTCTTCCAATTCTCATTCAAATCCTCAGCTATGATTGAGTTAGGTTCGTTTCCTAACTTGGGTGTGTGCAATCTGAGAGGAACATAACTAAATTAAACAGAAGCATTAGAGGATCTTGGAGGCAATCACGCAGAGGGCTTTAGGTAGGGTGGGGTTCATTCCTTCCCATTTGCAATGTAAGAATTCTAAAGTATTCATACATTTGTATTTTATCTTTAGATTAGTTTACATTATTTTGAGAATGTCCAGGGATGTATGAATTGAGGTGTTAAAATCACGATTAAATTCATAGTAGATTCTAACACGCTCCAACGGCAACTAAAATCATAAAAAATTACTTATACCGAATAGGTTATTTCGGGTTGTGGAATTGCCCCAAATATTTTAAAGTTGAAATGTTGCATGTTGAATCATATTTTAGAGGTATTTTTTCATTTCCAGAAATTATAAAATATGCTAATGTTTTGATCAAATTAGAGAGGGTTGAAAATGGAGAAATATTATTGAAAAATAAAATTGTTCACAATGGTGAAAACCTTACAATAATGTTGAACTCACCAATAGGCAATATGCAATAGCAAGTGAAATTCAAGAAACCCAAAAATATCAATTCCAGCTTGGAATTTTATGTACCCATATTGTTAAAGTGACACGTTCCATATTGGTAGTTGGTGACCTTTCGAGTTAAAATATAAGATCTTGAAATATTTACTTTATTGTCAATTAATTTTACAGTGAAACACACAAATGCTTATCACATACACATAAACAACGATTGAATATCGAATGCAAATTATCTTGGAAGATGGGCCATTTCTATTACTTTGAGTAATGGAAATAATAGGGTTACTGTGGCCAAAGGGTAGAGTTTCAATATAATTATGATTATAAACGAACACTTGAATTCGGCCACCATGAGGTGAGAATCATTACATAATCGAACATCGAGTCATAAATACCGATGGGCGACTTCGATTTAAAAAATAACTGGATTCGTTCAAAAAATTTGATTTCATAAGATTCTCCAATAAAGCAGTTTTTAAAATTTTACAATCCATCGAGGGTGATATCTAACCAACCAACTCCATATACTTATATCCGAAATACTTGATAATGTAAGAGCAGGAGGCTACAAGCAGATAATAAATGCGTATCTGAATACAAAAATAATTGCCCGTGAAATTTCAAAGTTTGAAAAATAAAAGTACAGCAATAAAAAGCAGTTGACAACGCATCAAAATGAGGCTGGCTGAGGATCCATAAATACCCGATGCTCACTAGCCACTCGGAACAAAACTCTCAAAACACAACTCTTGGCTCAAGCTGCCCGTCTGTCGACCCTTGCACAAAATGAAAATGCAGCCCATGCTTGGCGAAAAGGGGTGTAAGCCGCAGCTTAGTGAAATTTTAACATAGTGGGGGGAGCTGCCCAGTACGAACCCAGAGACGGACAACCAATATAATAGCTAACATGAATAAATACGTATATATATATCCCACGGACTACCTAATAAAAGTCATACAATAAGATTCCAAGAAAGATACCGAGGCACTACTTGTGTTAAAAATATAATAGAAAGGTCTGCATTAAGGCAAAGCACCCCGAGAATAAGTAAGAACCCACAGCAATGTGACTATAACTCGAGTAAATGCTTATCTCCATGTCTCCTGAAATATGCCACCCTCTAATGCGCATATACTCAATCCGTCTACCTGCAGGGATAGATAAATCGCCAATAATCACTGCACTTATACCGTAGTATAAGGCCAAGCATCCAACAATGCCATGCTTAAAAGTGATAATAGATCTCGCTGCTTGTACCAAGTATAAAGGCAAGCATGACAATGCACACATAGCAAAGTGATAATAGATCTCATTTTGCCTTATGCGAGAGTATAAAGGTAACCACAGACAATGCACCTGATAAGTGATAATGGAATCTCGCGATGCACTTATGCCGAGTATAAGGCCAATAGCGTCACATATCCGGCCAAGGAAGGGAGAGTCGCTTTAACCACAATCATCGACATAGAGATTTAGAATCCTGATACTCAGTCTGCCTCAAGTCATACATAACTCCAGCAGCACCTCACCGATAACCAAGCTTCTCTGCTCCCAGACAAAGTTAAAAAGCGCGCGAGGCAAAAACATCCTAAATCAAAAATCAATCGCAACCGCCCGGCAAGGCGGGAAATATAAAGATTGCTGACAGGGCCACATAAATGCGTAAGTGCCGACAAGGCCACAGAAATACACTTGATTGCAGAGCAAGGCCACGGAAATACGAGAGGAAATATAAGTTGGGGAGTTCAAGTTGTCTTGCCTCCGGCTTGATCTTCACTTAGTAGAATATAATCACATGTCGTATAAAGCTGGCTCCTTTGCCAAATGGATCACGCATAATCGCCACCACGTAATAATACTACAAGAACATGTATACTATTCACACATAGTCATACTACATAACTTATGTTCACACAATTTTAAAATGAAATGCGTGAAAATACTTAGTAGGAATAAGTACTCACCTACTAGCTACCACAAAAACTAACCCAGCAGAACCACAATCACGGTACTTTGCCCACTTCACGCGTCAGCGTCTAATAAAACACCGAAAGTATAATCAGACCTACTACTATACTTGCGTTCTAGAGATGCACTACCAACTTTTAGTGGAACTATTTCTAAAACGGTCTAAATATTTATTGAGGATAATATAACAGATTAATAATCCGTCGGACGCAACCCATTGATTCCCCACAGAATTCCACACTCAAACTTTATAACGTTTCATATCAAATTATAAGAAGTCATTATATTTAACCCTCAAGTCCATAATTAACAGCCTATACTCCAAAATATCAATTATAACTCCCAACTTACAAATCGCACTTTTGAACTTTAACTCCACTGATAATTTTAAATCTGAATTTTAACCCTGCGAAATAACTACCATGGAGTCTGAAGGAATTAAACTCCTACACATTTAAAGTCTTATAAAAATATCAACCAAAAGTCAGCAACCATAACATCCTCAAACAACCTCTAAATCATGAATCCATCACTTATATACATCACAAGCAGCTAACAAACTTAGAAACAACATAAAATTGAGTTATGTCAAAAGTCAGCCAAAAGTCAAATCTCGAAAATCAATCCAAAACTCTAGAATTTCTTACTCAAATTTTGTAGGGGAAGATGATAGGAAACCTTAGTAATCAACTTGAGGATCTTTACTAGCAACAAAGTGAAGAAATGGAAGAGAAAAGAAAAAATCTTGTGTTGAAACACTTGAGGAGACTCCCAGAGCGAAGAAAAAATGGGAGGGAGAAGATTGTGTTTTGGTGGGATTTGATGAAATAAGGATGAAAAGATGCCTTAACTTAGCCCCATAAGTCTTAATAAATTCGCACGGGGAGTTTGTGCCCAAATCAAAGCCGAATCGAGCTATCGAGCATTGAGCGATCAAACTTAACTTTCGAATTGTCCCCGGCTATTTCTACTAAATTATAAATGTGATTAAAGCTCAAATAAATTTCACGAAGATTTATATTATTATCGAAGTACTTGGAGCAGGGTTATTACAATGGGGCTCTGAAGTGATGATCATATCTTGATATCCTCATGATGTTGCTAAAAGAAGCCCTTCTCATGGGTTTTTTCGTCCTCAAAGACTAATTTCAGCACAATTGTTGTCATGTTATAATTATCATTATTCATTATTGATGGTTTCATATCACATATTGGCATAGGCTCTCTTTTAGTAGCGATGGGGAAAACAGAGGAGCGAAACATATTACTTACATTTTAACTTTCATGAAGATTGTTTACTTTCCGCTTTTTTTCATTTTCATAACTTATTTCTATTCAATGTTATATATATTTTAGAAAATAAGTCAACTTTAACAAGTATTAAATATGTTCTCTCTTAAATTTCTGAAAAAGCAAAATTACACAATGTTTATGGATAGGAGGGAATACGAATGATTAGATTGTGTGACTTGTAACATTTATGGTACTTTAATCATCGTTGTTTGATTATTTAGATAATTTACAGTTGGCGTAATTTGCAAGCTATTGCATCAAATCCGAGGTTTATCCGGTCTTGGCGCTCGTAGAATAGCGGTTGCGGAAGAAAATTGGGAAAAATAGAACCCGCTTTGACGAGGATTTTTAAAATCTAGCGCTCAATTTAAATGTCGTTTGACTAAATAGCTTTTAATTTATAATTATCTAAATTACCATCATTAAAATCTAATGCTTACTTATCTTCTTCTTCTTGGCGAGTCTACTAGACCGAAAGGATTGATTTCGAAGGTGAAGGAGTGGAGTGATAAATGTCTGCGCGGGGGTTTTGAGGTGATTACGAAAGGTGTTCGCGAGGGGTATGTTGTATTTTCTGAGGGTGCTCACGCTTCCGGATTTTAGCCTGTTATTTGCATCCTCTGTTGTTGATAATGATGATATGACTAAGTTGAGGCATATGAGGCTTGGTCGCATGAGTGAAAGAGAGATGCAGATTCTAGCTAAAGACAATCTTCTTGGTGTGTAGAAGTTGAAAGACTTGGGGTTTTGTGAGCTTAGCGTGTCTTTGGGAAATTACATCGCGACAGAATTTCAGCGACTCCTAGAACAAAAGGTACCTTGGGATTACATCACTCACGTTGTTAGGGTCCTTCCACTTGAGAGTTGAATCTTTGGGAAGTGTGGGTATTTTATCGTGATTGATGATTGTTAGAGATGACTTGGGTTTTTATTATGAAGTAGAAAAGTGATGCTTCAAGGGTACAAGGATTGGAAGACTTTGGTGGAAAATCAAACGGGGAAAAAGGTTAAGTGGTTCACGTCTCTTAAAATAAATACTGTGGTCTAGAATTTTTGTTAAATGCAGGTTTGATGAGTTTTGTGGGAAGGATTCTTTAGGCATCATCTGATTAGAGCATACACCCAGTGAGAATGGTGTAGCGAGCATTATGAATCAAACACTTACGGAGAGCTCGTTGTAATGCTCTGAATATTGGTTGACTCCCAAAATATTTTTGGCGAAGCGATCTTGAGGCGGTATTTGGAGGCGTAGTCTGTATGAGGTATGAATATAAAACTATTTAATTGTGGTCCTGTAATAAGTCATTTGATTATACAAGATTGAGAGTCTTTAAGATTTGCTTGCTTTGCTTATTATCATGTGAATGAGGGTAAGTTAGAACAAGGCAAAAGGGTATATTTAGGCTATGGTGATGGTGTAAGGGTAGCAGAATTTGGTCATCACTGAGAAAGCAGGTGTCGGTAGAAAATGTGATATTTGATGAAAATTCTATGATTTTTTTAAACCGCAAAATCCACAATTGATGAAGAAGATGGTGTCGGGAAGTAGGTGGAGTAGAGATGCGAGGGTATTGAGTGGTGATGGTGAAGTAACTCTTTCTCCTGACCTCTTTGGAAGGCAATTCTTACATTATTTCTCACACTCATAAAATCCTCAATTTTCACACCATTTATATTGTCATTGATGGTTTTTTTCTGTAAGTTTGGACTAGAGACTAATAGAGGTTCCAATCTTGGAATGGATTAGGATATGACTTTTAAAGGCTGTCTTGAAACAGTATAATCTTGTTTTGGTTTCCCACTAACATCGAATGTTTCTTTAATTTGAAGGACATTGTTATTTTTACTTTTAATGTTTTTCCTTGTAATTTACTTTCATGTAATAGCTATTTATATGAATAATTTTCTTTTAATTAATGAAATGTATTAGTTATAAAAAAGTACTTACGTTCACACATTGTCACCATTTCCACCCCAATGACCAACATAATCATAGTGTAATAACCCGTTACAAAAAAAAAAAAAATTAATTTTCGGTGAGGACCCCGAGGATAAGTATAAATAATCTCGATGATAATATTATTTCGTAAAATTTTTAGCGAATTATTTATAATTTATTAGTTTTTGCCATGAATATTTTATCTTTGGAATCGGGTTATTGGAGATTTAAATCACACGATAAAGGAGAATTAGCGAGGAAACGAGCGGGGAATGGAGTTTTTAAATATCTAGTCGAAACATCTTCAGCATCGTCATTTTTTGAGTTCATGCTTCTTCCTTTTCTCCATAGGGCGAGATTCGCCCTCCCCTTAAAAAAATTTCATTTTTCCATTTCTCTTTCGATTAGGCTCCAGGCTTCGAGATGCGTTTGAAGAATATCGTTCGCCATTCTCTTGAGGTTAAGGTATGAAAGTTCAAGTCTTTTGAGATATTTCTTGGGTTTTGACATGGTTGACTCTTGGTTGACTTTTCCATAATTCAATTTTATGATGAATCTTAGTTGGTTATGGGTTACGTGATGTATATAGTGATTAATTCATGATTTAAATTCGTTTGAGGATGTTATGGGTTGACTTTTAGGTTTTCGGTTGACTTTTTGGGTTGATATTTCTAAGACTTTTAAATGTGTAGGAGGTTATGTTGGGACCTTATTATAGTGTGATATTAAATTGGTGATTTAAAATTGATTAAAAAGGGGTATGTCGAAAAAGTGTTAATTCCAAAGTTGAGTTATAATTGATATTTCGAGATTATAGATTGTTAATTATAGACCTGTGATTAACTAGAATGACTTATAAATCGATTTATAATAGAAAAAGTATAAGATGGAATTTAGCGGGGGAATCGATTGGGTTGTATCCGATGGGATTATAGTCGATAGTTATCCGTCATGTTAGGCATTTAGAGATAGTTCCCCACTAAGAGAGTTGGTTATGTATGTATCTTGAAACCCTTGGGTATAGTAGTAGGTCTTGATTAGCTAGCATGGGTGTTGTTTAGGCGTTGTCGTGGAAAAGGGCCGATTGCAGCAGTTGTTTTTCGCGAGGTTTTCGCCGGTAGCTAAGCGAGAGGAGTGATACTTATCACCGCGGTGTTACTTACGTACTTACTTTAAATTGTGTGCATGTTATTGTGAGCCATGATTATGTGAGAATAATAATATACATGTTATTATGATATTATGATTATGTGAGAATGATATACTGTTATTGTGTTATGATTCGTGAGAATGACATGCATGTAATTGTTATATGATTATGTGGTTATATTACGTAGGCGTTGAAGATTGCTTGAGGTAAGTAGCCAAGCGAACTCCCCGACTTATATTTCTGTGGCCTTGTCGGCGATTGTGTTTGACTCTGATTGTGAGATGTTTTGCATTGTGCTTGGATATTGTTTGGGAGTAGATTAGCGGTTATTGAGGAGGTGATGGTTAGAGTTATGTATGTGAGGTGACTTGAGTACTCCGGGATTTGACTTTATGTTGGGATGATTAAGGTTGGGTGACTCTCGCTTCCTTTGGGATATGCGTGATATGTGCCTTATACTTAGTGTATAAGTCTTTGTGTGCCTTATACTTAGTGTATAGTGCGGTGTGCCTTATACTTAGTGTATAAGAGCGGTGTGCCTTATACTTAGTGTATAAGAGCGGTGTGCCTTGTACTTAGTGTATAAGAGCGGTGTGCCGTGTGCTTAGTGTATGAGTGCGATGTGCCCTTATAAGCACAATGTATAGAAATGCGGTGTGCCTTATACTTTGTGTATAAGTGCGGTTTAAGGCCTTATACTCCGGTATAAGTCTTGAGGTGATCATTGATTAGTCCATTCTGCGGGGTAGAAGGATTAGTATATGCGTTAAGGGATGGTACATACTAGTGGGGATATAAGAGAGATAGGAGGTTTGATGACTAGAGTTTTAGTACGTTGTTGAGTCTATTGATTTCTTTTACGGAATTGTGTGCTTGTTGAGACCTTCTATTATATGTCTTCATGTATTATGTCACGAGTTTTCCTGCTTGGAATTATGTTGTATGACCTTTTTTAGTCTGGATATATGTATTTTATTCATATTTGACTATTATATTATTATTGATTGACTCAAAGATTTCCGTATGGTAAGTTCACCCGTGTGTTAAGTTTCACTAAGCCTCACGGCTTACACGCACCGCATTGGGCGGCATTTCATTTGTGCCGGGTTGGCGGCGATTGAGCCAAAATTTGTTTGAGAGTTTTTGTTCGAGGCTGGCTAGGTGAGCATCGGGTGGCGGAAGGGGATCCTCCTGTCGATTATGATGTGTTGTCAAGCTGTTTTGATTGTTGTATTTTCCTTTTGAAACTTTTAGCCTTGTCGGTATTGTCATTTTGTATTTAGGATACGATGCAGCGTCATCTATTGTAGCCTTGCGGCATTGCTTTGTTTGGGATATGTTGTGTAAATATGGGTTGTCATTTCGATGTCGGTGATGGATTATAAATTTTAAAAGCTGTTTTGATTTGGGAAACTTAATTGTGATCACGTTTTTGGATGAAGCTTGGTGTGTTTTAAGTAGTCGTCCATCGGTTTTGGTGACTGCGGTGTTCCCGGATTTTAATGACTCTCACCCCTCGGGAGGCGGCCGACTGGGGGCGGAGTAAGATTACATATATATATATGGGTTAGTCGTTTCGATATATCGGTGATGGATTTATAAATTTTAAAAAGAAACTGTTTGATTTAGAAACTTAATTGTGATCACATTTTGGTGACTCTGGTGTTCAGTTTTAGTGACTCTCTACCTCGGGCCGACTGAGGCGGAGTCAGTCCCACATAGAAAAAATCTAATTCAATTAATATGAATCACCTATTTTTGCTTCTTTTGTTGTCTTATGACATCCTAAACAATAAACTAGACAAAATGTGGTAGGATGATGCAAATCGACATGACTCCCATTAGTTTCTAATTCCATTTTGCCATGGGGATGATTAAGGGTGTTTGTTAAATTTTTTAAGAATTTAAACTTAAAAAGTTTGGTATTTTTTATTGAGTTTGTTTGTTACTAATTATTTTAAGTGCTAAATAAAATAAGATCTTATCAAAATATTTAAGAGATTTTTATGTTAAAATTATTAACTTAATTTTATTCTCTTAACCAAATAAGAACTGATAAAGTTCAAAATTACATATTTTTCCTTCCATAATTTTATTCACATCGGTTATCCTTCTAAAAATTACACATTTATTTAGATGAAGTAAAAGTTATTATTATTATTATTATTATTGAAGTTTAACTAAAAGATGACGAGTTGACCAAAAATTTCGCCGATGACCCGAGTTAACCAAAAATTTACTTCGACTTAACTGCCGATCATGTTAGTTGAGGCGGGACCCTTTTTATCGTGTATTCTCCTCTATCGGTGTGGGTGCATCGGAGAAATACGTCCACAATGCCCTCTCTGTATAAAATTATAATATTAGTCGGAGTTTTACAAAGGCTAAAATTGCCAATGCTATTTAATAAATTAAAAAATAACATAAATACAAGATATCTCATGTGTCCCACCATTTAGATTCCCCTAATTTTCCTCAATCCTCAATTTTAATTCATCACCAAATATTTTTCATAATCCTCAAATTAAATTCCCACTTATTTGCCCTCCCCAATTAAATGCCCAAAATCGTAATTAACACCAAAATCTTTATTCCTTCCTAAACCCACAAAACAAACCACCAAAACTCACTAAATTTGTAAGAAATAGGAAAAAGCAAATTTGGGATTATTAGAGAAAGATTTGCAGGTGAAGAAAAAAATGGAAAGACAACCAAAATCACATGTTTAATAAAAAATTTAGTTTGCATGTTGTTTTTTGCAGTGGTTTGATTATGATTTTTTGATTTTTCATGGTATTTGTTTGCATGTTTTTTGAAGGTCTCAATACCCAAAAATCAAAAATTTAATTTGATTTCAGTGCTTTTAATGTTATGATAGTGTAAGTAGTCGAATAGTTTTATTCGGTAGTTTTAGTTATTCAATTTGTATCAAATTATTCTTGTTTGGTTAGAAGTTGGATCCAAATTGAAAATGACTATTTAACAAAGCATGTTGTTTATCAATTAAAAAAGCCTCGAGTTCATCACATATATTGTATGTTTTAATTCCGTAGTGTTAAAATTATTGGGTTGGTGGAATTTGAACTATGTTCTTTAGTTGTTATTTTAGTGTTGATTGTTAAAATTTTAGGTGAATGAATACTTTGTTCTATGAATGTGTTTGATGGGTTTAACTTTTTATTTTGTGTTGATTGTTAAAATTTTATTTTTTGTATTGTTATTAAAATGAATGGGTTCCTGTAATACTAAACTTTTAATGCCTAGGTATCCCATTTCATTATAGCAAGAGGAAATACGAGTAAACCTTGTAGTGGTATCCATTTTTGTGGAAATGAATGTGATTATGATGCAACACGTATTACTGTGAAGTGTGAATTTGTTCTTCTTGATCAATCTATTACTATTGTACTTCTATTATGTTGCATGCCCATATATGTATCTTTGTGTTAGCTATGAATGATTGTATGTTTGCATGCCTTTATATTTTATCATAATCTCTAATCACCGCGTTGTTCATGCCATGGTACATTCACTCTTGTCAAAGAAATACCACAGCAAGTGTTTTTGCAGTATTACAGTCCACGCACAAATTTCATAGTTTTAATTGACAAGTTCCAAAGCATGTTGCCCATTGCAAATGTCAAATAGAGGGATACCAAGAATGTATGGCAATACTTAACAGAAGGATGGATGAGTTCGGGAGAGAATGTGATAGTGTTAGGAATGAGGATGCGCCGGAAAGAATGAACAAGAAGAAGAAGCCTTGACAATAAGCACATATGGTATGAAAAAAAAGAGACAACAAGATAAGAATAAGGACAAATATGATTATGAATAATTAGAAGAAAAATATATTGAATGTTTTAAAAATTAATTATGAATCATCTAAACATAAAACTATAACTTGGAAGGAAGGAAAATAAAATCATGAAAAAGGTTAAAAAAACCGAAATAGAGAAAAAAATGCAAGAAATACGGAACAATTAATGATGAGGCTAAAATTATGGGTAATAAAGAGCTTGCTGGAAAGTAACTTCGGCACGAAACATATAATGGCATTACATGAAAATATTAAAATACCATGATACACTACTGAGTGGGATTACCTCGCATGAAATTAATACCGTGCATACTCTACGCGTGGTTTTATGAGGCAGACCACATAAAACAAATTTGTATATTTTATATTGTTATCCCTGGGATAGAAATAATACAAAATCAAGGTAAGAAAAAAACAAAAAAAACTTACCTGAGGCGATGAATAAAACTACAATCTAAAAGGAAAGAAAAGGAAAATAAAGTCATGAAAAAAAAGTTAAAAAAACGAAATGGAGAAAAAATAGGCAAGAAATACGGAACAATTAATGATCAAACTAAAATTATGAGGCAAATGGGAAACTTTTTTTTCTAAAATTCTAAAATCAACACCAAAATACCTCACTAATTTTGGTCATTGATCAAAATATGGTGATCCAATGACCAATATTTGAATAAGTACATTGTAAAATACAAAACGTAGCATCTAAAAACTCGGTTTATAGGTTTTTAACATTTGAAATTCAAAGTCGATGTAACACCTATTAGTTTATCCTCGAGGTAATTAGCCGAGTAGCGAAGAAAAGTCGAGACGCCCTCATTAGTCTGCCAATCAAAAGAAAATGAGGTAACTATTTTTCTGATAAGTATAAAAAACTGCATAATCTTAAATTATAACAGATAACTAAAAATTTGTGTTACTACTATTGATATCTCTTATCATTACATTAGACTACCAACAATACCAAGAGCATTAAAATGTGAGCATTATCTTCATTCACCTCTGATTACCTCCCTCGGTTAATGTGAGCATTATCTTCGATTGTAGCTTTTAGTCCTCCTCCAGAAGCAACACTCACACCAAGCAGTTCTCGGCCATCCGAAGATTCCATAGTATTCTATTAACAATTAAAAATACTAACGTAATATTATACTCACAATCTAGTATGTTCGTTACCGCTTAATTGGTTGGATATTTTAAACAGTAAATGCGACAGAGCTGCTTATACCGTATGTTAACAATAATCATTAACCGACACCGTGAGACATTTGATCCGGTGCTACTATATTCTGACAAGCATTTCAGAATATTTGGGCGTAGATATTTCAGTCTCCAATATTACTAGTAACGACGAGTATTCCCGAAGACGCAAGACTATATTGGTGAATGACTGAATATTCCTGCTACGAAAAATCAAGATCTTTCCTTATATATTTCAATTAAAGATTTGTCTCAAGAACAAATTTTCAACCCTCTATATAAAGAGACCTGTCATCTATTCAAGGTAATGGCCTAAATGACAACATTGTCCATGGATCGAAGGAGTCGGACTAAATTATTTATCTTTATAGTTTCTCTTTAATGTATCAAACTATATCTGAGAGTCACACAAAAAATATTAGTGTAATAACCTCGCTCCGGTTAATTTCGATGATAATAATATTAATTGTGAAATTTATTTGAGCTTCTAATTACATTTATAATTTAGTAGTAATACCGGGATAATTCAGCGTTAGATCGTTAAGTCGCTCGATAACTCGATTCGCTTGTTTCGCACAAACTCCTCGTAAAATTCCAAGACTTAAGGGCTAAGTTAAGTCATCTTTCATCCTTATCATCATAATACCAAACACACCTTCTCTCCATTTTTTCTTGGCCGAGATCCCCTCAAAGACAAACAAAAAAAAAATCTTCCATTTCTTCACTTTATTGTTTATAAAGATCCCTGCTGATTGTTATTGGCTTCCCAACATCTTTCCCTACAAATTCCGGAAAGCAAATTGTAGTTTTGGGTCGATTTTGAGGCTTGACTTTCGGTCGACTTCTTGACATAACTCAATTTTTATGATGATTCTAAGTTTGTTATGGGTTCTACATGTATATAAGGATTAATTCATGATTTAGAGGTTGTTTGAGGATGCGCATGGCCGGGTTGACTTTTCTAGGTTTTGGTCGACTTTTCGTCATTTATATTTTATAAGACTTAAATGCGTAGGAGTTTAATCGACCTTATCAGAAGTTATCATGAGGTTAAATTGTGATTTAGAAATCGGGACAGCGGGGTTAGTTGAAAGTGCGATTTGTAAGTCGAGTTATAATCGATATTTCGGAAAGACAGGCTTGTTAATTACGGACTTGGTGGCACGACTTATGTTGATACGAAATGTTAAAGGATAGCGTGGAATTCTGGGAGATCGACCGGGTTTGCGGTTCGACGGATTATTAATTCAGTTGTTTTATCCGGCCATTTTAGACCGCTTAGAAATCGTAATTTCACTAAGAGTTGGTTGTATATCTTCTAGAACGCAAGTATAGTAGTAGTTCCGATTATTAATCTTCGGGTATTTTGTTAGGCGCTGATCATGGAAAAAGGAAGCACTGTGATCAGGTTTATGTAAAGTTTCGTGGTAGCTAAATGAGGCGAGTACCTATCTCACGGGCGTTACCTTATGAACTTACTTTAAATTGCGGAATATGTCATCAGGGTATGATTATGTATGAATGGTATACATGTCCTGTAGTATGATTATGGAGAATGGTATACATGTAAATGGTTGTACGATTATGTGTGATTCATTTGTATGAGCTGTGATATGATTATGGATTATATTCCTCATGGGCGTTTAAGATTGCTTCGAGGTAAGTACAGCTTGAACTCCCAACTTATATTTCTCGATTTCCGTGGCCTTGTCGCACTTTTGTATTTCGTACTTGCCGGCACTTTTGGTATTCCCCTGCGGGCCTCTTGCCGCCGCTGTCATTTTGTATTTGAATACGTTTACTTTCTTTGTAGCCTTCCGCATTATCATGTATTTTGGGATATGTTGTATATATATGGTGTCAGTTGGTTAGGATATCAATTCACGGATTGTAAAATTTTAAACTTGATTATTTTGAGAATATATTAATGGAAATCAAATTTTTTGGATTTAAACGAGTAGAAGCTTTAAACTGAAGTCGCATCGCCCATCAAGAGGGCGAGCCCCCGCGTACTGGATGAGTAATGACTTCACTGTGGCGGCCGAATTCGGGCGGGTCAGCAATTAGTGATGTAGTTTGTATAGTTTGTAGCGTGAATATGATTTCTCACAACAAAAAAAAAATGTAATATTATACATTCAGAATCAACCAAGAGGATTCGTGGCCGAGTGAAAGCGAGGGATCTCATATCTGTGGGGGCCCGTCAATCCTTATCTCGAGATACTATAGCGGATTTCCTTTCACGTAGGGGCGGAATCCTTCCTGCATTATTAGTGACGCGGTAAACTAACCCGGGCAAACAATTTTGTGTCTTTTACTCCTATATTGTTTTACTTTCTATCACCGGCCAATCCAAGTGTTATTGATATTTGTATATCAAATAAGGCTCCAAAGAAATCCATTTCACAACAGTGTTATGAACTTTATATTGGTATCAAAGCCGGCACTCCCGAAGGCCAATGGCGAGATCCTTGTAAATTTGCTTTGAGATGGATATGGTTTTTCAACCTAAGTGCAAAGGCACATGAACTCACGTTAACTTTTCATTGCTGTGAATCGATGGTTAGTTCGCGTATTCTAAGTAGGATGTTGCATCATCGTAGGCTACAATAAGGATCACATTGATTGTTTTCTAGTTTTGTGCTTCGATGGATGACTCTATGTGATTTTTTAGGCAAGCATGGAAGAAGAAAAACAATGAAGAAATATAAATTTGAGGGGATTTTTTTGATCGATATTTTGCCTTCAAAAAGACATAGCAAAAAGTGGGGGAGTTTGTTAGTATTTAATTGGCTACCTATTTTTAAAGTTTGGCAAAACTGCATGTAGTCTCATTACTGTATTAACAAATAATTGGATTGACAATCTAATCAAGGACATATCGATCCGAAAAAGATATTTCTATATTCGACAAGATTCGCAATATTTGGTCGTAGATATTTTCGTCCTAATATACGGTAATGATTTGAGTATTCTGCCATTTAAGACTATAATAAGAATGACTCGAGTATTCCCCTGCTAATGCAAGATTGGAAGATCTTTCCTTATATATTTCAATTAAATATTTGTTCAAGAATAAGTTTTCAACCATCTATAAAAGAGACCTTGTCATCTATCCAAGGCATAAAGGCCTCACGAAAGCATCGCCCATGAAGCTGAGAATGAGCTTATATTATTTATATTTTATAGTTTCTTAATGTGTCAAATCATATCCCTGGTGTCATACAAAAAATATTAGAGATGTAGTTTGTATAGTTTAGAGCATGAATAAGGATTTCACAAATAAATGTAATATTATACATCTGTGAAATCAACCAAAGCTGGGATTCAAGGCTGGAGCGAAAGCTGGTGGATCTCATATTCGTGGGAGTGAAAGTAGAAGTTCATATGTAGTAGTAGGATAGAAACATCTGTGTGAGCCCAAGTGTAATCCTTATTCTATACTATAGTGGATTTTCTTTTCACAAAGGGGCGGAACCTCCTAGACGTAGTAACGTCAGCACCACCTGAAAAAGCAATCTTTGTGTCTTTTACTTTCTGTATTGTTTACTTTCTATCAGAGTTATACTGTCAATCCAAGTGTTATTGATGTGCTTGGTATAACAAATAAGGCTCCAGAAATCTATTTCAAAGAAGTTACTTAACTTTTCATTGCTGTGAGTTGATGGTTAGTCCGAGATTCTCGAGATGTTAAGTAATCATCGTAGGTCAGTGCCAAGGATCACATTGATTGTTTTCTAGTTTCAGGCTTGATAATGGATTTAATTCTTATGTGGTTTCTTTTTTAAGCTAAAAGTGGGAAAAGAAGAAATGAAGAAAGACAAATCGCAAGGATGTTTTTGGATCGATATTTTGCCTTAAAATATTAGCCAAAGTGGGAGTTTTTTTAGTGCTTAATGGCTATTTTTGAAGTTTAGCAAAATCAGGACAGAAATAATATACCGTATGTTAACAATATTGATCGACAACCGACATCAAACATACCATCCTAAAAGATATTTTAGATTTTACAAGATTTGCAATATTTGGCCGAGATATTTTCATCCTAATATATGGTAATGACTTGGAGTATTCACCAAGCATGAAGACTCTATGGTAAATTATTCTGAATATTCACTGCTACTTCTAAGATTGAAGATCTTCATTATATATTCGAATTAAAGATTTATGTTGAAGAACAAGTTTTCAACCATCTATATAAAGAGACGTTTGTCATCTATTCAAAGTATGCATCCGTGAGAGCATCATGAGCGCGAGAACCGGGCTATATTATTTATATTTCATAGTTTCTCTTAATGTGTGAAACTATAACCCGAGTATCATACAAAAATATTAGCGGCGGGCTTGTATAGTTTGTAGCATTTATATGATTTTAATAAATGTAATATTATATATTCGTGAATCAACCAAGCGATCTTGTGGTTTCAGTGAAAGCGAGGGGATTCCTCATATTCGTGGGAGCCCGAGAAATTCATAGGTAGTAGTAGTGATGTAGACATCTGTGGGGGAGCCTCAAGTGTAATCCTTTACGAACATACGAAATATTTCTAATTAATTAATAGAAATGAGAGAGTAAATGCAATTACTAAACTGGGGAGGAGAGATTATAGATATTGGTGTGTATCATTTGAAATTAAATAGATTAGAATTTGTTGTTTTCAGAATGTACCTCCTATTAAATGTAAGTCTCTTTATATTGTGATTATAAAAAATTATTCATAAAAGTAGATAATTACAAATGTCTATGATAAAAATAGAAAGATAGAATATTATTGATGAATAACTGTTGTGTAAACTTGTTGTATTACAACTAGAGAATGCCCATATATATAGGAAAATACTAAACATAAACTTAATAGGAAATAACCAATATAGAATTCAAATAAATCCTATCCTTCAAGCTATTTGTCAGCAAGAAATTACTATACTTCTTATCCTCCAAGTTCTTGCCATATACAATATCTTTCATATAATATCTCAATACATTTCTAGTAAGTGGCCTTTAGACATTCCTCCACCTCCTACTACTTTCCTATTGTTTTACTACTTTACCACCAAGAACATCATCATCCCTTTCATCTACCATCACACAAAAATTTCTTCTTTTTATCATTAGTAAAATTAATCATACACAAATTAAAAAATTAACAAAAACTACTATACTACACCATGACCTCTCATACCGAATCCAACAATAATAGATTAGTTCCTCAATTTGATATACAAGAATGGAGTATTCCTATGAATAATCATCAAGTTAATTAAAACAGAATATGATTAACACAATTTTAATCACCAATCTATGTATGATATAATTTATCCATCAAGTCCAAAATTATGTCAACTCTGTATGGCATCTACAAAACTAAGTTCAAGTCAGGAAATATGGCAGAATATTCCTTTCCCATTTTGAAGAAACAAATGATATGGACTTAACCATCAGATCTATGGGATCTGAGAGCGACACTACCATGAGAAATAGATAAGGGAGGAGATGAGGGGTTAGTGAGAAAAGAGGTTGATTGAAGTTATGAGAGACACATCTGCCACCACGATCTGCAGAACAATTGTTGACATCTATGGCGTGCTTAAATTTGTTCAGAATTGAAGAATTGTAGGGCTGAGCTGTTATACACAAGTGTAGACACCAAAATTTATCAAAATAATAATTAAATTATTAAGCATTTAATTACCAAACTAATTAAGAGTCGAGCCACTAAAAAAATACCATCGTACTGGGACAGGCCTCCCGATTAAACCCTAAATTCAAATCAAACCTCGACGAGTAAGGGTTCCCGGAAATCAAGCCCCGGAATTAATCGAAGTCAAAAATAAGGGTTTCTAAGCATTAGTTAACCCTAAAATCAACTAAATGCGCTCCCGGTAAAAACAAATTTCGCATTAAATGTCAATTAAAGTTAGGGCTCGAAACTTTAATTTTATTTATCAAAATCGGCCATAAAGAAGCATTTTAAAGCCACGTGGCTCAAAATGAAGAATCTAAACTATGAGATTTAAAAATATAGACTCCGAAGTTATGCTGTTCAAAAATCAAAACCCTAGAACTTATATGGTTCAAAATCAAGGCTCCAAAAAGGTCTCGAGGTTAATATTAAAACGCTTGACATTAAAAGAATCTGGAACCTTGTTTTCATGAAATAGGCGCCTCATTTCTAATACATGACCACCAAGTAATTCCAAATTATCCGACTCATCTGCATTCGCTTCAAAATTCAATACCAAGATCGTGATCCACCGAAATCAAACTCACCAATCAAGTAGGGGCATCTGGCGCCTGTAAACCTATAACACCCCCTCTTTTCGTAAAAAATCTATGAAAAATTCAACGGTCAAGATCGTGGATCCAATTGAATCAAACCAAATTAACTCCTAAGAAAGCATTCGAGGCCTAAAAACCTATAAATACCCCCCTTTCTGGGCAGAAAATCTACGAAAAACGATTTAATAATCGAACATTCCAAAGACAAAAAATAGACATAAACTCTTGAGAAACTAGAGAAATACCTTTTGAGATTTCTCTAAAGAAACACCACGCATGGCCGGAAAAACACCAGAGGTGGCCAAGACTCCGAAATTAAGAATTATTGCACAAACGCAATAATTCTCTTCAAGCTCAAGCAAAATTTGATAAGAATCGATTAAAGTTTCTCAAGAACGCTCGAATATTCGTGATTAAGCCACGTAGCCCCGGACATGCAAAACTTGGTTGATCCGATAAATCTCACAGTTTGATTCATCAAATCCCGTATTTAGGAATACACCGAAGGCTCAAATCTTATAGCCGATTCTAGGCGCGAAACACGCCGCAAAGGCCCCCGCCTAGTTGATCAAGATCATCTACAAGGTTGGAAAGCTTTACCTTTCATATCGACCATCCCTACAACAGCCACAAAGTTTTATTAAGGCCATAAAAGCTAAGTAACGCTTACTTCCTCAAGTTTTAAATCAAGTCCTAAGCTGAAAGCCAAATTTCACTAAGTCCTACAGGCCAAATCTCACTAAGTCCCACGCGAGGCCAAATCTCACTAAGTCCCACACGGGTCATATCCCTTAAAATCTCATCACGTGGTTATACAGGTTAAGTTTGGTTGTCTTAATTTGGAGCAACTCCAAAAGTCTTATATTGTAATTGAATACGTGGTCGAGATAAAATATATTGAAAAGATTCATAGATATTTAAAGAACGGATTTATCAAATTGAATATTGATTTTACTTTAGTTCCAAGGCAAAAAGTTATATTCGGATTGAACATAACTACTCCCTCTATCTCAATCAAGTTTATCGTCATATTTAAAAATGTCATGCAAGGCCATTGTAGCTCAAGCAAGAAACAACGCCGTGCTCAACACTTGCTTCCTGCACCCATACCAAGCCTGAACTTATCTCAAATCAAGTGTCATATCAAGGCACCAAGTCCCATCAAAAAGCTTATCCAGCTCCCAAGTCCCACCACAAAAAGTGAATCACTAAATCCAAAGTCCCACTAGCAAAGACTAAAGTCAAGTTTGAAAATTTTGAAGTAAGTCCATCAAGTCTCAAGTAGACTGGAGATCAAGTCCAAGACTCCAGATCAAGTCCATACAAATTAACAAGGAATACGTCAAGTATGCCCTGCCTCGACCATATCCAGTTCGACTAGTTCGAGTCCATCAAGACTAGGACATCTATACCACCTCAAAGTTTCTATCCAAATCCAAATCAAATCCAAATAAGTTAAAATCGCCTCAACCAAATCAAATCAAGCTCAAGTCAAATCAAATCAAGTTCAAGCTCATACCAAACTCCTATCAAGACCCTATCAAATCAAATCAAGCCAAGTTTATCAAGCTCAAATCAAGCCGTCAAGTAAGCCACACATCTCACAAATCACAACAAATGCTTCGGGACTCAGTTTGGACAAGTGACCGATTCGATAAAACTTATATATTGAAAAAAAATTTCCTTACAAAGGAGTTTTATTTTGTATCCCTATCATAAATAATAAAAATTTCTTTTACATTACAGCAAGATCTTTTAATTTTTTCTTTTGAGTTGGATAGAATATGTAGATCTATTATGGCTGGAATTGACTTTTTGTCTCCATTGAAGAGAAATTCATCACTATGTATGTCTTACGTGTACTTCGTATGCTAGTTCTTTAGAGAGAGAGCATTTTTTTTGCTTGCTGACTTGTGCGGATGGAGAAAATTGAAATTCCTGAAATTTCAATGTCAAGGACCATATTGACTTATAATATAAAAAGTAAATTGATATTAAAAGTAAAACTATGGGACCTAAATGCCGTTTATCTCTATCTAAAAATCATCAAAACTTTGAAATAATTGAAATAAATAATTGAATTAATTAAATTCTAATTAGTGATTAGGCTTTAATTATAATATTTCAAATTGATTTTAATTAATTTTGAGATTATAGAATATGATAATTAGAGTTTGAACTTATAACATAATTTAGGAATTAATCATCATAAGTGTAAAATAGAATTTTGAAAATACTAGTTTTTTTAATATTAGATATTAATTTAACTTGTTATTATTATTAGATATTAATAACATATTTGATATTCGGCAGATTAATGTAACACATTATTAATATTGACGACTGCCCAGCGGTAATCATTATAATCCGAATAATTCGTGACACTTTTAAAAAACTACTATTTCATCCAAAAATTTGATTTATTAACATTCTCAAAATAATAATGCTTTTAAAATTTTATAAATCCATCAAAGTATATATCTAACCACAACCAATCATATATATATTAACATATCCTAATAGAATGCCGGGTAAGGCTACAAAGGAGTAAGTATCAGATCGTAATACAAAAGCGACAACCGCCGACAAGGCTAAAGTTTAAAATAAAGTACAATCAAAACAATTCGACAACACATCGTAATCGATCAGAGGATCCTTTTGCTACCCGATGTCTACCTAGCTACCTGAACAACTCTCCAATGCCTCTCCTGCTCAACTGTCATTAACCGCACAAATGAAAATGCCGCCATAGCGAAAAGGGGGTATGCTCAGCTGCTTTAGTGAACACTTTCTTAACATAGTGGGGTGAACTACCTATACGGAACGAGACAAACAATATTATAATAGTCAATATGAATAAATACGTATATATATATATATATATATATATATCCGTGACTACCTAATAAATTCATACAATAATATTCCAAAGAAGTTTCCTCAGCATAACATGTCAAGATATAATGTAAGGTCTCAATAAGGCACACAACACCCAAAATAAAATCATAAATAGACTAAATTAAATCCACTATAAACTCTACTCATCACCTTCTATCTCATATCTCCACAAATATACTCAACCTCTAATGCGCATATGGCTCAATCCGTCTACCCGCAGAATGGATCAACCGCTAATAAATACCTATACCGAAGATAAGGCCAAACCGCACATCTATACCGTAGGCATAGTGGCCACACCGACAATGCACACAATAAAGTGATCATAAAGACTCATACCTCTCTTATACCGTAGTATATAAGACCAAACCGCATGTGCCTATATCGTAGTTTAGGGCCACACCGACAATGCACACAGCAAAGTGATCAAAAGAGGCATACCGCCTTATACCAGTATAAGGCCAATACATATCTCCGCATGGTGCTGAGAGTCACCTAACCCCTAATCATCCCAACATAGGGTCAAACTCGACACTCAAGTCACCTCTGTCACATAAATCAACCACCTCAATAACCAACTACCTACTCCCAAACACTATCCAAGCACAATACGCCTAAAACATCTCAATCATAAGTCAAACACAATCACGACAAGGCCACGTAAATACATGAGTGCCGACAAGGCCACAGTGAATACAAAATGATCGACAAGGCCAGTTTAAATTTTAAATATAAGTTGAGTTCTGCTATTACTACCTTAAGCAATTTTCAACGCCATGTAATATAATCACATAATCATATCATGGCTCACAAACGAATCACACATAATCATACAACAATTACATGTATATCATTCTACTTAATCATAACACACAAATGACATGTACATCATCTTCACATAATCGCACTAACAATAACACGCTCACACAATTTAAAGTAAGTAGGTAAAAGTAACACCCATGGTGATAAAGTGACTCACCTCCGCTTAGCTACCACAAACTTCCGCGGACACACCGAGGTAACGCCTACCACGATCATCAAATACTAACAAAACACCCGTAACGTGAATATCAAGACCTACTACAATATCCGTGGTTCTAGAAGACACGCACAACTTGTTTTGAAGTATTTCTAAACGTGTACAATGACGGATCAACAACGAATTAATAATCCCGGCCGGACAAACCCACCGATCTCCCTAGAATTCCACCTTATTATTTTAACATTTCAAATCAACTTATAAGTCATTCTAATTAACCCTCAAGTCCATAATTAACAAACTATACTCCAAAATATCGACATAACTCAACTTGAAATAACACCTTTCAACCTAACTCTTTAATCAACTTTAAATCACCATTTTAACATCACAACAACTACAATAAGGTCCCAATATAACCTCCTACACATTTAAAGTCTTATAAAAATATCAACCCAAAAAGTCAACCGAAACCTAGAAAAGTCAACTCGACCATAACATCCTCAAACGACCTCTAAGTCATGAATTCATCACTTATATACATCATAGCATCCATAATAAACTAAAGACCATCATAAATTAACTATGTAAAAAGTCAACCCTAAAATCAAATCCAAAACGTTATTTTCTTTTTTTTTTTTCTTTTTACTTAAAAGTATATATATAACATAAAAATCGCTATAATACATCAAGATACGGGTATACCCCGCCGTGGAAACTCAAACAATGTCATACAACTCATACATAGCGATAACCCAGTACATAACATGCTGTATAACTCATACAATAAAGAAACTACAAGGAATAACATAAAATCATAAAGTACATTGGACACGGGTAGGTAAGGAAATCGTGGGAACCCTTTCCGCCTGTTAAAAACCTTTATCGAGCAAAATCCAATGACAAACTCAATAGTGAAAAGCAGCACTCACGAGCCTCCATGTCGTCAAAAGCGTGATCCTCTGCGGTCGGGTACAACTCGACCAAGATGCGTATGTTGCTGGGCTCTGACCCTAGCAACGATAACCTCCGGGATGGATTCTGATCAAAAGTCGCCTCCGCTCCTTGCCCTCCAAATCTCGTGGAATTGCATCACAAAGTGAGCAAGTGGACGATGGCCTTCGCCAATACCTTGGCCTCCATGCTCCTTCTTGATCCACTTGATGGCACTCTCCAAGGTAGTCATCTGCCTCCTAATGCCCAACCAAGTCCGTATAGTACACCATATGGCCGAGGTGAATGGACATGAGAAGAACAGATGACAAGCCAAGGTCATCCTCGCTCTTGCAAAAACACAAGAATTGACGAGGTCACAACCTTGCAGTCCCTGCAGCTAAATCAAGCTCTCGGCTGTGATAACTCGTGAGGGTGAAGGAAAATTTGGGAGGAATGAAAGGCCTCCAAATAATCCTCATCCAAGGGTATGTCGGATTAGAACTCTCAGAGTTTCATAAACCAAAGCTAGTACAAAACCTCCCCGCCACACAACAACGGTAACCCCGCATGTGTCCTCAACCCCTCCAAACGTGAGAAGAGCCGACGCGAATAGAGCACACAATCTTTGAAATGAACAAATCACGATCACGAGGCTAATATTCCTGTATGAAGTAGACCTTAGATATATTGCTTCACAACCGACCTGCATGGTGTCACTCGCTAGTAAAAAGCAAGCAACGGCCTGAAGTCAAGAAGTGCAATGTTCCATTTCCAAATGTCCATAAGTCCAAGTCCGCCCAAATTTTGGGTGCAAATATCATCCCATGCAACACGAAATGTCAATTTCCCTAAAAATCGAGTACATGACGAGCGGTCCTTCTATGACCGCTATGCATTGAGCATTCGAATCGTAACTCATCCAATTCTTGGACATTTAACTGATGAGCCTAACCTTCCCAGTATAGGAAAGAGAGTGATGACCCATTTTTGGATATATCGATCAATAGCATCCGCGGAAGGGAGAAGGCTTTGACCGACGTAGGTAGGGCCAAAGCGGATTCCTAACAGCGACCGAAAGTACCTTCGTGAAAGCCCACCTGCTCTAAGATACTTTTTCCCGTCATCCTTGGACGCTAAGAAGTTTTAAGATTTAGCCGGATTGAACATAAAGTTCGAAACACCTTTAAAAGCCCCAAGACATGTCAGCGAGGACATCACCGTACGCCATCCCCATAAGAGAATAACATAATATCATCCGCAAAGGCAAGGTGAGTAATTTGTGCACCTTGACATTTTGGATGAAAGCTAAAGATATCCCCACAAGTCTTGCTCTTTAGGAGTCTCGAGAGATATTCAATAATGTATGAAAGAGTGCCGTGACATCGATCACCTTTGTCTCAACCCTCTCTTACCTTCAAAGTACCTACGAAGTTTCCCATTAAAGGATATAAAACGAAGTTTCCTTATGCAAGCCATGATCCATCCAATGAATAGCTCCGGCAATCCAAATCCTCTCGTAATAGCTTCAGAAACCCAAGACACCGTATCGAATACCTTCCGATATCCAAAGATAAAGATACAACCGTGCACTGTTCTATTGTAGCCCCGAACAAGTTCTTGTGCAACCCATATATTATCCACAATATTACGCCCTTGCACAAAGGCACCCTGAGCCTTATCTATAAGCTTAGGCAAAAAGATAGACAAACGTCTTGATAAAATCTTAGTAATGACTTTATACAAGACGTTAGTCACTCTTAATCGCCTGGAAGTCACTAACTGCGAGACTTGTGAATCTTTTGGTGCAGGGGCCAAAATTGTGGTTCCTTAAATTCTTCAGAGACCCCTACAAAGAACTCCCGGAATGCCGACAAACATCTCTCCAACAAAATCCCGGCCTGTACTTGAAGAAGGCGATGAGAATCCCATCCGGCCCGGTTTTTCATTCTTAATGCCAAATAAGGCTTCACGTATCTCAATATCAAGTACCGGTGCAACCGTAGAGATAACAGCCAAATTTACTGCAGTATATCCATTTGTTACTACGTCTTCATCAATCGGGTGAACTTCCTTAGATGAACCAAAAGCCTTGTAGAAGTCCACAAGAAGGATTGAAACTCTCTCTTCTCGGGGAAGTTGTTGTAAGAACCATACGCCTTAACAACATGGGAAATTGAATCTCGCACATTATCCCGCGAATAAGACTATGGAAATACTTAGTGCATCTGTCTCCTTCCAATAGAAACTTACAGCGTGATTACAATGGCTCCTGGCCTCCGCCTCGATAAGAAATTTTCAGTACGCCACGCAATTCATGGCATTTTTGCTTTAATGATACATTGAGAGGATCATCCATATGGGCCTGGACCGCCTCCTTAAATGCACCATTAGTCTCCTAGCCTTCTCAAAATACTTCCAAACTGGCCACGATTTAGAGCTTTGCTGGGCTTTCAGTATTGCACTTAGAACATAATGAGAATTGGGCCATCCCTCCATGCCAAGTGTCCCAAACCGAACGCAAGACATCATCAAAGGAGGGGTGATCCATCCACATGTTCATGAATTTAAAAGGCCTTATACCTCTGGTAAAATTCTTCACCAATGAGGTGATTAATGGGATGCTGGTCACCGAATCGCTCCATTGGAAGGAAAGAGGCAGAACAAGTCAGGTCCAAGGAACTCCACATTATTCATGAGCACCCTATCCAACTTAGACCAAATGGAGCCATTTGTCCAAGTGAAAAAGGAGCCCATAGATGGAGCATCCTCCAGACCCAGGGCCATCCTAAAATCAAGCAAATCTTTGATATCATACGGACGGAGAGTACCCCCGCCGACTTTATCATTAGATGAAGAGTAGCAGTTGAAATCACCGGCAATAATCCATGGTAGAGTCATAGAGGAGCCAACCATAGTTAAATGGTCCCATAGTTTCCTCCTCTCGACAATACAGTAAACCGGGTAGACAAAAGTAACTATAAAGGACTTGTATCACCTTACAAGTTGCCCTTTAAATGATGCATTGAGAATCAATCTCAAGTACATCACATTTGGATTAATGAGAGTCATCCTTCCAAAGCGGACGCAGCATTCGCCACCATCATCAAACCATAGTTGGTACATGAACCCCATCCCGGAAATCGAGATGAGGTAAAAGTGCCAACTCGAGCCTTAGATAATTTTGTTTCTAACAGACATGCAATGGAAATAGAATGAGAGTTACATATTTTGCTAACAATATGTCGGGTCAGCTGAAAGTGGCTCGAACGTCCAATAAAGCCCCGCATATCTCCACGACATTATCCGCATTGAGAGACAGAGGAGGATACAGCCCCTCCGCGCCCATTAGAGCTGCTACCTTTTCAAGTTACATGCCATACACCTCCCATTGTTTGATTTGCATTTCCAAATTGAAGAAGGAACTGTTTCACCCATTTGGACACGCATAAGGTCCGATCATGTAGCCGCCACTCAGACCCCCCCATAGCATTTAGGACATCAAATGAATTGGGCGAAACCACGCAAACCGTGATGCATGGCTTTGTCTTTCCCAGCCTTCCAACCCTTTCCCATTTTCCGAGGGAGAATGACTAAGTCCGCATATCTAATTGCAAATAATACGCCGGAGTTAATACATTAACAGACATTCTCTGGAGATGACCTTAGGATATGGATCATTCCGAGCTTTGACTCGAGCTTTCGATCGAGTGATTCTAGGAATAACCGATTCCCGTGTTAACAACCGAATCGAGGTAACAGCTGAGCCCTAGGAGGGACAACCCGAGGAGAAATAATCGTACCGACAACCGGTGTTTCAATGTTCAGAGAATTCTTCCTACACTTAAATATATTACGTGCCAAGGTTTTATAATCACAACAAAGAGTCCGGTAGCACCTATAAGTTACTTTTTGGATATATCTCCTGCCACCCGACAGCTTAACGCCAAACTCTAATACCGGGGGTTTACTAACATCAACATCAACAAGACATCAAGCAAGATAACCTATTTTAGTATCGATCCCAAGAATCTTATCAAGCAGGCTACGGAATTCCTACCTTCCGGGCTAAATTTTACTTAACCCCGATTCACTCCAAATGTAGTGCCGGACATCATGAAATAAAACCTAATGACACTTGTGAAAAGATTGCCACCTAAAAGTACGCCAAGTAACATCCACTAACTTCTTTAACATTAAAGTCTTACTAAAGCTGGGTACGGACCTCCATTAAGAACCTTAAACCTATCTTCTACCGTATACAAATCTAAACACACCCATCCTTTGCATACGGAATTCACGACACCTAGTGTTCCAAGACTTAACTATGAATTTAATGCTTGCCTACTCCGAAGGGGCCCAGAAAGCATCCAATCAAACAATAACCCCAAGTTTCGACAAATGGAATTTCATCACTCTCATCTAATATAACATCGCTATCGTTTCTCCATAAAGTCATATTGCCAGAATCTCTAAGGCCATTTCCAACAATTCGATTATCTTTAAGAACTTCGTAAAATTTAGGGCGTAATTTGCGCCATCCGGCGACTAGTGTGAAACCTTTAGGGGCACGCCTGTGGCGGATAGGCCGGGTATCGGGCGGCTTCAAGCAAAGCGCCGGGCAGACTCCGCAGTAAAACCGCACCGAAACCACGATTGTGGCCTCATGAAGCGCGATGATGTACTTTCCAAAGATTTTGGGTCTCTTTGCAATCGAACCAAGATGCTGAGGTATAGTACCGTAACTCGAGCCTCCGCCTTGAAAACAAGGCCCCACCTCGCTAGTGGGGGACTTATTCAGCCCACCGAGGAAGGACCGGGCTATCACTGGGGTAAAAACAAAAGCATAAATGCTTGACACCATCCTCCCTCGCACAACACCCCCATACCGTGATTCACGATACCACCACCACAGTTTGGGCTGCACTGCATATCATCAAATAATTGGGGAGCAACTAAACCGCAACAATTGATCCACTACCAACATCCTATCGGGGAAACGGACCAACATCGAGTTTTTCGACACATCCTCAGCTCCCATCACAACCATTCCATGAGAGACATCCCCCACCCGTGAGCTTTAGGGCAACCACATAACTTATTTGGGGCGTGACATCATGAGTGCCCGATCCGCCGGACATCCGCATGGGGTTAAGACCCACAAAGCAGGGAATCATTGGCCCCATTTTTCGACCTCTAATTGCACGCTTATCAAGGACACCATCAACATTCACCATTATCGTGAGAGACCCGCACTAACAAGGAAGGGTCGGGCGTTTGGAGGCTACCAGTTCGAGACTCCATCTTCCGGCGGAGGGTTTTCCCTTTCTTCTTCTTTTTCATAGCTTTCTCTCAATGGACAAGTAAGTACCAATTAATTCTCATTCAAAATATCCTCGTGCCGCGGCTTCACCATCACGACGGGAGATGGCCGGAAAAGCCGGGCAAGGATGGAACCGATTAGGCACAATAATAAGAACGGGTACAATAATAACACAAACCACCGAACAAAGTCCGACTAATAATCTCACAATTCCACCGGAATAGAAGTAATATATAATCGGGACAACAAATGCAATCACAACACAATACTAAGAACAATATCCGACATTAATTCATAACACAACCGGAATCGATTACCCAATAAAAGGAGAAACCCGATTATAAAGTGGCTAGAGGTTACCCAAGTTGCGGAGGCCGATTGAAGATAATCGGTCAATGGTCAAGGCCAATTAGTCACTGCAGCGAAGCTCCCACCCGTTAATAGCTTCTCGCGACACCGGAAAGTTTCTTTACTCGAAGAAGACAATCCGATTATGGCTAGAAGGTGAAACCGATTGGAATTTAATCGTCACTTCCAATTTTCGCCAAAATACAAAAATTATATAGAAATGCACGATAATGATATTTTAATATTGTAGATGTTTTTGCTATTGAAATCAAAGAGAATGACAAGGAAAATCGGGTGAAGACTCATGTGGAGTAAGAGCCAAAGCCGATGGGAATTTTGAGAATCTTTTCCACCTCTCTAACTTCTTAAAAACGTTATTTTCTTACTCCTCAAAATCATAGGGGAAGACGTTAAAGCCTTAATAATCGAATTGAGGATCTTTATAAGCAACAAGAAATGGAAGAGAAAAAATCTTGTTTTGCTCAAGGTGGGTCTCGGCCAAAAAGATCAAATAAATTGAGGAGAGATATTTTGTGCTCACATAAGGATGAAAGGTTTGGTTACTTAACACTTGTCATAAAGCCGCACGGAAATTTGTGCCCGAAATCACGCGAATCGAGTTATCGAACGACTAAACGATCTAACTTAACTCGAATTGTCCCCGGCTATTACTACTAAATTATAAATGTAATTCGACCCAAATAATTTACAAAATAATATTATCATCGAAATTATTTATACTATCTCCGGTCCTACCAATCGACCGAAAATTTTTTTTAAATTTTTTTTTTTTTTTTAACGAACGGGTTATTACAATCTACTCCTAATAAAATTTCAATTCTCAAATTTAACAACCCTCAAAAACAAACTAAGAAGAACAATATAATAAATAATAAAATCGTAAAATCACACAAAATAAAGCCACAAAACTAACTCCCCTCTAAAAGTCATGCTGCAACGGTCTCTATCCCCATCCTCAATGCCCTGAAGTCGCCTCCTCTATACGCCGATTCCTCCACAGTGATTCTCTACTAAGGCCACTACTCTACTCCATAAAACTTTCTTCCGGTCCGCACTTCCACCGGTTTTTCCTCAAACGTGATTGCCCTCCCTTTCAAGCTCCACCGAGGTAAGCTAAGAATATGACTCGTCAGGATATACTTTCTCAAATAGGATACATGAACACATTATGAATCCTATCTAAACCTCGGGAGGCACCAACCCATAAGCCACGGAGCCAACTTCCCAATGATCTCAAATGGTCCAATATAACGGTGACTCAACTTCCTTTCCTCCCAAACCGCAACACTCTTCCACGGGATACCTTGGGGATCATGGTCACGACCTCAAACGACAAGTCTACTCTCATGATGATCTACATACTTCTTCTCGCCTATCCCGAGTCAGTCTCTTAGACGCCGAATCAACCTCGATCCGCTTCATCAACTCTCGACCAACTCGAATCAGAACTTTCCTCTCTCCTACCTCATTCCAACAAACCGGGAGGCGACACCTCCGCCCATACAACGCCTCAAAAGGTGCCATCTCAATGCTAGCATGGAAACTCGTTGTTGTACGCGAATCCTATCTGGGTAATCCACGCCCACCCCGAGAAGTTACACAAGCCCGGAGCATATCTTCCAGTCCGGGATCTGCCCTCCGATTGCCCATCTGTCTGGGATGAAAAGATGCACTCAACTCTACTCTAGTCCCCTGCCTCCTCGGAAACCCCCTCTAGAATCTCGGCGACCCAATGTCATGTCCGAAACGATCGACACCGAACCCCGCAACCTCACAATCTCGATCCATCGAGATCTTCGCTAGTCTCTCAGCCCATCCGTAGATCCGATTGCGGTAGGAAATGAGTCGACTCTCGATAACCTATCCACAATCACCCGCATCCGCTATGTCGCCTCAACATCCTAGGAAGCCCTGAAACACGACTTCCACGTGCGATATTCTCCCATGTCCACTCAGAATAGGAAGAGTCTCAGAATAAACCCACAGATGTCTATGCTCGACCTTTCACCGACAAACCAAGCACTTGGCCACAAATTATGCGATCTCTCTCTCTTCATTCCCGGCCACCAATACGCCAACCTCAAATCACGCAGACATCTTAATACACGTAAAGCGTACGCTATAGGAAGTATTGCTGGCCCCATCAAGAATCTCCTTCTCACCATCCTACTTGCATTACCAACCGCCATTCATCTTCAAGGCTCCACTCTCATCAACCTGCGGAAATCGATCAATTTATTTCTCACATCACTACCGATAGCCTCTAGCCTCATCTCACAATTAAGATTCATCCATGCCACGTGCCGAACTCTCATATGGCTTAAAATTCTCGTCGATACCCGACATCAAAATCAACTCCCACCGTTTTACTCCTCTCTCTGGTCCTTTGATTTACCCTTTCTACTCAAGCATTAGCTACTACATTTGCCTTCCCCCGGGATGGTACTACTAGTTAAGTCATAATCACCGATGAACTCCATCCACCTCCTCTCTCTCGCTCTCAAATTC
Organism: Lithospermum erythrorhizon; assembly: GCA_019722365.1. Lineage (NCBI taxonomy): Eukaryota > Viridiplantae > Streptophyta > Magnoliopsida > Boraginales > Boraginaceae > Lithospermum > Lithospermum erythrorhizon. The sequence goes on along the minus strand of JADFUC010002262.1, from coordinate 102,725 downwards.
AAATCTCTAATGCTTGGAAAGATACTTCAAACTCATATGATCGGGTAAAAATATGGCATTTTAACCCCATACGTATAAGGTTCCACAACTTCAATGCAGCACTATCGCAAGCAATAAGATCACGTGGTCGGATAGTTCTTTCCTCATGATTCCTCAATTGTCGCGGAAGCATAAGCAATCACCTTCCCATTCTCGCACGAACACACCCCTAATCCCCTTTACGCGAAGCACGCTTATAAATCACGAGCTATCGTGAATCCAAACGGTATCGCTAACACCGAGCCGTAGTCAATTGTTCCTATAATACCTCAAGCAATCCTCACAATCATCATCCCAAATAAGCGGAACCCCTTTCTCGTCAACTTGGTCAATGGCGTCAAGAATCAAAGAGAAGTCCCGATGAATCTCCCAGAATAAATCCAACCTAACCCTAAGAAACCCTAACCTCACCACACTTAAGGACGCCTCCCAATTGCTCACTCTGCCTCCACCTTCCCCTCAAAGGATCAACACAAATACCCCTCGCCTGTAAATCTACATATGACCCGTGAATAGCACTTCGCCAACCAAAACTCACATTTAGAAAATTGGCATATAACTGTGCCGTCTTCAAGGTCTCAACACGATCTCGCAAATGCCTCTCTATGTTCCTCCTCCTACTGAATATATCGTATCATCATCAATGAATACCACCACAAACTCATCCAAATACTCCCGAAATACCCGGTTCATCAAATCCATAAAGGCCGTGCATTCGTCAATCCAAATGGCATCACTATAAACTCATAATGCCCATAACGAGATCGGAAAGCCGATTTCGGAATATCCTCCCCTTTGATCCTCAACTGATGATAACTGCATCAGCAAATCAATCTTCGAACACCTTGGCATCCTTCACCGATCAAACAAATCAATAATTCCGGGGCAATGGGTATCGGTTCTACGGTCACTTTATTCAACCTGCCTATAGTCAATGCAATGCCCTCATCGAACCATCCTTCTTTTCACAAACAAAAATGGCGCACCCTACTCGAGATGGCCACTGTCCTGGATGAACCTTTCTCCAACAACCTGAATCGAAGTCCGCACCCCGCAACTCACTGAGCCATCCGCACGGTGGAGAAATTGCAGCCGCACTGCACAACTCAATAGAAAATTCGACCTTCCTCTCTGGCGGCAATCCCGGTAAGTTCTCATGAAAAACATCCTGAACTCTAACAACCCTCACATCCTCTAACTGTGACTCTTCTCTATTCAAATCAACCATACCCTAAGAACCCAATACACCCTTTCTGGACCAACCTCCTAGCCTCAAGTGCCGAGCACAAAACTCGAAGGCAAAATCTTTCGCCTCCTCTACAAATGGATATCTCGTCTCTCCAAACCCACAAAAGTAATCTCCTTCCGATGGCAATCAATAATGCCACGATGTTTCCCAACCAATCCATACCCAAGATAAGTGTCAAAATCGAAGCTCAATGGAAGTAAATCCACGTGACAAATAACCGACTCACATACAATCAAAGGACAGCCTCTAAATACAAGTCTAACCATACGTAATTTCATCGCGCCATAACTTCAAGCGAATAGTAAAAGTGCACACAACATACGTATAATGCGTAAATAAAACTTTGAGAAAAAAGAATGCATAGCCCCGTAATCAAACAACACCCTAGCCTCATTATCACACAAAAATAATAAAATTGCCACCAATTTCTAGGTATCTTCAGGCTTCCGAATGGTAACGGTAATGACCGTTTCTTTGACTGGCCCGGCCAGCTACTACCCATGGCACCAAGTCCTCCAGCCCATCCCCGCCTCCACGGCCGAAACCACCACCACGACTCCCTCGATACTCCGCTCGGGTAGGCCGAACCGGCACTAAGTACTAACACTCTCTCAAAGAAACTGGGGCAATCCTTCGGCCAGATGTCCCTCGGGCTGCATCTATAACACATACGACCACCCTCTCCCGCAATCCCGCCGCCTGGGTGTCTAACCACCGCAACGTGATAAATGATACTTCTAAACCCCTAAGACTACTCCGACCCCACCGATCTCGGCAGCGCCCACCGCGCGGCGAGCGCCGTGGAATAACCAAGCGAATCGCTGAGCACCGAAATAACTCACTGTGACGACTCCGCTGTCCGTGCTCCTCCAACTCTAGAGCTAGTAGGGCCTACCGAACCGAAAGTCTCAGTCGATTCTTCAATCCACTCGCCTCGCTCATGCACTCCATTTCCATCTTCGGCCGCATTCCTCACAAAGATGAAACCAGTAAAACCATCAAATGCCAGACCGTGGGATGTATCTCCCACGCCAACCCATCCCCGAACCTGGGTTGATCCTCTTCGCCTACCGGATAAACATCGTGAAAGAATAAGCATTATTATCACCGAACTGCCTCATTCTCCATCGATCTCGAACTCCTCGCGCCAAACGCCTCTCTCTCCAAGGCCGCCATCTGGCCCCTGCCAAGCCAGTTCCCGGAAAAGCTCAACAAATCGCTCCCAGGAAACATGAATCTCCCCTCTCGCAGTCAAGGACGCACTCAGGTTCTCCCACCAGTCACGGGCACTCTCGTGAAGTCTATAAGTAGCAAACTTCACTCTCATCTCGCCCACAATCCCCATCGGCTCAAAAATGGACTTCATGTCCCGGATGAACTCAATACCAAGCCTGCGAACCCCGAAACTGAGGATCTCTTCGTAAAACCGGTCAAAACAACTAACTCCTGAATTCGACCTCCGGCCGTCACCACTTGAGCATTCACACTCTCCCTTCCTCCAAGGTCTACCCCAACCTCGCCTCGGAAGAATGCACCCCGACCCCGCCTCGGTCCACGTTTGTACTCATCAATACCTATACCCCTACCACTGGGCCTCCTCCGGGGCCTACCCCTAAAGACCTCTCTCGGTCTACCCCTTCCACGTAACTCGGGTGGCATCCTCAATACTACGAACAAAAGAAAAGACTTAATTTTTACAAAAAGACACCACTCACAACGACTAATGAAAAATAAGTCGACACACAACCACACAAATACCCAAGTAATCCGAACCCAAGCTCCGATACCAAAATTGTACCCTCCCTGTGTCGGCTCTTCCGAGGTGAGAATCATTATAATCCGAACACCGAGTCATTTCAAAATGATGGATGACTCCGCTTTAAAAACTACTCATTTCATCCAAAAATTTGATTTCCATTAAGCATTCTCAAAATAATAACAGCTTTAAAATTTACAACGATCGTGTGATATCTAACCAACCAACTCCATATATATACAAATATATCCCAATACTAAGTAATGCCGCAAGGCTACAAAGAGAGTAAGCATCAGACTGGGAATACAAAGTGACAACTCACGACAAGGCTAAAGTTTGAAAATAAAGTACAACAATCAAAAACAGCTTGACAACACATCAAAATCGACCGCGAGGATCCTCCTCACACCCGACGCCCACCTAGCCACTGAACAAACTCTCCAATGCCTGCTCAACTACCGGCTGCACAAATGAAAATTCCGCCCCATAGCGGTGCAAGTATAAGCCGCTGCTTAGTGAACACTTAACACAGTGGGGTAAACTACCATACGAATCTATTTACAATATTATAATAGTCAATATGAATAAATGCGTATATAATCAACCAAAACGCTTATTTCCTTACCTCAAAATCAAGGGAAGACAAGTTGGGAAGCCTTTAATAATCGACTCGAGGATCTTTATACGCACAAAGCGTTAAACTAAGAAAAAATCTTCGTTTCTTTGCCTGCCGGGTCTCGCCAAAGCTTCAACAACGAGGGAGTTATTTTGTGTTTGATGATAAGGATGAAAGGTTTGCTACTTAACATTTAAGTCATGAAAGCCGCGACAGAGTTTGCAGTTCGAATCACGCTGAATCGAAAGTTATCGAATCCACCGAACGATCTAATCTCTAACTCGAATTGTCCCTCGCTATTACTACTAAATTATAAATGTAATTGCCCAACTAATTTACTTAAATAATATTATATCATCGAATATTTACTATCTCCGGTCCAACAATCAATCGAAAAATTTTTAAAAAATTTATTTATTTATTTATTTTTAACGTGAACGGGTTATTACATAATAGATACGGCCAACACATTTTAATATAAGATATTAATTTGATGTTCATGATTATTATTAATAAAATATCAAATAAATACTAGAATTATTGATAGTGATTTGCTAATTTAGACAAATTGAATAGTTTATTTCATTTGATGATTATTCTTGACATGCAATATGTGTGTCTACTTCATGCTTCATCCATGTTATGTACGTTAAATGTAATATTGATTATTTATCATGCATGATATAATTTGATATATTTGATGATGTCATGGACTATATGATATAATATTATATTATACATGGTGGCTTATAGATATTAATCTACCTAAGGAATTTCTAAATGCTAAGGACCATATTGACTTATAACATGTGGTTAGTAATATAAAAAAAAATGGGGATTCAATTGATATTAAAAGTAAAATTATGGGATTCCAAAATGTCAAGCTTATCCCTATCTAAAATAATCTGCAAAACTTTGACAAAACAAGTCAAATATGTACATACATAAAAGCATAATAAATATAAACCTTCAGCATGATGAAGCCTCCCTCATTTTATCCAAAGTCTAGGATGGAGACATATTTTGGGAAACCTCAGATAGTTTTGCAATTTGTAATTGATAACTCTCTTAGAGGGTGTTTGGCTAAGCTTATTTTTAGTCAAAATAAATTTATAAGTTGATTTGATAAAAAAAAATAGAAAAGTGTTTGGCTAACTATTAACTTATAAGTTGAAATAAAAAGTAGCAAACTTAACTTTTTTTTTTCCAACTTAGAAATTGGTTTGACTCAAGTAATTTACTTAATTCTTCCCTCAATATTTAACTTATACCTTATTCATCCTTCATTTAATAGTCAAGTAAAGATATAATTTTAGTTATACCAACTTTTTAGCATTTTACTCTTTATTGAAAAATAAAAAATAAATAAATATTATATTTTTAGTCATAAATATAATTTTTAGTTATAATTATTTTTTATTCTTTCAAATATTAAATTACTAGTTTATTTATATCATAAAGATAAAAAATGATATATAAAATGAAATGTCCTTATGTTTATTTTATCATTTCTACAACTCAAAAAGATACTCTATCAACTTATAAATTATATTGAAGAAATAATACAACTTATGTCAATTTACTTATAAGTTTTTTGTAACTTATAAGTTGGTTACTTATAAGTTAAAAGAATAAGTTTAGCCAAACACGAACCAATATACACACACACCCAAATGATTTTTAAGACTGAAACGACTATTTTGCTCCCGAATATAATTTACGAACTACTACGCTTTAAACTAGGGGGCAAAATACCATTTTACCCTCAAACAAACACTATTTTGTGTGTGTATACCAACTCAGGCCAAACACCCTCTTAATCTGCTGATGAAGTTGTATTAAATGTGCTAAAGCCTTAATATATAAGTTCGATTAAATTTGGCTCTTGAATTAAAAATTTAGCTTGGAAAACTATTTCAAGTATTAAACCATGAGCAACAAAATGAGTCCCTCAGGAATGGGAGAATTATAATGGCCTGAAGAGATAGAGTACTAGCTCCATACTAAAAAGATAAGTCAACATTGAAATCCAGTAGTCAAAGCTTTTTAACACAGAGAATTACCAAAGCTTTTTAATATTTGTTTTCTTATTTATTACTTATAAGTGTTAACTTTACTAGTTGATTAATTCATAAAGTCAAAAAATTATAAGGACAACAACAAGATTCAGTTGGAAGCAAATACTGAAAAAGAGAGATTTGATTATGAAGAAGTGCGCAAGAAAATAAACAATCCACACTGAAGAGAAACTGGAAGCTAAACAATGTTCAATAATTCTGAAGTTTAATACTCCGTATTAATCAACTGAAAAGAAAATTAGAGATGGACTTGAGATTGTAGCTTTCTTCATCTTTCAACAATGGACGAACTTGTCCACTTTGACATAATCAGAAGCTGATAGGAAAGTCATGCAAATTGGTGGGTTAACATTTGCCAAAGACAGAATCGCTGCAGGCACACCCCATAGAGAGTCTCCACAGATCAGGCCTGATGCCACCGCTGGCGCAAATTCATCGGCCTGTTTCTTGTTCTTCCTCTGCCATAAGAACAGGGCCAATCTGCCAATGCACATGTCTATTGCTAAGTAACCACCCAAGTAGAAAGGAATTGCCATACACATCGGACTTGGAATGAACTGATGGATTCTTTTTTTTGTTTCGTATTTCATCAGGAAATAGATCGAAAATGACAACAACCGCGAAATGATTTAACAAATTATATCTCGCAAAGAAAGACGAAATGCGGTAGTAAAGACAAAGGTTCAAGAAGGCTCTAAATCTAATCGGCGAACTCGGTTACTTAAATTAATTGTAGTTGCAAATGAAACCAAGTATTAGAATTGATCGTAATAAACTAGCTTAAACTTAAACTAACAAAGGCAATTAAAAAAGGATAAACTTATGAATAAACGACACAGTGTGACGACTTACCTAACAAAGTTAGTGATTCTATCCAAATAATGTATTTATCAACACTGTTCAATTTCTTATTAGTTCGGTATAATCGTCGTGTCGCGGGTTCACTGACGCTCAGCTTTTAATTAATCTCCTACATTAGCTGAAATTAATTAGCCAAAACCCAAGTCATGAAATCTATTGAACAATCAACGTGTTGCACACTTCCGTATAACAACCCACCAATTAACTAATCGTTGATCTATTATTCCTTCCTTTCGGCCGAGGTTAGATAATACTGTGATTCTCATATAAAAGAATCGACTGTAAGTATTCTAAACAATCGAATCAAATTAAGTTCAACGACACACTAGTGCAATTATAATAATCTAAAAATTCGGATAGAAAAAATACACCGTCAAGGCTACATCAAACCCCCGCATTAATGAATTTATTACTACCATAATCGAAATAATTCATAAATAATATTAACAAAGCATAAATTAACTAGAGTATGAATAAAGAGTGTAAATACTATCAATTACTAACCTAATCGACCAAGAACAAAGAATAATAAGTAAAAACTGCCGAAATGACATATGCTGCCGCCGAAAACTCTGCCCAAGACAAACTCTGCCGATGAAAGTGAATGAATATTTAATATTCACCGTCATTGACTTTATATATAAGAAGTTATGCTTAACTCCTGGCCTTTAATTTCTATTGCGCTTTTGTATAATCTCGTGGACCACCTTTTCTTTCATTTTTTCGACGTACTTTTGTCAACTTCTTCCGAAAATTGCATGACTCGTCCGCAACTTCTTTTTAGCATTTTCCTCACTAAATTAGCATATATTGCCCAAATAATAATAAAATACCGGAATCACATAATATATAATATTTGTCAATTAAACAACCAAACAACTAAATTTATGAGTAATAAAGCACCCAAAATCATCCTAAAAGCTATGCCAAATATTCTAATCAAAATACAAGCATCCAATTGCAAGCGTGAGGCAATTGGTACGGCGAGAACCCCTTCAACTCCGGTAAGATCAACAATGCCAATGCAAAACATCATCATCGCTGGCGAAGCGCTGGGATAGAGCCGTTTGGGATCACCAACGCTATATGCTTTGTTGAAGAACCCAAAGACAAGAGGCGATGACACATCCGAGAGTACCCCTAATTGGTCAAGAACATCCGCGGTAGGGAAGTAGAGTTAAGAGTCTGCTTTGAAATCTTGCATTAAATCGAAGCTATTTAGACAATGTTCATCACACCACAGCAAAATTAAAGAATGATGCCACCATGGTCTAAGCCGAATTCCAATAATTGAAGACCAGATCAGATTTTCCCATAGCCTGAGAGTATAGACCACCGCGAGATCACAACCATAGCATTACGTAACGCCATCAATCGGAGCAATCAACAGCAACAAGAACGCGTACCATCGAATCCTATGACCGAATATAAGAGGTACAATGATAACAGACATGATTGCCAAAACAACATAGCCTGCAATAGCCCATAAATTTGGGATGGAATCCTTCAGGAAGTACTCAGCTCTCCTATTCTCATCAAACTTGGAAAACTGGCCATCTGATCGTCATTATTGATGACAGATGATGACTCCTTCTTCTTCTTCGCTATAAGGCCGCTTACTGTCATGATGCCCATAAAAGGAAATCGAAGAGACCATTGTAAGATTATACTATTATTTTAGATCTTTACACTCTAATTATATGTAAACAACAATACAAGAACATACCATTATAGCAGCATTTAAGATGAACTTTAGCTTCTTCCTTTTCTCTTCTCTCCTCTTAGATACTTTTAGTTTGCCTTTTAGATGGTGTGGACATGATAATGATGGGGGCTTTATATAGTAGTTGTAGTGACACCAAAGGTCTAGGCTACTAAAGATCACCCTTATTACATCATTTATTAAATTAATTAGGAGTAATAGGTGCAAATAACACCCACTAACTCTAATCTTTAATGTATAATAACCATCACACTAAACTCTTAATAATAGAATTAGCCTTTTCATTTTATATGGACCATTAAATATATTAAATTAATATAATAATCTAACAATCTCCCACTTGGTCCATATAATGATTTGACGATTCAAAGAAATTATAAGTGTGCACCTTTCAATGAATCAACAATTCCATCAACTATAATTTGAACTAAACTAATTGGATCATAGCGGTCACAAGTCATTTAATCGACATGATTCCTTCCCATGGTCACAAAACCAATTTAATCCGTAATACTTTTATTCGGGAAAGACGAAAGCTCTCACCCTTTTGAGAAATATTTCGTGCTGTCTCACTATAAATCCATTCATGTACATAACCATAATATGAGAAACACTTTTATCAAGGTAAACATAAACTTTAATTGGAATTCATAAATGTCACTTTTATTTGAACAAAACCATTCATACATATGTAAATATTCTTCCAAGCTAATGTAAGACTTTTCTATAATACTCTATCATTTCTACATTGCCAATTTAAGTCTTAGGTGGTAATCCCCGATGGAAAATCCAATGATATACGAAAGATAAATATAAATCTATGTATCCGTGGATCTTAAAGTGTTTACTACATTATTCTAAAATACACACATTGCCAAATAAGTATAAACAGTATTTACATCGGCAAATGAGTAAATTCCACCAAAATAAATATTAACGCCTTCAAATTCACAACGTGAATTTGACTTCCTTCACCTCCTTGTTGTAATATAAATCGTATGGATATCTCTAATTAGTCCACACCAGAGAGGTTGAATCAAAACCGATTTATGCTAGTAAACAAGGTCGAACAAAACTAAAACCCAAGAAAAATTCTGAGAATTTCGCCAAAGTGTGGAGGCGGCTACTTAGGTTTTTTGATGAAATTATTTTTCACTTATTATTGTCATGAAAAACCCTAAAGCCTACTTCTATATAGGGCCAGTTAAACAAACCCAATAAGCAACCCGCTAAGTATTAGTTGACTCGTTAACTCTATTAGTTCAAGACACTAATGAGTTGTGCTATTTAATTAACTTAATTAAATAGTACGAGTCAATATCAATAATCTTTCGCTATTGATAAATATTGTAATTACTCAACCAATTAAATAACTATTTAATTGATTCTATTTTGTTCAATCGATATTCTACATAAAATGTGGGACCCTTTGTAATTTGTGAAATACATTTCTCAATTATACAGCTTCTTTAATTTCATACATGAAATATAACTCAACGCCATCGTATGTGGCGACCTTCTAGGCTCGTATATTAGTAGTTGTATAATAATAATAATTGACCAATTACTATTATTATAACGACACGAGTAAGATCTAGCAATCGCCTATAACCCCTTAAATTATTAAGGAATTCACACTAGTAATATACAATTACCAAGTTGAACACTGTTCGATAATCACATTTAACCTTAACCGGGTAAATGAATTGATACACAATTGTCGCAACGGGTATAATAATGAAATCAATTTCTCATTGATTTCCAACACTCTACTTGCCCTTGGATGATTATCTTACAATTCCTTTATCACGCGATCTCTTAGTCGAGGGCTAACCATAAGAAGTTGCGTCAGCGAAACACCCACAACTTTCTTTTACCTCGAGTATGAACTCGACAATCATTTTATGGCGCCCCATAAACCAATCAAGCACTAACCGTGTGAGAGGCCCGAGATCTTTGTTTCGCACTTCTTCTTTGGATGCATGGGGTAAGATTATAGTAGAAGATTCAAATTTTACGCTCACTCACATGTCATACCCTGCATCTCATATCACATAATCAAACGAGTAAAATAGTAAAATTTCACAATCCGAATGCTCACTATAACAACAACAATAAAATAATCTCTACGAAAAGGAAACACAATAACATCATATATCACATTTCATCATTTCCTGAGGCTCACTCCTTCGAACACCCAAACAACAACGTATCCTTTTCCCGCGTGCTCACCCTTCAACACCCAACATCGCCATATCCTTTCCTGTGCTCACCCTTCTAACACCCCACACCATCTCGTATATCCTCAAATCAACAAGTCACAAATCACACATATATAATACCAAACATACAACATCACACAATAATCTCAACGCAGATTCATAATATACACGATACAACAAATTGTGATAGAACTATACTCAACAAAATATACTCACAGATAATGCCCATAACACCAATATACTCGGACTTGAATACACCCGAACATATACGCACTCAAAGGACCTACACTCAAACATACATGACTCCAACATGACTACTACAAAATAAATATACCCATAATGCATCTAACACACCCACCATACAATTTCACAACTATACCTACGTATAAGTTTATAAATTACGTATATCAAATACAATCAATTACCATATACTTCACTCAAACATAAATAAGGTAACAAACGAAAGGATAACCCCTCACCCTTGGCTAGTACCACTAGCCTGCTACCAATCGATCCGTTAAGCTTTTCCGCTGCTCCGAAGCCCAAATGTAACAATCGAAATATAATTACTACTAATTTTGTTATAAATTATCTTTAGCAACTTTTAATACCCATTAGTCCCTTTAAGTAAAATATCACTATTAAACTTCAACGATAAACTAAACGACAAAGTTCCAACTAAATCCTCTAAATCTTAAACTTTCAAATTTCACACTAACCCAAATACTAACACCTTAAACAATTCCAAACAATCCGAATTATTAGCTTTCCAACTAATTAGACCCATTAATAACAACCTCTAATCCCAAAACCCAACTACTACCTGCCAAAACTAATAAAAACTAATTTCATCATAAATTCATCCAACAACTTTAAAACCACAATTTCACCTCTACACAACTATAATAAACGCCCAAAAAACATAATTATATCATTCTAACACGTTTTCACCAAGTCAACCCGGTCAACCCAAAAGTCAATTTACCCCTAAATCGATTATTATAACTTCCCTTATACTATAATTTCGATCATTTCGACTATAATCTCCCAAAAGTCAATTCTACCCCTAAATCGATTATTATAATCTCTATATACTATAATTTCGCCTAATAAATTTACATACTATAATAACCCTAAAAGTCCAAGTCAAACTAAAATTCCAAAAGTCAACATCCCTAAACGTCCGAATTTCACATCCAAACTCGTAATTTCAACTCAAGAACAACTAATTTGAAGCCTAGAATCAATAGAAATAATAAATAATCCAAAACCCAAAAGTCAACAAAAGTCAATATGGTCAAACTCAAGAAATACCCAAAAGTTTCGCCTTTTTACTCGAATCAAGAGGATGATGGAGAAAACTCTCAAAAATTTGAGGTCCAAAGCTCGCTAAATGGAGTGATAAATCGGAGAAAGAAATTAGGAATGGTCGACACATGAAGCTTCGACGGAAGCCATGAGTATCATAATTGGTCAAATCTTTTCCCTCAAGCTAACTATAGAGCTCTTCCCTCAAAAAATTGGAACATCGTTGGTTAAAGTCTTTCAAAAGCTACCCTCTACTTTCTTAATAATGGCCACATTCTCAAATAACTCAATAACACCTTTATCACCCTTATTCCAAAAATCAAAAACCCCAAAAATATTAATAAATTCATACCCATAAGTCTTTGCAATGCTTCTTATAAAATTATCTCCAAAACCCTTATTAATATACTCAAACCCCACCTTACTCTCTTCTCTTCCCACTTGAAAATGGTTTCATTCAAGGTTGAGGAGTGCAAGATAATCTTCTTATTAAACAAGGACTATCTGATACCATCAAAAGTTTAAAATACAAAAAAAAATAAAAATGGCCGCAATAAAAATTAACACGACCAAAGCTTTTGATAGGGTCAGTTAAGACTTCCTTCTTGCCATTCTAATTAAAACAAGATCGCCTCCTCAATGGGTTACTCTTATTAAGGAATGTATCACTACTGTCCAGTTCTATGTCCTGGTTAATGGACACACTACCCATCCATTCAACCTACTGCGGCTCTTGCATAAGAAGACCCTTTTTTCCCCTATCCCCTTTGCCTTTTGTTCGAAGCCCCTCTCTCGTAACTCTTCTAAGTTACCACATGCTAACCTTAAGGGTATCCTAATAGGCTAGAAATGAATCAAAATTAATCACCTTAATTTTTTTCTTTATCCATCTTAACCCAAAGAGCATTACCTCTTTCACATACACAATCAATAAATTCTATTCACTCTAGACAAATTCTTAATTTCAAAAAATAAACAATCATTTTTAGTCCTTTAACCCCCTCTTAATCAAAAAATAAAATTCTTGGTGATTTAAAATCAGATCTTTTCGTAGTTATCTTGTCCCAATTAGATATTAAAGACCTATAGAAACAATTTTTAATATTCCTAACAAAATAAAAATTAGAATTCTTAGTTGGAAATCTAAATTCCTAAATTTTATGGGTTGAACTATCCTCATTAAATATGTCCTTATATCCATCCTAGTCTATCCAATCGGAATTTATAAATTTTTCATTTTTATTCTTCATGAAATTGATAAAATTCTTGCTAACTTCCTTTCGGGAACTATCAGAGTGATTCATTGGATTATTGGTATTTCTTTTGTCTCTGACAAAGAGAATAGGACTTGGTTTCAAAACATCTACATCATTTGAATCGCTTCTTCTTGTAATGGATTGAGACTTTACAAATTCAATACTCCCTTGGCTTCTTTTTTTCAAATCTAAATATTATTCTTCTTCCTCACTACCCCTTGTTTCATCAACCAAGAATAATCCTTCATGGACCTCGGGAAGCCTTCATTCATGTATTTCTCAAATCAAGCTTTTCATGACTTCGACGTTGGAAATGGAGACAACATCAATATTTGAAAAGATAATTGGATAACCAACACTTACCCCACCAAAGATTTCATATTATTACAACCCCACGCTCACCTTTATAATTAACTAAAGTTGCGGAGATTCTTATCCATAGCACTCATCAGAACACTCTTTACTCGTAAATCTCCCCATCTTGGTCAATAAAATCATCACCATAAGACCTACAGGTAGAGAAGATGAACGTAACGAACCAAAATTCTTTCAAACAAAGACATTTACTACTTCATCAATAAAAATGAGATCAAAGATCATTAAGCCTCCCACCACCCAATAATGCATTTATGCAAAAACATGGGAATACATTGTGGAATCTCCCTCTACCACAAAAAATTAAAATATTCCTTTGAAAAATCTCCTCAAACTATCAAACAAATACTCAATTCACAAAATAAAATAAAAAATCAACACCTTAATGCCTTTTGCACTGAACCAAAGGAAATATCAAACCATCTTTGATTGAATGTCCATTTGCAGCCAAAATATGGACTCATTTTAACTCGCTTCCCCACTCAATTTCAAATATACTTCCATCTTGTCAAATTGGATTATATCCCAAAGAAATCAAGATAACATCTTTCCGATTAGTCGATTCTTTGGCCAATCTAGTTAACAAGAAACACCCCATCTTTAATAATGGCATCCTCAATGTATTGCTCATCCTTCAGTAATTGTTGTTTTAATTTCAAAAATGCCCAAACTAGCTCATGAAGTCTGCCCAAAACCTTCTGTGAACTCCGGGGGCGACCTTATGTAATTGTGTAATATTAGTTGTAGTAATTATTAATTCGACTTAATAATATTTAACGATTATGGTGTTATATAGCAACTGACATAACTCCTCATCGTTAACTTCGAGAACCAATAAGTAATATAAATTACTTTTTTTGGGGAACGTGCATTTATTTATGTAATTCTCATTTACCTAACTAGGCGAATGAATTATTTACAATCGCTGAATGGGCATATTAAATTAATTCTAGTATAGATTGATTTCCCAACATTTTGAAATTCCCCAACGACATTATCCCCTATTTTCGAAAAAGCCGCCTCGAATTCAACTTGTGGTTTCGTCAAAGGACATATCAAATCCGTTTCTATGCTGTGTCCTCATGTTTAAAGTTGACCCTCTTCTTTGTAAGTGTTCTGCCCATTTGTTGAGCATTTCTTTGTTTTCCCTGTAACCATTTTGAATAATGAAGAAATGATGTAGAGAAAGTAATTAATACTTATGTAGTTTATTAGAATAATTTGAAGATGTTTAAGAGTTTATCGAAGATCGATTAAGATAATTTGAAAGTGAAATACATAACAACCAAAGCACGATATAACTAATGACACAAATAGCACATGATACAATATACTTATATTTTTTTTTTGTAATTTAAGAATACTTGCTTTTAATTTTCAATATGTTACCACTTTTATATAATAATTTATTCAATTCAATTTATTTGATACAACATTAGGTCTAGTCAACAAATGCCGAAATGGTCAAAATACAAATGCTTCAATCGTTGTCCTGAGGGAAGCGACACGCTGCATTTTGAACGAAAGCCCCGCCGCATGTCCCCCCTACAGAAAGTTAACAACATCCGAATTCTTTTCTCCCACCCTAATATACCTCGCCCTCCTCACTCTTTCAACAACCCATCAGAGAGATTCAAATGTTGAATAAAAATTAAACAAAACCTATCAAAGGGTGTTCTTTAAGGCTCTATATAGTGGAAACCGCCTTTGAATTCTGACAACAATTTTGATCATAAAATATGTTATCCAGAAACGTCCGTGATATTCCAGTTTAAGAGATTTTTCACCGTTTTGTTGGATCCAACACTTCCTCGGATTGTAAGATTTACTTTATATTTTTTTTTCTAGATTGACTTAATTTATTTTAGTGGCCATATGGTCCAAATGGAATATATACTTTAGTTCTTCATCGATGAAATAGAGAATACCTTCGCTTTGTTGAAAAATGTATAAAGGCAGGTAATGAAGAACATTTTTGGTTCAAGTCGATGACCAACTTTTTTACATGAAGATTGAAACCGGCAGGGAATGGTAATTAAGAACATTTTTGGGTTCTTCATGTATGCGAAGCAAATAATCAAAAAAGGTCATTTTGATAACCTTCGTGGCTGATATGGTTAAGTGAACGCTATTTGTATATCATATTTTCGATCCGCATGTATGATCTCAATGTTTGTGAGAAACCACTATCTCTAATTATTAGGTTCAATTCATGGTGTTCATGCCAAAAATCACTTATGCAAACTTTTTATCTCAATAATTTGGTATAAACTTTGAACGACTTAATAATAAAAGGTCAATTATTTTTTTATATAAATAATGAACTTTTCAAAATTTTAAAGCATCTATGGGTACCCTTTTATACTACACGAAAATTCGTAAACATCAAATAAATGTCAGTAAAATGGATTTTGTCGTCTACCCGGTTGAGGAGCGGTGGCCCACCGAACTCGATACGGGGTCGGTCCGATTTGTTCTTTAAGAACTCCGCTACAACTGCTCTGGTTTGTTTACATCTAGAAATGAGATAGTATGTTGTTAAAAGGCACGCTACAAAGACAAAATACCACAACGAACCCCAAAAAGACGAATCAAAAACTCGATTTAATACCTTAAATACACGGAATGATAAGTTTCAATTCGACGAAGTGATCGAAACGTAAACCACAGCCATCAACACGTAAAATTAAGACACCATGAGTGATCTTGCCATTCGTTGACCAAAAATGGACTCACCTAAATTATTCCTGGGCCTGAAAAGTCCATCCCACTCATCTTCGTCTAAAATTATTACTTTTTCTTCATCTTTTCCAACATAAACAATCTTGAAAAATAATTAAAAGAATTGTAAATAAAAAAGTTTTCTTTTTGTGTGGAAAATGATGACTAGTTCTGCTGCTTCTAGTACAGGTATTGGGTTATCATCACCATGGAATTTCAAGAAACTGGACAACAATTTTGGGACACAAAAACCCAAATGGATTATTTCTCCAAATTATGCTTTGAGGGTCATCAAAGTGACAGCTTCTGTTGATGAAAAGCCAAGACTTTACTTCCAGAAGTCTGAAGAGGCCTTTTACTATTGCCAAGGTAAGCTTTTTCCTTGTTTATTTTTTTTTAATGTACTTTGTTAAGATGGTGATTTTGATTCAAATATGTTATTTGTGTGGATTAATGTTACTTTTGAAAACATTAGTCTGATGAATTTGAATGTGACATCTATGATCTATCAAATTGTGAAGTGTAGCGTGCTTGTTTCGTTGCTTTTGTTCAATGTTTAGTTATGCGGTTAGCTATAGTTCAGTGTACAACTCCTGAAGCATAATGGTCGTGTTAGGCAATGTATGTTCAATATTCAACTATGAGTTTGATTACCTCCTGCAATTTGGTTTATTCGGAAATACATTCAACTGGAGTAAGGCGCTTACCATGTATTAATCGAAGTTCCCTTTCAAATCGTCCATATTTTTTTGGTTATCATTGCTAATGTACGAATTTGGCAGCCCGCTTAGTAATTTAGATTGCTATAAACTAAAGAATTTGAGAAATGACAGAAGGATGGAAAGTTTGCAGGAGCAGAGATTATCATCACAAGGATGCCTGTGAACATTTAGGGTTTACAAGAAAAGGTAATTATGGAACGTTATATGTCTATCCCTTATCTCATCAGGATTGGAAAATTTGAAGTGTTTTGATATCCTATTTAAGGTACCGACACAATCACAATGAAGATGCAATTTTTCTGTATATTTGTTGCTAAAAGTAGCAAGTGGTATATGTTTTAAGTTATATATATGGCCATTTTTAACTATCTAGGAATTGATGCCTGGAGGTGTGAACTCCCCTGTACGTGCGTTCAAGTCAGTTGGAGGACAGCCTATTGTAATTGATTCTGTGAAAGGCTCCCACATGAAAGATATTGATGGAAATGAGTATATAGATTATGTTGGTTCTTGGGGACCAGCAATAATTGGTCATGCAGATGATGAGGTTAGTTCTTTGAAGATTACATCGGCGGTCACTTTTTGCAGGTTTCCAGTTATGCCAAATAAAATATAACCTCCATCCCAGTTTAAGAGGGAGATTTGTCTTTTTTCCAATTTTCAAAACTGTCTTATTTTAGATATTTTTCACTCAAGGCTCCAATTGACTCCTTAACATTTGAAAGGAGATTTTAAAAAAGTTAAATGCACCACTTAAATTGTTATGGAGAGAATATCAGTTAGAAAGTCATTTGAACATTCGAGTTTCTGGCTACTCATGGACTAGGTTTGGCACTATACAAAATTTCCTAGTTGAAGCACAATTTCTCTGAACAACATTGCTTTGAGCCCATTCAGTTCAGGCCTCTCTCTGTGTAAAATAAACAGCAGAATAGTATAAACATCATTCATGTCCTTCAGTAAAATTGTTTTCTAATTCTTCTTGTCCCATTTCTCTACTCCCTCCATCCCTTTATGTAAGAACCATTTTCCTAAAATGGCAATATCTTTTTAGGGTCTCATTTTATCAAATTTAGTGAGAAAAAGTGGAGGGAAAATTATGTTTGTGAGATGATGAATTCAAATTTTTCTTAAACTTTGTGCAAAAGTAAATGAGTTTTAGAAAAAGGGATGGAGGGAGTATATTTTAAGTGAAACGCTGTTTCGTGGATTTTACATCTTAATATAGACTTTCCTTTTGCTTGATTGTAATAATTACTGGTAACTCACACAGGAGTATTGAAGTCCTTTGACTGTAACATAACAATCACCATCTCCTTGGCTGTACCATAACAATCACCATCTATGACTTTGAAATTCCCCAAGGGTCCCCGCCCTGCTTTAGAAGAACTTTCATTACACAGTTT
The DNA here is from genome assembly GCA_019722365.1 of Lithospermum erythrorhizon. Lineage (NCBI taxonomy): Eukaryota > Viridiplantae > Streptophyta > Magnoliopsida > Boraginales > Boraginaceae > Lithospermum > Lithospermum erythrorhizon. The sequence continues at coordinate 84,393 of JADFUC010002262.1, read as the reverse complement.
TCCTAAATTGCTGGTGTTTCAATACAAGGTTAAATTGGTGTCCTTTATAATGACGCCTAAGAACATAGTATCTAAGGAGTGTTATATGAAAGTCTTACTGTTTTAGAAGAACAAAGTTGAGTGCAAACTAATTTTGTCTTTTATGAATTGAATAAGTTTTATGCTCTTCTTTGGGGAAATATTAAGGGATATGAGAAAGGAAATTTTGTGGTCTCATAACTTATAACTGGTTATGACTAGGTATAACTGCACATTGTGAAGAAGTGGTTGTCCTCTATGTGGCCCCAATAATTTTTTATGTTGCAATATCATTTAGCTATGCGAAAACTCTGAATTTGACCTTCTATATGCTATGGAAGTTATTAAGAACTCACTCTACAGGTGCTAGCAGCATTGGCTGAAACAATGAAAAAGGGAACCAGCTTTGGTGCTCCATGCCTCCTTGAAAATGTCCTTGCAGAAATGGTCATTTCAGTTGTTCCAAGCATAGAAATGGTTAGATTTGTTAATTCAGGCACAGAAGCATGCATGGGTGTGCTTCGACTTGCTCGTGCTTTCACTGGTCGGCAAAAAAGTAATTAAGTTTGAGGGATGTTACCATGGTCATGCAGATGCATTCCTTGTTAAGGCAGGCAGTGGAGTTGCAACACTTGGACTGCCCGACTCTCCTGGTGTGCCTAAGGCAGCCACCTCCGACACATTGACATCCCCTTACAACGATATTGCAACTGTCCATAGTCTATTTGAGGCAAACAAAGGAGAGATTGCTGCTGTTATTCTTGAGCCTGTGGTAGGGAATTCTGGGTTTATTGCACCGCAACCTGATTTCTTAAATGGCCTATGTAAGATCACTAAAGAAAATGATGCTCTTCTTATCTTTGATGAAGTTATGACCGGGTTTCGTATAGCTTATGGTGGAGCTCAAGAATATTTTGGTATCACACCTGATTTAACAACTCTAGGAAAGATCATTGGTGGTGGTTTGCCTGTTGGAGCATATGGAGGAAGGAGAGATATCATGGAGATGGTTGCACCTGCAGGGCCAATGTACCAAGCTGGAACACTTAGCGGGAACCCCTTGGCTATGACTGCTGGTATCCACACCCTCAAGCGGTTACAGGAACCAGGAACGTACGAATACTTGGATAAGATAACCAGTGAACTTACTCAGGGCATTTTGGACGCTGGAAAGAAGACTGGCCATGCAATCTGTGGTGGCTATATCAGTGGGATGTTCGGCTTCTTTTTCACTGATGGACCCGTATACAACTTTGAGGATGCAAAAAAGAGTGATACAACTAAGTTTGCAAGGTTTTACAGGGGCATGCTAGAAGAAGGAGTTTATTTTGCTCCGTCTCAGTTTGAGGCAGGATTTACAAGCCTAGCTCATTCATCTGGTGATATCGAACAAACAATTTCCGCCGCTGAGAGGGTCTTGCGGAGGATATAAATTGATGCTCTTAGCTTTAGATTGGGAGTCTTTTGCCGGCATCTTCCTAGACCTTGTTTGTTTTTCCTCTGCCCTTGTAAGTTTTGTGCACCATCCTCGTACTTGTCATTGCTTGTAATATTCGTCCTTGTATTTGATGTATCATTTATTCAGAATCAGATAGCTCTCTCTTAATCTATTTCGCATTACTATTATGTCGCATACCTCTTCATCAATTCTAATGACTTTGCCTTCATTTTTAAGTACCATAGATTCATAGTTGTCTACTGCACCTCTTAACATTTTTAATGTAATCTGAATCAAGAGTCTGAAATTTTGACAAAGTCTGATTTTCATGTCCGTTTTAGTTTTCAACATGTGGATTTAAAGTTGGGTTCCATTTTTACACTCCAATTTCTCATTTATACCTCTTGCTAATTGAACACCAAAAGTTTAGTATGGTTATCACTTTATTTTTTATTTTTTTATCACTTGATGGAGTGTAAACATTAAAACCCTTAAAGTTTGTTATATGTTTGGATGTGTATAGCTTGTGATTTTCGTTTTAGCTTGAGTTTTGGACGTGTGGATTGAACGTTCGTTATATTTGATCTTGTAGAAATTAGAAATAAGATTGTTCCATGATCTATAAAAACAAATTATGTTCTTTGACATTTTTAAGAAATGAAACCTGGTTTTACATGCTCGAATCATCTTTAACAATTTGTATCTTTGTATACTTGTTTATTTTATTTCGATAATCCTTGTAGTAATATTATTATTTCTAATGTTAGCCTAAAACATTGTAAGTCGAAAGTCAAACAATCATGTATGTTCCTTATGTTTTTTGGTCTTTTATCTATATAAAAAAGCAATTGTAACAACGAAATCATTTAAAGTCGGGTGAATGACATATGGGTTCTCAAGTTTTATCTTTAATGTCAATTAGGTTCCCGAGCTTTTGATATTACCATCTTAGGTCCTGTACCAATTTTTGACTTTGCTCCAATTACCTTTTTATACCCTCATATATCTTGAATACTTAATTATATTTCATGTTAAATTATATTTGAATTATAAAAATTATTTGATAGCATAATACATTAATATATTCAAATGGGTTGTTTGTTTATATTATTACGCCCCTTGGCTTTTTTATAATTACCAATTTAATACTTATTATTATTTTTTAATTTTAATACTCAAATTTTAAATAAAATAATCGCTAAAAATTAATTAAATGTTAAACTATTTATATAGAAGGGTATAATAGTGAATAAAGTATTTGATTTAATGTTAAAAGACCTTATTGATATATAAGATAAAATTCAGTGACCCAAACATAATATAAAAATTTGTTCCAATCACATTTGCATGAAAATTCTGGAAGTCAATGTAATTTACATGCAATCCAAAAGCAGCCCCCTAGTCAAGGATAAATATGTAAGCTCAGAAATGACTGTTAAAGGTGCACCCCTTTTCTTATCTTCTCTCCAAGTGAAGACAATAGAAGCTAAATTATGTTCTTGTTCAACAAAAACAAAATCCATTTGTTAACTATGAAAAATAAGGATCAAATTTGGAGATAAATAAATATATAAAAATTTATATAATTATTTTGTGTGGAAATGATGATTATTGGTGCTACTGCTACTAGTACAGAAATTGGACTTCAATCGTCATGGAAACCCAAGAAATTGGTCAATAATTTTGGTACAAAGATACCCAAATGGATTATTCCACCAAATCCAGCTTCTTCAACTTCAAGAATCACAAAAATGACAGCTTCTTCAACTTCAAGAATCACAAAATTGACAGCTTTTGTATATCAAAAGCACAAGTCTGAAGAGGCATTCAATAAATACAAGGTAAATTATACTCCAACAAAGTTTTTATTCTTTTGATATATGAGTAATATTTTGCATCTAGGTTGATGTTATTTTTGAAGTTATTAATATGGTGACTTTAAAATTAGCATCGGAGTATGATTTATCAGCATTTTTTTGCTAGTGATAAATGGAAAAAGATTGATAGTTCTTCTTTAACTTTATATTGTGTTGTGATTCTTTAAAAGTGTGAAACCGTCACACTAAAAGTGCAAAATAGTATATATTTTTTGCACTTGATTCTTGGGTCAATTAGAAAACAACCTCCTTAAATTTGTGTACTATCAAAACTCTTAAGAGAGGAGGCTCTTTATAGGGGTATTGGGATATATTGATGTATGAAAAAAGACCATGTAGATCCATATTAAAATCAATTTGTTGTAAATTGATAAAACTCATAATCTTATAAACCATCTCGTATGCTTTGACATATTTAATATAGGACGGATCCCTTGAGTAACTTTGATGTTAATAATTCATTGTCCAACTTATGAAGCCTAATGGATACTGGAGTACTAGTATAGTAAAACTTTTTTGATATTGTGTAACAGACAGCTAGAGTTCTCAAGACCTTATCTATCTATGATAGGAGTTACAGGAGACTTAAGCTAAGGAAAGGAGAGTAAAGAAGAAGATAGAGCACAAGTGGCATCTTTTAGTGAAGAATGCTTCCATTGAATCAACAACTGATGAACATAGATTTTGTTCCTCAATATGGTCCTCTTATTTAGTACTGTCACAGGATACATGGGGAAGGATCCATCAGGGAGTGTCTCTGGTAGCTCCTTTTGAATTTCCAGTGTCCTTTTGATACACTTTTTGAGCAATGAAACATGAAATACAGGGTGGATTCTGGATGTTTCAGGAAATTTGCGCTTGTATGCCACTGGACCAATCCTTTGGATGATCTTGAATGGACCATAGTATTTGACAATCAATTTGAGGTGCTTCCTGAGTGAGAGGGAGTTCTGTCTGTAAGGTTGCAGCTTGAGATAGACCAAATCTCCTTCAACAAATTCCCTATCAGTCCTCTTTGTATCAACAAACATTTTCATTCTACTTTGGACCTGTTGTAGATTTTGTTTGATCCATTTTGTGATTTGCCTCCTTTGTTGTAGGATCTCCCTAGCCTCAGTAATAATTCCATAATTAAATGAGCTGATCTAGAGGGGAGTCCAACCGATTGGGCTCATCGAGAAGGATCATGGACGAAGAATCGAATAAATGGACCTGGACCCCACGAGTGGGCCAGAGTGTTATAGCCCATCTCAAGAGGGCTCGACTATCCAGCTCGGTAGGAGGAAGAAGACAGTTAGAGTATTAACGGCTTGATTCGGTACCATTAAGGGAGTAATTAAGGCTATTATTACACGACCCCTTAATGAGCCGTCGAATCATTAATCGGAATTGAATGAGCCATCAAGGCTCGACCAAAAGTAACCGTTCAAGCAACTATAAAAGGTAAACTTTGAGGCCAAATCAAAGCTCGACTTGAAAGATTTACGATCCGGCCGACTATTGAAACCGGACCAGATCATCACTCAGTGTTAACATCTTCCAAATAATGTGTGGTAGATAGGATGGGGTGTGTGTAGCCATATAAGGCCTCAAAAGGGGTCATTTTCAAGCTGGAGTGATAATTTGTATTGTACCAGTATTCTGCTAAGGGAAACCACTTACTCCAGTCCTGTGGTCTATCACTACACATACACCTCACCTCACGTTGGTTTCCAAGGATTGGTTGACCCTCTCCGTTTGTCCATCAGATTTGTGACTATCCACAACTACATGTATATTATCCATATTCCTAGACTTTGGCAATCCTTCTACGAAATTCATAGAGATTTGTGACCAAACAGAGGTAGGGATGGTTACAGGATTTAGCAACCCAGGTGACGGTACAAGCTCATGCTTACTCTTCTGATAGATATCACAAAAAGACACAAAGGTTGTTACATCTTTCTTAAGACCTTTCCAGTAAAAGAGGGACTTGACATTGTTATATGTAACTGCCATACCTGAGTGACCCCCTACAGTAGAGTCATGAAGAGCTCTAATTAGTTTACTTTTCAATACTTTATGTGCCTCAATGACAATTCTCCATTTATGCTTCAAAATGCCTTCCTTATATTGATACGGTGGAAATGCCTCTGGTTTGATAATGATGCCAGCCAGGATATGTTGTATTGCTTGGTCTTGTAAATAAGTATCCTGGATCTCATTCATCCGCAATAGTTGAGTTGTAGATATGATCATAACTTGAGCTTACTCAAAACCTTTTTGGACAGGGCATCAGCTACCAAGTTGTCTCTGCCTTGTTTGTATTGGATTAAATAGTCCAATCCCAAAAGCTTTGCAACTGCCTTCTACTGCAAATAGGTGGTGACCTTTTACTCCAACAAATGCTTCAATGACTGCTAGTCTGTTCTTATGATAAACTAGCCACTCATAAGATAGTGCCACCACTTGGAAATAGCTAGAATCACATCCAACAATTCTTTCTCATAGACTAATAGGCCACCTTGTGTCATGTTCCAAGATTTGTTGATATAAGCCAGTGGCCTGTTTTCCTGCATCAAATAGCACCATACCCCTTTGAGGAGGCATTAGTTTCCACAATAAAAGGTTTTTGAAAATCTGGCAAGGCTAAAATAGGAGTAGTGGTCATTGCAGTTTTCAAATTTTCAAAAGCTAATGTAGCCTGTTCAGTCCAGTGAAAACTATCTTTCTTTAAAAGTGTTGTTAATGGTTTAGAAAGGATGCCATAATTTTTAACAAATTTTCGATAGTATCCAGTTAATCCCAAAAAGCCCCTCAAAGATTTGACATGGTTAGGCGGCCATGCTACCATGGCGTCAATCTTTCTAGTATCAACTTGGACACTACTAGCAAAAATTGTGTGGCCTAGATATTCTATTTTGGATTGTCCAAATGCACATTTAGAGGCTTTAGGGTCTAGTTTGAAAAATACTAGCGGTGCAATTCATCCAGTGCGTCTACTAGTAGGATAGGGAAGTCATGCTTTACCGTTAAATCATTAAGTATCTATAATTAGTATTAGAATTGCCGTATTACATCTTTATTAACTTCGAGGATAACATTAGAGTAAAGAAGCGAGGGTGGAGGTTGGATGAAACGGGTTTTAAGAGATCATGACGATGGTCTATTTTTCTATTTCTATATATGGGAGTACATATGGAGAATCTTCTAGGTTAAACGTTTTCCTTTAGGAGGGTAATTGTACGATCAAAGTTTCTTGAAGGAGGTAGGGAGTTAGGCTCGACAAATACATCCTTAAATTAGATTAATAATGGCATAAGCGGGGATTATTAAAGGGGATGGTATCGATAGATGAGGCGTGATGTAGCAGTTGGTCAATAGTTGGCCCGATAATAGGATACTAGACTTGGAGGTAACTTGCCGGCTTCTTTGGGCTAATAAGTTGCAAGTCTGTGCTTTTGGTGGTGGCATGGAAGGAGACTTTTAGCCCTTCATGACACAAGGTGAGTTCCATCTTGTTGAAATTGAGCTCTACCGGACTATGGAGTTGCGGCCAATCAGCATGATGCCATTCCTGACCGCCCAAGCGTAGGATGTGAGGCTGAATTCAGCTCATGATTTTCCATTTGAAATTTGGGCTCATGAGGTTCTGCGCAATTTCACCGCCGTTGCCATTGACTACCATGGACTCTAATTTACGATCCAAAGGGGTGGGATTACTCCTCGTGAGATTTTCGTCAAAAATGTATTTGTAGCTTCCGGTGTCTATGAGAGTGTATAGGGATTTTCCCCGAGCATCCACTTTAGGCGAATGTTGAAGCTAAATTAGTTGTTGTCATGGCATTAGCAGAAACTGACCGTGTTAACTTCCTCTGCATGGACTTGGTTCGGTGGGGTTCTAAGTCTTTGGTTGAGTGTGGTTTTTGTTCCCTCTTCCTCGAGGGCGTCATGAGGTAGAGAGTACGGTTTTTGCATTTGTGACCGATGAAATAAGTTTATCACAATTATAGAACATATTTTTCTCTCTTCGTCTTTGCGTACGTGGTGTAGGAGTTTTCTAAAGGTGTCGATGGACAAGAAGGGTTAAGACGAGGGATGGTATTGGTTGGATTTGGGAAATTTGGGAAATTGTGGTTGGGTCGAGGTGATAGGATGAGATGTTCTTTTCGACTTTGGGCTAAAAGCGTATCTTTGTAGGCTAGAGTGGTGGAGTGCAGAACATTTTAGGCCCCTTGCTTTCGACTCCTCCTTGGGCCATGATGATTCTCTGGTCGATAAGTTTAAATGCATATGTAGCCCCAAACTCACCATGAATCCTTGAAGGTCCTCGAAGCTTTGTCAGTATTACTTTCGTTCAGGGTTGTTGAGTGAGTTTGTTAAAATCACGATATCACGTTGTGATATTGGTCGTCAGCCGGGCCATGAGGCGCCTTTGGCTCCCGGGTTTGGAGGGGTCGTTGCCATAAGACCATGTCTGCACGGATAGCCGTGGTGATTCGTTGATTCTCAAAGAAGCAGGTTAAAAGGAAAAATGGCAATTCATGGAGCTTGAGTGCGACTTCGGTCTGGTCAATTGGAAGTATGAAAATTGGTGGGGGGGAGGGACTTTGTGATTAAGATGATTCGCATGGGTGGTTTGGAAGAAGTGGTGTGGGCAGGGCGGGGGTGCAGATGGTTGATCGACGATTGTTGCGTTGGGAGGGATTCGAAGTCGAAGTGGGTGGCAGAGGATGTGGTGGAAGGGTTTGTTTCTCAGGATGGCGGTGCAAAGGTGGATTGGGTGGAGGATTTGCATTTGGAATTGTGGATGTTTGGGGTTGTTGCAGGGAGGCTGGTGGGAGGGGTGAGGGTTCTTTGTTGGATAACTAATTGTTGCAAATCTTCATAAATATGCATGTGAATTCATCCAAATTGGTGGTGAGTTGTTCTGTTAAGCTTTGAACGTGAGCATCACGAAGGCATTTGTTCATACGAGTGTGGAATTGGCCTTCTTGAGTTTAAAAGTTCATCGGATGTGGAGTTTCTGATTGTGTAGGTGTGTTTACCCATTGGATCGTAAATATCAGGGTCGGCCAAGATGGAAGCAGCGGATCGATGGTTGAGTTTGTGAAGGGTGGGCGAACTTTAGTGGGTGCATTTGGAATAATTAGCGCGATGAAGAAGAAAACCTAAAGGATCTATGGCAAAAAAGGCCGATGTAAGCGGCGGGTCTGAATTTCCCAACTTTCGTACCAAGTGCAGTAGGCGGCTAAGAGTTCACCGAGACCTTTACTCATCTATGGTAGGAGTTATAGAGACTTAAGCTAAGGAAAGGAGAGTAAAGAAGAAGATAGAGCATGAATATAGTAAAATAGATATTTCATTCCTAATCTTTTACATTTAGCTACTTCTCTATATATAGAGTTTGTAATTTGTGGAATGACAAAACATGTGAACAATTGAAATGGAATATTATTGTAACTAATTTCTGATGTCAGTCTTTTCTCTCTCTGTCACATTCTTTTTTGTTGATTATTTCTTCTGCTTGTTATTCATTTGACATATTGATCACACAAAAAGAAGAAATGCTTTGTTTTGTTTGATAAAGTGTGGCTCTAGGCATAATCCTTGAGTGATATTTATGTAAAGTTTACTATTTAACATTTTAATTTTTGTTGTAGATTTTAAATGGTTAAAGCTATGGTTTTTCTTTGCTGAAACATAGTCATGAATGTTGGTACAAATTAACGATAGCCTAATAACATTGATGTTAATAATTCATCGTGCAACTATGAAGCCTAATGGATACTAAGTATTATAGTAAAACTTTTTTGATATTGATCCCACAAAAAGAAGAAGTAACATTTATTTTCACAGCCATAATCGCTTAGTAGATCTCTAAATCGAAGTTTTACTATTTATCGTTTATTTTTTTGTTGTCAGTTCAAATGGTTAAAACTATAGCTTTCTTTGTTGAAACATAGTCATGAATGTTATGCAGGTTTTCTTTGTAGCCCTAATTCTCATACATTTCATGGTTTTTGAAGGGAAACCACTCTTTTTCTTTTAGAAGAAACACAAAGCAACGCTTCCTGAAGATGCAATGCAATGCTTTTAGTGCTCTGAATTATTCAGTTATACATTCACGGACCGGGTTACAAATAAAGTCAATGGCAGCTAGCACGCCTCATTTTTTTGGTGATATTCCATATGTTAAATCAGCTTTTATCGCAGGACCTATTTTTTGATAGATTTAGGCATTTGCTACGGTGAGAGACATTGATAGTGCGATTTGGGGTCGTTCCTCTCGGCGTTCGGGTTTTTACATTCATTAGGAATAGTCATGTCCTCACGGTATGGCTTCTAGTTGAAAAGTTCCCTTATGTAATTGCATATGCCCCAACTGAACCACTTCTTGCGCCTACTCGGAAGCTAATTCGGCCACTTGTTGGGGTCGACGTGACTCCTGTAGTATGGTTCAGATTGCTCAGCTTTCTGAATGAAATATTAGTTGGCCTCCAAGGACTTCTTGTTTTACTCTCCTAACAAGTTTAGTTGTTAAAGCACTAAGGGTGCAATTGTATAGAAGAATGGGATCATATAAAGTCCTTAAGGTAAATCAATTCAAGCTTTTGACATTTTAATACTACTATTCGCTACATATTTAAAGTGTATAACATTTTCTAACATGCTTACTATAGTGTATGCTATTCTTGCATCATCTCCAATCTTCATCCAACGTTTAATACACATACACTTATATTGTGAATTAATAGATAATATTTCCACCGTTCTTGAATTAATTAGGAAGCATCTCTCTTAAGTAGTTGTACACTATCCGATCCCCTCCTCGCTTGACATTAGAAATAACCCGTTCGTATAAGTTTTTTTCCCAATGCTATTAGTTGCCGGTTGAGTGTTTTCTTTTGTTAAAGTTAAAATTTTTAATGAATAATGATAATATGGGTGGAAGCGGTATTATGTTTGAGAATAGAAATTTAGTGTGAGTCGTGTTCGAATTAGGTTGGTAAGCCCAGAATAGAGAAGCGAAATTTCTTGTCAGCGAAACCAAACTCACTTAAGGCCCCAACTTTCCACCTACCACTAATACTTATACTTATCATCATTTAACCTTATCACCAAAACTTTTTCTTCTTACTCCTGAGAATGGCGAAACCCACAGCTCTCAAACAATAAAATTTTCTTCCATTTTCTTGGTAAAACTTGTTGGTTCACCACCAATCTTGTTCCCCGTCTTAAGGTTAACAAGGTATGAGTTTTAATCTTCAAATCTCGTCATTTAAAGCGAGTTGACTTTACATATAGTTTGACTTTTGTGTTGACTTTTAGATCTTGATTTATTATGGTATATAGTGTTATCTAAGTATCGGGGAAGGGATTAGAGGTGATTTTGAGTAGTTATTGGGGTTAGAAAGTGGTGTAAGGTTGTATGTTGACTTTATTGACTTTTTCTTAAATTGACTTTAAATGGTAATATGAGGTTAGAGGACTTTAATATAGTTGAATTGGTGTAAAATTGTTGGTTTGGATATGGATAGGTAGAGATTGGGTTGAGGAAGTTTGGAAAAAGTTCGTATGGTAATTAGTGCTTGAATTGGAGGTTGTATTTAATGGGTTAATTAGTTGTTAATTGATTGCTAGATTAGATTAGAAATATGCTTAAGATATTATTAGTGTTGGGGTAATAAAGGTGATGGCTGAATATTGAGATTTTTTGATTGGCGATTGGAATATATAGTTACGTTGGAATGTTAGAAGTGTATATCGATCTTGGGAATAGGATGATTGCTAAGAGTTGTAAATTTGAATCGTGAGGCCGAGTATAACGCTCGAGGTTTATATAGATGTTAAGTTATTACTGAGGAATGTGTTATAATGTATAATTTTTTTTTAAATGAGGAGTTGAGCACGGATGCTTGCTTGAAATTGCATAGAGCTATCATTACTACTTTTTGGGCTCGAGAGGTGAGTACAAATCTCGCGATGGGGACCTTTCATATATATATATATATCGTATTTATATATTTTTCATGTGTTGTTTGAGACTATTCTGATATGTGTATTGTGTGACTATGATTGATATTATGTGGAAATTGTGATTTATGATGCATATTATGAAATAACGAGATTTGATTGACATTATGAGATAACTATGATTATGAAGTATGTTATGACATAATTGAGTTATAAGGATTACATTATGAGATAGTTTGGATATAATTCATGTTATGAAGTGTGTGTGGGCGTGTCTTTGTGTGTGGGCGTGTCTTTGTGTGTGTGTGTGGGCGTGCGGATGTTGTGATTGCTTTATGTGTTATTTGCGGAGGCGGTGGTGACCCGACCGGGAGGTTTGGTGTGGTGTGCATATTGTGTGGGTAGCGCGTGGATTCGGGAGGTTTGGTGTGATATGCGCGTTGAAATTCTTGGCCTTGTAATTAGGAGGATGGAGGCTGGAGGCCTCTCGATTATTTGGAGGTGGATTCCTCATGCGTGTATTATTTACGGTGGATTCCTCATATGTGTATTATTTGGAGGTGGATTCCTCGTATGTGTATTATTTGGAGGTGGATTCATATGTGTATTATTCGGAGTGGATTCTCGTATGTGTGTATCTGTGGAGGTGGATTCCTCGCTTGATGACTTTGTGTGTTGAGATTGTTTCCACTTAAATGAATATGCATTAGTTATGAATATAATCCTCGTGTGTGTATAAGCGTCGTGTAACATTGTATAAGGAGAATCTATGTGATATGTGGTGGGATTATTTAATAAGTACCACTGATTAATGTACGTGCATATGATATATTTATATATATATATAAGCATGATTATATATGATGGAATCGATGCTGTGGTATTTGTATTAAGCTCGACAATAATTTGGCCTATTACATGGGCGGGCGTTTAAATTGCCCTAGGTTTAAGGTGATCGTTGAGGTGGCGGGCGGTTTCTTTGAGGCTGGCGTGGAGATCATGGGTGAGACGGTGGTGGCATAGGAAGTCCTCATCGGTCGTTTCCTTTTTGTTGGCCGTTTTGTATATTTTGAGGCGGGTGTGTTGTATTGTATTGGCAGAATTACGGTTGTCATCGCTTCACTTATGATGTACTTGGATTTGTGTTATATTTATGCGGTATTTTGTTGGATGTATTGTTGGAGCGCCCACGATGGAAATAAGGTTTATTTTGATAATGTCGTGAGTTACTTTGTTATTGTATCGTCGTTTGGTGGCTACACGGTATACAGGTTGTTAATGATCTTAGCATAGGCGGCCGACTTGGGGTGGAGTCGTTCTAATTTTAGTATCGAGCACAGTTTCGGGGTCTTTATGGTGTCTGTGTGGTTATGTGCCTAGGTTGATAGTTGTTAAGGGAGTTGTCGATATTGGATTTTTTCTTGTGAGATTCGATCCTTCCTTTCTTTTGTTATTTATAGGCATTGAGGATGCCGCGCGTGGAGTGCAGTCGGGTAGGTGTTGCCGGAGGTGCGGCAAGGCGCGGCGGGGAGGCTGCGAGGTACGGAAGGTGGTAAGGAGTGCGAGAGGTGGTAGGGTGCCGGAGATGGTAGAGGTGCGAGTCGCTTGAGAAAATGTGGATGCGTGTGGGTAGTGGGCCTAGTGTCGGGCCACGAGGATTAGGGTAAATATTGGTGGAGTAGAGACACCGTAGTGCTGTCGGCTGGGCCGAGGAAGTGGGAGTCAAGAGTAAGTTGGCTGACCGCTTTAAAGGCGGGACCGCGAGATTTGCGGGCTGATTCTCTATCCGGGCATTAGAATTCATTCGAGACTTGGAGAGTATATTTGAGCCTATGGGAATTCTTGCCCAGGGAGTTGAGGACCATATTCGCGGCTTTCCTGATTCTGGCGGTGGGCTGAGATTGGTGGGAGAATGTACACCGATCTTTGATTTAATTTGGCGGACACGGTGTTGTGGGATCGGTTCGTGGAATTATTTTGGGGAGCTTTTGTCTTGGAGTGCGTATATGTCGGCTCTAGAGAGAGAATTGATCATTTCGAGCAAGGAGGCGGGGAGTATAGCGACTACAGAAATGATTCGGTGATCTACGCCGATACACTTCGAGAGGTGAATCTCTTGAGGGAAGAGGATTGAGAGGTCGGGGACGGAATAATTTGGGAGATCCGCGCGGGTTGTCACTCCAAGAAGCTATACAACTTTCCATGAAGCTGGTGAATGATGCCTTACAGAGATGGATTTGGTGAGTGTGTCGATTGAGTGGGGAGAAAAGAGGAAGATATGATGCTTCAAGATGGTGGCAGTCGAGTTACGGGTTTAGGGACGTCCGTCGCGGCCCAGCGACGTTACAGTAGAGTCGGTTCGATTAACTCTGTTACTAATTCTCGATTAGCGCTACGTTTTACATGCCGGGTCTTTTCATCGGTCCGGGATCTCGGAGAAGGTTATCGAGGGGCCCAGTGACTATGGGTGTTTCGTTGTGATGCTTAGAATTCGCGAGAGGCTGCCCGGAATGCCGAGGCAGGGTTGTGAGTACATTGCTCGATATCGCCGGGGAAGAGACATTAAATTTGATTGTCCCGAGAGACGAGTGTTGAGTGGGAGTGCTAGCATTTCCTCAAAGGCGGCCGAGCGAGGAGAACTATCAAAGAAGTCGTGGAGAATTAGATCCAGCGGTAGAGGAAGCTTTGGGCGTGGAGTTGGGAGTAGTGTCAGGGTAATGGGATTCTTTGGGGTAGACGGGGATGGTGCGGGCCCAGTGGATGAGGCGGATGTTCTTGATTACTGCTTGAGGCTCAGGATTCCCCAGGGGTGGTCGCTTGGTACTTTACATTTATGTGGGTTTGGAAGCAAAAGTCTTGTTTGATTAGACTGCATTCTTTTCATATCTGAAATTTTCCCAGCGTATTCCTAAAACTTCGTGAAATTCTTGCTAGACACTTCTAATTCTAACTCGAATTGGAAAGTGGGTAAGATTGATGAGGTACTTAGAAATTTCCACTATAAGTATTGAAAATCAATGTTTGGAGATAGATTTATTACCTTTGAGATGAATGATTTTGATCTTGTGCAGGAATGGATTGGTTAGAGAGACATCATGCGGTGATAGATTGTCATCTTAGAAGATTGAAATATCTAGTCTGGTAAATCTAAAATCTTCTTCACCAGGTGATAGAAAAATTCTTTCCTCTTGTCATTTCACTTAGTTGCCCATAAGATCTTGAAAGTGGATGTGTTGGTTATCTTTGCTTTCGTATTTGTGGAAACCGCAATAAGGAGAAGGTCGATCGAGGGAGGTGCGTGTTGTGAGAGAATATGTTGATGTGTTTCTGAGAATTGCCGGGACTTCCTCATGCGAGAGGTGGAGTTTTTCCATAGAATTAATTCACTGGTACTACTCCGATTTCCATGGCACCTTATAGAGAATGGCTCTAGCGGAGTTGAGCAGAAGGAATTAAGCAGTGCGGGAATTGTTGGATAAAGAGATTCATTCGACCCGAGTAGTTCACCTTGGGGTGCTCCTGTGTTATTTGTCAAGAAGAAGGATGGATCTCTGAGGTTGTGTATCGATTATAGGCAGTTGAATAAAGTCACAATTAAGAATCGATATCCGTTGCCTAGGATTGATGATCTGTTTGATCAATTGAGGGATGCCCGGGTATTTTCTAAGATTGACTTGAGGTCAGGGTATCATCAGTTGAGGATTAAGGAGGATGATGTATCGAAGTCGGCATTTAGAACAAGATATAAGGCACTAGGAGTTTTGGTAATGCGTTTAAGGTTGACAAATGCTTTGCGGCGTTATGGACCTTATGAATCGAATTCGCTCTTTACTTGGATAAATTTGTGGTGGTGTTCGTGGCGACATTTTGATATATTACGGTAGTGAGGGAGAGCATGAAGAACATTTGTGAGGATAGTCTTTGGAGACTTTGAGGAAAAATGAATTGTATGCTAAATTTTCCAAGTGTGAATTACGGTTGAGAAAATGCGGGTTTACGGGCCATGTGATTTCGAGGAGACAAGTGTTGATCCTCAGGTTGGGCATGATGGTAGGAGCGACCAGCTAGTGTTCTTGAAATCACGGAGTTTACGGGTCTAGCGGGATACTATCGGAGATTTATACAAGACTTACCGGTGTGCAGCGCCCATGCAGAGTTGACTAGAAAGGGAGTTCCATTTGTTTGGAGTGAGGATTGTGAACGGTGCTTTAATGAGTTGAAAGAAATTGACTACCGCGCGGTATTGACTCTTCCGTCGAGGACGGGATAAGCTATGTAAATTAATATAGTGATGCGTCGCGTCGGGGGGGGTTGGGATGTGTGCTAATCGCAACATGGTAAGGTGGTGGCATGTGCATCGCGACAGCTGAGAAATCATGAGAAAAACTATCCGACGCACGATTTGGAACTAGCTGCGATTGTGTTCGCACTTAAGATTTGGAGGCATTATTTGTATGGGGTGACTTGCAAAATTTTATACTGATCACAAAAGTTTGAAATACCTCCCGACAGAGATTTGAACTGGCGGCCCGAAGGTGGATGGAGTTATCACCGATTATGATGTTTTCCATTGAGTATCGTCAGGCCAGGTATGGTGGTGCATTGAGTCGTGGGGAAGATTAAGGGAGCCATTAAATGAAATGAAAGCGGCTTCGGTGTTAATTCGGATTAGGGAGTCGATGGCGGTTTGTTGGCACAAATAAGAGTTCGACCCGGTTCTTTTGATCGAATACTTGAGGAACAACAAAAGATGAGAAATTTAAAAAATAGTGGAGGTAAAGCGAGGAGGCAGAATCGGACTTTGTGGTGAGAGAGGATGGAGCCACTTCCTGATGCGTAGTAGATTATTAGGTGCCTTATTCTACGGAGTTGAAAAAGGAGATTTGGGCCGAAGCCCATGTCTCCAGCTCAAGTATCTGTCAAGATTTGGTCTGAAGATGTATAGAGGCTTAGGCAGAGTGTATTGGGTGGCCCCGACATGAAGAGGGAAATTCTTTGAATTTGTATCAAAATGTCGAGCTTGTCAACGGTGAAAATAGAACAGAGCGTCAGCCCCGGGCTATTGCGACCCTTCTATTCAGAGTGGACTTGGGAGCATAATGCGATGGACTTTGTTTTTGGACTTCTGGGGCGTTGAAGAATGATAGCATTTGGGTGATAGTTTAGTATTGTCAAAATCGGCTCATTCTTACCAATTAAATCGACTCACGGTCTAGTAGTTGGGCGGGTTGTATGTGGACCCGGTTATTAACGATTACATGGAGTGCCGGTATCCGTTGTATCGGATCGAGATGCGGATTCACCTCAGTTTTGGAAAGGATTTCAGAATCGATGGGGACGGTCGATTGAGTACATCATTTCATCACAGCGATCGGATGGGCGTCGGAGAGAACAATTCCAAACATTGGAGGAGGGGGGGACATGTTGCGGGCTTTGTGTATTTAATTTTTAGAATTGGGATGATGAATTGCCTAAAATGGAGTTTGCATATAATAATAGTTTCCACGCCAGTATTGGGATGGCACCATTTGAGGCATTGTATGGCAGGAAATGTAGGACTCCAGTTTGTTGGAATGAAGTAGGAGATAGAAAAGTGTACGGTTCAGAGTTGGTGGAAAGGTCGGTGGAGAGAGAATAAAATTGATCTGACACACGAAAGTGGCGCGGGGATAGACAAAAGATGTCACGAGATAAATTAGCGGGTGGATTTAACCTTTGAAATCGGTGATAAAGTATTCTTGAGAATATCCCGTGTGGAAAGGTGTGTTGAGATTGGGGAAGAGAGAGGGAAGTTGAGTCCACGATATATTGGTGTGGCGAGTTGGTCCGGTGGCCTGCTCGTTTAGGCGTGCCTCCCGGCATTAGACGAAATTCATAATGTCTTCCGTGTGTCATGTTTGAAAATATATCCCGGATGAATCCCGTATCTTGAAATTCGCAGCAGTGGAGCTTGGGGAGGACCTTACGTATGAAGAGAAACCGGTGAAAATTCTTGATCGTAAGGAAAAAGTGTTGCGAAATAAAGTTGTGGCTTTAGTGAAGGTGTTGTGGCGAAATCAACGAGTGGAGGAAGCTACATGGGAACGAGAGGAGGATGTCGGTCGATATCCACATCTCTTGAGCGAAGAGTTAGTTCTTTGTACTATAATATGTATAGTATATGAATTACTATGAGGTTGAATAAATGTATTAGATGCGAGTGCGTGGGGGGTTGAGTAAATTTCGAGGGGCAGAAATTTTTATTAGATAAGGGGAGGCCAAAATAACGTTCCGTATAAGTTTTTTCTTAATGTAGTTCTAGTTGCCGGTTGAGTGTTTTCTTGTTAAAGTTAAAATTTTTAATGGAATAATGATAATATGGGTGGGGCAGGTATATGTTTGAGAATAGAAATTTAGTGTGATCGTGTTCGAATTAGGTTAGTGGCAGAGATAGGCGAAATTTGCTGACAAAGCGAAACCAAACTCCATAAGGGCCCCCACTTTCCCACTACCTTAATACTTATACTTATCATCATTTGAGCTTATCCTGCCAAAACTTTTTCTTAACTTCTCCCTGAGAATGGCGAAACCCCAGCTCTCAAACAATAGAATTTTCTTCCATTTTTCTTGGTAAAACTTGTTGGATTCGCCCTCGAATCTTGTTCCCCGTCTTAAGGTTAAAAGGTATGAGTTTAATCTTGAATCTACGTCATTTTAAAGCTTGAGTTGACTTCTATATAGTTTGACTTTTGTGTTGACTTTTAGATCTTGATTTTATTATGGTATATAATTGTTATCCCAGAGAAGTATCGGGGAAGGGATTAGAGGTGATTTTGAGTAGTTATTGGGGTTAGAAAGTGAATTGTAAGTTGTATGTTGACTTTTATTGACTTTTCTTAAATTGACTTTAAATGGTAATATGAGGTTAGAGGACTTTAATATAGTTGAATTGGGTATAGAATTGTTGGTTTGGATATGGATAGAGTAGAGAGCGGAGTTGAGGAAGTTTTGGAAAAAGTTCGTATGGTAATTAGTGCTTGAATTGGAGGTTGTATTTAATGGGTTAATTAGTTGTTAATTGATTGCTAGATTGATTAGAATGTGCTTAAGATGTTATTGTTGGGGTAATAAGGTGATGACGAATATTGAGATTTTTCGAGGTTGGCGATTGGAATATAGTTACGTTGGAATGTTAGAAGTGTATATCAATCTTGGGAATAGGATGATTGCTAAGAGTTGTAAATTTGAATCGTGAGACGGGGTATAACACTCGGGGTTTATATAGATGTTAAGTGAAGTTGTGCGAGAATGTGTTATAATGTAATTTTTTTAAATAGGAGTTGAGCTGGATGCAACCTGAGGACTCATGGAAACTATCATTACTACTTTTGGGCTTTGAGGTAGTACAAATCTCACGATGAGGACGCTTTCATATATATATATCATGTTATATATTTTTCATGTGTTGTTTGAGACTATTCTGATATGTGTATTGTGTGACTATGATTGATATTATGTGGAAATTGTGATTTATGATGCATATTATGAAATAAGCGAATTTGATTGACATTATGAGATAACTATGATTATGAAGTAGTTATGACATAATTGAAGGATTATGAGTTACATTATGAGATAGTTTTGGATATAATTCATGTTATGAAATTATTATTGGTAATGTTGTGTGTGGTATTATCTTTGTGTGTGTGGTACGTGTGCGGATGTGCTTGATTGCTTTATGTGTTATTTGCGGAGGCGGTGGTGACCCGACCGGGAGGTTTGGTGTGGTGTGCATATTGTGTGGGTAGCCAGGTGGATTCGGAGGTTTGGTGTGATATGTAGCGTTGAGGGAGTGTAGCTTTTCAGTCGGGAGGATGGGCTGGGTACTCATCCCGATTATTTGGAGGTGGATTCCTCGTACGTGTATTATTTGGAGGTGGATTCTCGTATGTGTATTATTTGGAGGTTCCTCGTATGTGTATTATTTGGAGTTGGTTCCTCGTATGTGTATTATTCGGAGGTGGATTCTCGTATGTGTATTATCTGTGGAGGTGGATTCCTCGGCAGTGACTTTGTGTGTGTTGAATTGTTTCCACTTAAATGAATATGCATTAGTTATGAATATAATCTAACATAGCGTCGTGTAACATTGTATAAAAGAAATCTATGTGATATGTGGGCCAGGTTATTTAATAAGTACCATGATTAATGTACGTGCATATGATATATTTATATATATATATATATAGCATGAATATATATGATGGGAATCGATGCGTGGTATTTGTATTCGCTCGGCTTAATAGGCGACACCACATTCTCATGGGCGGGCGTTTAAATGCCTAGGTTTCTAGGAGTGATGGATTGAGGTGGGCGAGGCGGTTTCTTTGGCTAGCGTGGAGATCATAGGTGAGGCGGTGGTGGCATAGAAGTCCTAAATCGGTCATTTCCTTTTTTGTTGGCCGTTTTGTATATTTTGAGGCGGTGTGTTGTATTGTATTGGCGAAGTGCAGTTTGTCATACATTCCTTATGATGTATCTTGGTTGTGTTACGTTGTCTGTTATTTTTGTTGGATGTATTGTTGGAACACCCACGATGGAAATAGGAGTTTTATTTTGATAATGTGTTGAGGTTACTTTGTTATTGTATCCGTCGTTTGGTGACTCACGGTATCTGAGGTTGTTAATGATCTTAACCTCGGGCGGCCGACTTGGGGTGGAGTGGATTTACAAAGGCGGGAGCCGTGTTTAAAAAAATGAGATATGTTGATGTTGTTTGTATAATGATATGTTGATGTTGTGAATTAATATGCTCCTTGCATTGTTTTACAAGATGATGTCTTGAGAACTTGAATTGATGAGTTCACTCCTTATCTCTTTGACTAGGGAAAGAGCTATATGCGATAAACCATCACAATGCCTTGTTTATTGACGCCTTGAAGGATTGAAAGTGGGGACTAATTATATATAACATTACACATTTTTACTAGGATACCCAATGCCTATAAAGGGACTCTCATCTAAGTAGGATAAGTGGCAGTAAGTAATCTTTACAAAAAATTAAGATGTGTGAAAAAAATATATAATATGTGTTGAATCTGAAAGCACTATTAGTGACAACAATAATTTTACCAAAACTCTCGGCGATATGGGGTCCACTTGTATATATTGATCACGAGAATCCAAACAAGAGTTATGTGCCATTTTACAATACTTGAGGCGATAAGCTATGCGAGTGATAGCTCACAATCCTAAGTGTTGATAACAATAAGTCAAAGTCTCATATAGAGAGTTGGCTGTCGAGTCATCAAATACTCCCCTCACAAGCTGAAGGCGGCCTCGAACATAGCCGAAGCTTGTCCTTGAAGAAAGAAGACCGAGTGGAAGAGAGGGGTTTAGTGGGAAAGGTCCATGGCTTGTCGTGAGTAGGGAAATGAACTGAATTTGCAACTGTTTGTGCGCCACCTTCTCTCGAACAAAGTGAAAATCAATTTCAATGTGTTTTGTGCGGGCAAGAAATACAGGATTAGCTGATAGATATGTAGCCCCAAGGTTATCGCACCACAGAATGGGAGGCTTAGATACAGGTAAATTCAACTCACCAAGTAAGGAAACCAACCAAGAGATTTCAGCAAAACTATTAGCAAGTGCCTTGTACTCAGATTCCATCGGCAGAAGGTGCCATGAATGCGTTGCTTCTTAGGCGCCTGAGGGAGCAATTAGGACCCAAATAAACAACATACCCGCATGTAGATCGAACATCAATAGAGCGACCACCTTGATTGGCATCAGCAGCTTTGAACCGTGAAGTCGATTGATGTGGAAATGAGAAGACCAAGATGCAAAGTGGATTTGACATATCGGAGGATTCGTTTGACCAAAAGAAAATGAACCGCTTCAGGGGCATGCATATGTTGGCACCCGATTATCGGCACTCTGACAAGTCGGGACGAATTGAGTAAGATATTAAACCACCCACTAGTTGATGATATAAAGTTGGATCAGGAGGCTCTGTCGACCCCGATAGAGGAAGCTCCGTTGTGGCCATAGGGGTGGAAACCGGCTTACAATTAGTCATATTTGCCTTGGCCAAAGATCAACCATGTTATTATACAAGATGAGGAAAAGACTTGACACATAATTAGCATACGTATGACACATAATTAGCATATGCATCATCTATAAAACCATGAGTTGCGCCATATATCTTTGTTTCATTTAAGGTACCATGTAAAAATGTATTTTGAATGTCAATTTGATGAATGGGCCAATTAAACGAAACAACAATAGAAAGAATGATATGAATTGTAGCAGATTTAATAACAATACTAAACGTATCAGTGAAATCAAGACTTTAAACTTGGTGATTACCTTTAGCCACTAATCGTGCTCGCCGACGTGTAACATGTCCACTAGAATCTCTTTTCAACCTAAATATCCACCGACATCCGACAATGTTCATAGAAGGGTGAGCTGGGACAAGCGACCAGGTATGAGTACGAAGAATAGCATTAATTTATTCACCCATAGCCTGCCGCCAAAATGGACATTTATTGGCTTGAGTGAAGCAGGTAGGTTCGGACTTAGTGGTTCTAACGGTTAAAGCATGGGGATGAGGGGCTAGTTTCTTGAGAGATGGTTTCGGATGCGGGCAAAAGGACATATGATGGTAGGTATGGCGTGGTGAGATAGGATAGGTAGCGAGGTTGACGTTCAGTGCGAGGGGTTAAAGGCGAAGAGGAGGCGAGGTGGGTGGAGGGAGGTGGGGAGGGGCATGAGTGTGTTAAGAGGCGGGGAGTTAAAACGAGGGGCTGAAATTTGTGGTGATGATGGGGCAACAGATGGTACATGTGGAGATGGCTGACTATGAGTTGTATTTTGAGGAAGGACATTTGGCATTGGTACATGCAATGATGACATACTAGGATAACCACGCCCAAAAGCGCTCCACGCATGACCACTTAACACTGGAATATCACTTACACCAGGAGAATGAGCCACGACTTTACTAGTGGAAGCAGGAAAATCATTTTCAATTTTTTTTACAAACTTAGCAATATGAATCCGATTAGTAGAAATAGTCATGCAACGATACCCATTATGTGACGGACTATACCCCAAAAATATTGACGGAGTAGATCAAAAATCACATTTATGTTGATTGTAAGGTCGTAAATATGGGTAGCACAAGCAACCAAAACTCCGAAGGAACGAGTAACCCGGGAAGTGACGGAATAGTAACTCAAAGAGAGAGATACATTGATTAACAGGAGTAGGTAACCGGTTAATGAGAAAGACCGATGTTTCAAACGCATAGTGCCGATATTTGACGTCAAGATGTGAATGAGCTAAAAAAGTTAGACCCATGTCAAAAATATGACGATGACGTCGTTCCACCCAACCCATTTGTTCTTGATTATGAGGACAAGAGACGCGATGGTGAATACCTAATTCTTTAAAAAGGCAACTACACGACCTGTATTCCACGCCCCAGTCGAATTGAATTGACTTAATTTGGTTATTAAAGTGGTGTTCTACTAGAGCTTTAAATTGTTTAAAGATCACGAGAGCATCAAATTTGTTAGCAAGGGGATAAAACCAAATGAACCGGGAAAACTCATCAACAAAAATAATAAAATAACGAAAACCTTCATTAGACGTGACAGGGGCCGAACCCCAAATATCAGAAAAGCTTAATTCCAACGATTTTGTACGCCGTTTATTACTCATAAATAAAGGAAATTTCGACAATTTGCCCATAGGACAAGACTTACAGGACGAATTCGAAAGACGTTGAGACCCCATGTCACAATGACGAGCTAAGTTCCTAAACACTTGATCACTAGGATGACCTGACCTATGATGCCAAACGGGCATAGACACACGACTAGACTGAGCTGTGAATCACTGGGAGTAGACACGCCTGGGTTTGGAAGAAACCGATATAACCTATGATCACTCGTTCCAGAAAGTAGAGGTTGATACGTTTCCTGATCCTTAACAACAAAATGAGATGGGTGAAACTCAAAATAAGTATTGTTGTCATGTCAAAAATTTTGAATTGAAAGAAGAGATTTTTTAGAATCCGGAACATGTAAAATATTTTCCAAATGCATAAGTTGTGTACTTGAAGGCATAGTAGTATTACCAGTATGAGAGATCGTAAGCTGTTGGCGTTGGCCTTTGAAAGCGATCGTATCTGGGTAATTCAGTCTTGAAGCGAGGCTAAGTCAAGGGTTATGTGATGAGATGCACCGGTATCGGGAACCCAGGGAGCATAGGAAGATGGAGATAGGGGAGAAGCAAGCTATTGATAGTGTCTCTGAACATGGGCGAGAATTAGGCATACTTGGCTTCTGGTGGAGGCTGGAAGGGTGAGTTAGCGGATCATGGTCAGGATTCACATATAAAACACTTACTGGCTGTGAGAATTTGGAGAGGAGAAGTTGCGCTATCCAGTGATTGGGCTTGGCTTGAGACCCCACGAGAATAGCGGCCTAGGAAGGATCGACCTCTACCACTTGGTGCATAGCCTTGATCTCTTGCAACATAATTAACCGAAGGAGGAGGTGTAGGTAGAATACCCTTGGTCGAACTAGACCCAACAGATAACAGATCCGGATTGACAAATTCATGAGTCAATAAGTAGTGGTGAAGTTCTTCAAATGTGATTGGGGAACCATAAGAAAAAATTGTATTTTCATATCTTTTTATTCTTCCTTAAGACCACGAAGGATGTAGAGAATAAACACCTCTTGTGAGTGGTTATTTGCCCTGCCCGCTAAGGCGTCATACCTTGACAGCTTCTTTCAAATAGGATCTGATAGACTAATCGTGCGCTTGAGATTAATGAGTTATTCCGAAGACATAAATAGGTATTTGGAGAGAGAGGATTAGCAATTTGTATAGAGAGCCTTCCAAATCATGAAAAAGGAATTGTCTCTTCTGACATAGATGAGATGAGTAAGCTTATAATCAACTAGTCCTGTTGAATCCAAAGGTCGTAGGCCAAATTAGGAATGGGGGGACCATGTGTAACTGAATGTGGGATGGAGGATGCTTAACGACCGCCGGGAATTAGAGCATGTGAGGTTAAGAATCGTCGAGTCCTCGACACCCGAGTCACCAGATAGATGAATGACTCAATTTGAAAAGACTCACCTATCAGCAAATAACTCAATAGATTAAAAATACATCGAGAAGAATAATTTTAAAATAATCGTGATATTCTATGCACCTTAACACAACCATATATACAACAAGCTGTCAAAGTACAAAATGACAACCACATCTGATGCAGAAATTTCAAAATACAGCAATATCATTCCAAACTAGCAAAACAACAAAAGAAGAATGCTTGAGATCTCTGACCACCGTCTCACCCTAAGAACTGAGCAGAATCCTGAGCGAATCGAAATGTTGATCACGCAGCATCAGCTTTGGCGCAAATAAAAATGCCGCCCGTAGTGAATAGGGTGTAAGCTGCGAAACTTAGTGAGTACTTATTTCAAGAGTGGAAACTAACCCACACCCACTAGTAGCGTAACATAATAATCGTTAATTTAGCACAAACATAGATAGATTTTTTTTTTTCAGAATACTACACGATCTAAGACCATTATAAATTGAGAATATCATTAAGCGAGTTCATAATCATCTTTGGCATCATAAAAAGTATATAATACCCGACGTACAATTATCATAGAATTTATAGGCCCAATCAACTAACATACTTGCAGTCTACTAAAGAACATACAACCATAATCATGCATCTCGAAAAGCATGATTAGTATGAGGCCCAAATAGACATAACTCTACCATGAAACTTACTAGTACTACTCGATCCACTTAGCTAAAAACTCAATCAACTCCAAGCAATCAAATGACAACTCAATCAACTCGACTCAATCAACTCGACTCAATCGACTTCGACAACTCAATCAATTAAAACAATGACTCTGACAGCGATCCCATTCTGACATGAACCCCGGTTCTACAACTAAGGCGCTGTAATTAACCTGACTGCGGGGAGAAAGCATGCCCGTCGACATAAGCTAAACTTGTCGCGCAGCAGCGAGACAAATACATCGTGCCATTGCCGAGAGTACAAGACCTTTACATCACGCTTCATGCAAGTATAAAGGCCATACGGGTAATACAACTCGTCATATGTCAATGACCCATAAACAACTCATCCAATGTCGATCGACCAAACTTAAAACATCGTGACCTGAAATTATCAACACAACCTCGAAATCAACTCGATCATACACAAACAATCAACACGAAACATATGAATAACGTACTCTGATTATCATCCAAATTAAACACATTCACGAGAAAGTAAATTAATACACACCCGTGTGAGTTAAATACTACTTCTCGGCTAAGAATATGAAATGTCTACTTTAACTTTAATCAATCCAGTGCCGTTTCCGGTAGCTACGCTTTAATCTAAACATCCGCCAAAAATGCAATTCTGCACACTCTGATCTTAATCCCGTTTTAGTTTTCAACAACAGATTGATTGTAGAGGTTTAGGTCAATGACTACTCGACTTAAGGTTTCAACAACACCCAACATTTGGGTTTTTATTTCCAACTCGCAGCAATATTTAATTATCAACTTAACAACTACAGGTGGAAATATTACTAAAAGCGGCGTTTAAACGACTAATAAAGCGACAAAATCAACCACTGACACTAATCAATCTACGGCCCCACTCCCTCTACCTCGATTCCAACACTCTAAACAATTTTTAATCAATCCAACAATCAATTCCCCAACTAATTAATCATTTCTAACAACCTTTAATAAAAAACCCAAATATTAATCAACATAAAATCTTACCTCGACATACTCCCTCTTCCAATCAACATCAAAATCTAGCTTATACTTAAAACAACTATTTTAGGTCCCTTAAGATCATAATACAATTCCCAGAAAAATTTGGAAAAGGTCAGCCTAAAAAGTCAACTAACGCGTTAAGCCAGCATTTGACCTCGAATTGATTATCATCACTTCTAACCACATAATCCAAGCTTAGATGAGACCTCTATACCATTTAAAACTCTCAAAACTCAAAAATCATAAAAATTGACAAAAGTCGAAACTTCCATAACTTATGAAATATTCAACAAGATTGACGCTTTTCTTTTACATGATGTGTAGAGGCGTGAGGGAAAGATGAAAATCGGCTTTTTTGTATCTTGAGCCACAAAGGAATGGAAGAAATGGAAGAAAAATTTTCCAAGGGGAAAGCAGGTGAACTTCGGCCAAGATGGGGAGAAATGGGGTTGGTGGAATTTGTTTGAATGATGAATAGTGGATAGAGTTGCTTGAGAATATTTAGAATGGTGTTTAACTCCTTTTGGTTCTGGTTTTATTTCTCCACTTTTAAATATAAACTTTAATGAAAACGATTTCAAATGTGTTATTTCAGAGACATAAATTATTACTCGCCGAATACTAGTCTCGACATATCGATATAATTCGAAATTATTGATACTATCTCGGGTCCATCCTTAGCCAGATATATAATATAATTTATTAAAGCAGTGTGAGGATAATTTTAGAGGACAAGTAATTGTGCCATCGACATAGCCACACAAGTGTGGACCACGTAGGAACGGTTCGAGATGAGTTCTCCAGTTGTGATAATTGGTATTGGTGAGTTTGAGGGAGATATAGTGGTGAGCATGAATTAGTGGAGTGAGCGGAGGAGGAGGGGCTGGTGGAACAGATGTGGTCGTATAAATTGGTGCAGGAAGAATGGAATATATGATGGCCGATGATAGCGTTAATAAGATAGGTGTAGGAGAGAGGTATATAGAAGAGCGGATGGAATGAGCCATTGGTGGAAGGGATGACAGAGGATCAGAGGTGATAGGGATGGTAGAGGGAGGAAAGTCGATCGGAATAGAGATAGAGATTGAGAGACCCTGTGATACCATGTTGAATATGAAAGCACTATTAGTGACAACAATAATTTTATCAAAACTCTCATGCTGATGTGAGGTCCCCCTATATATATTTATCTGAGAATCCAAACAAGAGTTATACGTATTAAATTTACAATACTTAAGCTGATACTATAGATGAAGTGATAACTCTAATCCTAACTGTTGATAATAATAAGTCAAAGTCTCCTGTACAAGATGGTAACTTCAAGTCTATCCAATAATATGCATTCAAAATCGCAATAATAATTAAGTATTACTAGTCGTTTGTCGAGCTTGCCGTGAGAACAGAAATCAGAACAGCTAAAATTTGCTTGAGTACATTATGAAGTAGCACCCCATTTATATTTTTGTTATCTTCCTCTATGAATCATGGTGAAAAGTTAATATCACTTTACCTATGATGCAACAAAATATAAAGGAAAACCTCAGATTAAAATAAATACTTTGGGGACCATCTGAGCCCTTTGTTTGAAGACATCAAATATTGCAGCGCCAATTTTTCTTGGAGATATATGATCAATTGAGACTTCCCTTCTTGCTATTTTGGTTAAAAATGAGATTTATTTCTTCCTTTGGGTTATTCTTATTAATGAATGTATCACTGTCAGTTACATATCATGGTTAATGGACACACGACCCATCCCTTCAAACCTACTTGCGATCTTAGACAAGAAGACCCTCTTTTTCCTGTCCTCTTTTGCCACTTTGTTTTTGAGCAGCTCTTTACGTAACTCTTCTCACTCATCAAGACAAGAACAACCTTAAGGGTATCTCAATAGCTAGAAATGGACCAAATTAATCACCTTCTATTTGTTGATAAAAGCGGGTTTTCTTTACCATGCCCAACTTGAAAGGCATTTACCTCCTCCTTGAGATACAGTAATAAATTCTATTAAGACTCTGAAAAAATTATTAATTTCAAAAAATAAACAATCACTTTAGTCCTTTAACCCCTTCTTCATCAAAAAATAAAATTCTTGGTGATTTAAAAATCAACCGATTCGAATCTTTTAGGTAGTTTCTTGATCCCACTTCAAATATCCTTTTATAGAAAATAATTTTATTTTTAATATTGCTAGATTATAAAATTTTGCGGTAGAACTACCCTCATTAAATCTGTCCTTCAATCCATCCTAGTCTATGCAATGGGAATTTATAAAATTTTCATTTCCATTCTTCATGAAATTGATAAAATTCTTGCTAAGCTTTGCTTTGGGGGCCGTTGTAAGCGATGTCGTTGGATTAATTGATTTTTGTATTGACAAAGAGAATGGTGGACTTGGTTTCAAAAATCTACATCATTCTAATCTGGCTCTCCTTGCTTGCTAAGTAATGGGCGAAGAACTTTTTAAACTTCCCAAATACCCAGCAGTTCTTTCAAATCTAAATATTATCCCTGCTACTTGCCAGTTCATCAGCGAAGAATAATCGCCGTGGACTTGGAGAAGCCTTCATTGAGGAGTTTATGACTTGGATGGTGGGAAATGGAATAACATAAATATTTGGAAGATAATTGGATAACGACATTCGCCCCCATAACCATATTATTCTGACCATGCGCCTCATTTATTATAGCAACTAAAGTTGTAGAGCTTAACTTTCCATAACTTCATTCAGACATCCCTGAAATCCCCCATACTCATATTGTCCCGATAAAATCATCATATAAGACCTCACAGGGTAAAAGCATTTACCTCTTCATCAATAAAAATGAGATCGGTGTCGATAAACCTCACAGACTTATCCAAAAACACTTAAAATACATTGTGGAATCTCCTACACCACAAAAAATCAAAATAAATACTTTAGAAAATTCTCTAAGCGACTATATGAATAGAATTAATTCACAAAAATAAATAAAAAGAAATCAACACGATACCACTTTTTATGCGGAACCAGGAAACCTCAAACCATCTTTTGATTGAATGTCCATTTGCAGTCGACATATGGACTCATTTTAACCTTCTCCCCACTCAATTTCCAAACATACTCTTCATTTTGTCAAATTGAATCATATCCCAAAGGAATCAGGATAACATCTTCCTGATTAGTAGTATTCTTTGAACAATGGAGTTAACAAGAAATGATCTAAATCTTTAATATTAGAGCCTAAATGGGTGTTCATCTTCACTAGTATTGAGTTCTTGCAGACTCTTGAAAAAATGCCCAAAAGACTAAATAACTCTAAATCCATTCCTATCACTGTCCTTGGCCCATTTGATCAAAATGCATGAGGAGACTAAATCAAAGGCAACTCAATTACTTTCAACCGAGACCCCCTAAAGAAAATCTAGGGAAGAATGTCAATGTAAAACACTTACGGGAAGACGATCTTCCACGGTGCTAATTTTTTCTTAAGAACTACAACGTGCACTCTATTTATTTCGCCACTCTTGAATTTATTTCACATATTTGGTTTGAAATAACCCGTTCGTATAAGCATTTTCTTAATGTGATTTTAGTTGCCGGTTGAGTGCTTTGCGGTTAAGTTAAAATTTTTAATGGAGTAATAATAATAGGTTGGCGATAACATATTTTGAGAATAGAAATTTAATTTGACTCGTGTTCGAATTAGGTTGGTAAACCGAGTAGAGAAGCGAGGGTATAGACAAAAGCGTGACCAAACTCCACTTGAGGTCCCACTTCCCACCTACCTCTACTAACACTTAATCTTATCATCTTATCATCGACGCTTATCTGCACAAAACAAAAAATTTCTTCCTTCTCCACTTTACCTTAGACATCATAAATCCCGCTTGAATTTTTTCTTTTAGCAAATCTTGTGGAATCTAACTTCATAATCTTGTTCCCCATCTTAAGGTTATCAAAGGTATGAGTTTTAATCTTCAAATCGTCATTTAAAAACTTGAGTTGACTTTACATATAGTTTGACTTTTGTATGTTGACTTTTAGATCTTGACTTATTTATGAGTATGATGTTGTAAGTTTAGTTTAGGGGATTAGAGGTGATTTTAGGTAGTTATTGGGGTTAGAAAGTGGTGTAAGTTGGCTGTATGTTGACTTTTATTGACTTTTCTTAATTGGCTTTAAATGGTAATATGAGGTTAGAGGACTTTAATATAGTTGATTTGGGTATAGGATTAATTGGTTTGGATATGGATAGGTAGAGATTGGGTTAGAGAAAGTTTGAGAGAATTGATAATGGTAGTGGTACTTGAATTAGGGTTGTATTTAATGGATTAATTAGTTGTCAATTGATTCTTGGATTGATAAGGTGTGCTTAAGATGTTGTGTTGGGGTAATAAGGTGATGGCGAATATTGAGATTTTCTGAAGTTGGCGATTGGATTATAGTCGTTGGAATGTTAAGTGTATATCAATCTTGGGAATAGGATGATTGCTAAGAGTTGTAAATTTGGATCGTGAGGCAGGGGGTATAACGCTCGGGGGTTTATATATAGATGTTAAGTGAAGTTATTACGGAATGTGTTATAATGTATAATTTCTTTGAATAGGAGTTGAGCTGGATCTATACAATTTGCATAGAGCTATCATACAGCTACTTTTTGGGCTCGGGTAATTACAAATCTCACGATAGGGGACCTTTAAAGTATATATATCATGTTGTATATTTTTCATGTGTTGTTTGAGACTATTAGATATGTGAATTGTGTATGTTTGCTTATTATGTGGAAATTGTGATTTATGATGCATATTATGAAATAACTGAATTTGATTGACATTATGAGATAACTATGATTATGAAGTATCGTGACATAGTGAGATTATAGGTTACTATGAGATAGTTTCGGATATAATTCACATGTTATGAAATTGTGTGTGTGTGGGCGTGTCTTTGTGTGTGGGCGTATGCGTGTGTGTGTGTGTGCGGATGTGCTTGATTGCTTTTATGTGTTATTGCGGGCCAGTGGTGACCCGACGGGAGGTTTGGTGTGGTGTGCATATTGTGTGGGTAGCCCCGTGGATTCGGGAGGTTTGGTGTGATATGCACGTTGGGGGGTGTAGCCTCGGTCGGGAGGATGGAGGTGGAGGCCTCATCTGATTATTTGGAGGTGGATTCCTAAATACGTGTATTATTTGGAGGTGGATTCCTCATTATGTAGTATCTGTGGAGGTGGATTCCTCCTTGATGACTTAAATTGCTCAGATTGTTTCCCTTATATGAATATGCAATAGTTATGAATATAATCTCTCATGTGTATAACGTCATGTATAACATTAGCATAAGAGAAATCTATGTGACATGTGGACAATTATTTATTAAATAACGGATTAATGTGCGTCATGGGAGTTATATTTATAGATATATATAAGCATGAATATATGTGATGGAATCACTCTGTGGTACTTGTATTCACTCGGCTTAATAGTTGACTCCTTTTATTCTCTATGGTAGATTTATTACCTAGAGTCTCTGGGAAGCGTCGTTGAAGTGGCTAAGGATGTCTGTTTCTTTGATGCGTGGAGATCATAGGTGAGGCGGTGTGAGTGGCGTAGAGTCCTCATCAGTCATTTCCTTTTGTTGTCATTATTGTATATTTTTAGGCGGTGTGTTGTATTATATTGAATGCAGTTGTCGTACTTTCCACTATCGTATCTTGGATTTGTATTACTGTTGTCGGTTATTTTGTTGGATGTGTTGTTGGAACACCTACGATGGAATAGAGAGTGTTATTTTGATAATGTCAGCAAGTCATATTTTATTGTATCCGTCGATGGTGACTACGGTATACGGGTTGTTAATGATGCTTGCGCCAGGCGGCCGACTTGAGGTAGGTCATTACAAGTCTAGATTTTTCTGAGGATTGCGAGGTCAAAGGGAGATGGAATGGCTATTAAATTAAGTCATGGAACACAACTGCAATATTTTATGGTTTCCAACTAATGTCGGATATTTCTTAATTTGCTTGATGTAGCAATTAGCACTTTTAATTCAATGGATTTTAATATTTCTAGCGCTTCTAGTGATGAACTTGATGTTTGTGAACTCATAAATTAAGTTATGAAATGCATTATGTTTAAAAAAATATAAAATTCAACCACTTTTTACATGGAACTAAATCTAATAATATTAATTTACAATCATAAATGAATATACTATAAATTAATCATGTCACAAACAATCACATATAAATTTTAAAACATGCATGGTTCGAATCATAATTATAAAAATTACATGATTCGAATAAACACATACTCATGAAATAATACATGTTCAAGGCCTTAAATCAAAATTAAACAATTGTAAAGTCTCAACATTTTACGCTAAAGGGTTATAATTCAAATCTAATAGATTAATGTTCTTACTTGTCTGGCCCAGGAAGCTATCTACAAGTCTTTCGGTTATGAAAAACATAATTCTTCATTCCAAGCACCCCAATCGTTATACCTCTAGAAGTAATCCACACATGGAGTGATCAAGTCCTTGATGAGGAGCTTGGTAAAACCTTGAATAGAACGATTCAAGAAGAACAAAGAAAGAAAGAAACTCGCATACTCGAAACCCTAAGTGGGTTCAACTTTCTCTACTCGACAAAGTAGATGGAGTATTTTCTGTAGTTGGATTTTATTATCTCCTAAAACTTGTAATTTAATTGTCTTACAACAACTATTAATTATTTCGTAATCACTTCTATATATGGGACTATTTGGATAAGAATCCTAATCATATTCCAACTATGATGGTTCGAAAATATCATGATAAGAAATTATCATGAATTAGACTTTATCTTTAAAAAAAAATTCCTAATCAAACTACACTAATCCAATTTTGATTCTATGATGACACAACCTTATCATGATTAGACTTTATCTTTAGATAAAGTCCTAATTAGAATCAAACCGTTCCTCTTTAATTAAATTGAATTAGAATAACCCAATGTCACTTAATATGTGTGACCTTATAGGCTCAGGTAATATTAGTTGTAGTAATTATTAATTCGACTAGAATAATATATAACGATTATGATAAAGATCTAATAATCCAACATAACTCCTAATATTAAATTGAGAACCAATAAGTAATATAAATTACTTTTTAGAACGTACTATTTATGTAATCTCATTTACTCAACTAGGCGAATGAATTGTTCACATAATTGTCACATGGGCACAATAAATTAATTCAGTATAGATTGAATTCCAACATTTTGAAACTCCTCAATGACCTTATCCTCATTTTTGAATGCGGCCTCGAATTCAACTTGTGGTTTGGGTTGTGGTGATTGTTGTCAGGGTCTCTTTCTATGTTGGTGTCCCTGTGTTTAAAGTTGACCCTCTTCTTTGTGTTCGTCCATTTGTTGAACATTTCTTTGCGTTCCTCTAACCATTTTAAATAATAAAAAAATTGGGTAACTAGAGAGTAATTAACATTTATGTAGTTTATTAGAACAATTTAAAGATGTTTAAGAGTTTATTGAAGATTGGATTAAGATAATTTTCAATTTGAAAGTGGAATATTGTTTAGTTATGTTTGAAAATTCCCTATTTCGAACCCTAATAATCTAAAAAACTCGTCTAAATGGGTATTGGTTGGTAAGTAGATGGCCACCGATAGGCACGAAAGGAAATTCCAGGGAGCTTCAAGGATTTGTCCATCTTAAACGTATCACACAACGACCCCCTGTTTTGTACCCCATGTCTCCCGTTGATTTCATTATGAAGTTAAAGTGTTTTATCTATTATATCGGACAATCGTTGGTATGTGAACCGTTAGTTCCAAAGTAGCTCTTTAAAATAGCCATTAGATTCTCTGATAGTTAGCAATGACACCCTATTTTCAATTCGAATCTTGTCGTCTTCTTTCTCTTCAACAATAATTCAACAAAATTCAATTTTTACACTCTCTGATGATTTTGTTTAAAATTGACATACCACCGCCACTTTTATCTCGTATAGTATTATTGTTACTTATATTCTTTCTTTTATTATTAAATATTTATCATATATAATTAAATAAGCATAATCAATACTTAAATAAATTGTTTTTTTAATGTTTTTTTGAAAATGAAATTTATTTAAATATTTTTTAATCTCATATTCCTAATCAATCCTTGTACTTGCAAATAAATAAACACCAGAATTGGTAATAATAATTATTACAACAAAGAAAATTTATAAACAACTTGAAATATAGTACAGCGGTACAACTAATGAGACACAAATAGCACACGATACAATATACTCCATATTTTTTTTGTAATTTAAGAATACTTACTTTAATTTTCAATGTGTTACTACTTTTATATAAGAAGGTGACACCATTTAGATATACACACCAAATTATCTATAACAAATTTATAAATAAATTTCTTATATCACTTGAATAAATTTGAAGGTTAATTTTTAATATTTACACAAAATGAAAATCATTATTTTATGCTTTCCACAATCAAATTAATTATTAAAATCAAAGTAGACTATGAGATAGTAACATTAACCTACACACATGCTCAATTCAATTTATTTGATACAACATTAGGTATAGTCAACAAATGCCCACTAAAATGGTGAGAATACAAATGCTTATCGATATCTAGAGGCGGCAAGTGCATGGAGGCGCAATAAGGCCTACCGCGTGTCCCTGCTTGAGAGTGCAACATCGAAATTCTTTTATCCCAATTTAATACACATGTCTCCTCACTTTTCAACAACCCGTTGCTTAGCGATTCAAGCGTTGAATAAAAAATTAAGCAAAGCCCGTTGTGGAGTAGCCTTGAGGATACATAAGTAGGGAAAATGGCTTCCTTGAATTCTCCACCAACTATTTTGATCATAAAATATGTTGCGAAAGCGTCCGTGATATTCAGTTAAGAGATTTTTCACCGTTTGTTGGATAAAGTAGCTACCCTCGGTTATGGGTACTTTATATTTTTTCTAAATTATCTTAATTTGTTTTAGTGGCCATATGGAATATTGATTTTAGTTCTTCATCGATGAAGTAGAGAATACCTTGGCGCTTTGTTGAAAGATGTCAGCTCTTTCTCCAAGATTAAAAGTTTCAAGTCAATGACAACCCGAAACTTTTGCGTGAAAAATGAAATTTGGCGGGGGGTGAGGTGAAATGAAGAGCAATTTTGGTTCTTCACGGATCGTAAACAATCTTAAAACGTGACTTAATAACCTTCAGGGTTGATAAGGAAAGGACTGAACGCTATTTGTATATCATATTTTTTGGTCCGCGTGTATGATCTGATGTTTAGAAACCTATCTCTAATTATTAGGTTCAATTAATGGTGTTCATGCTAGAAACCACTTATGTAAACTTTTATTTCACACGAATATAAACTTTGAACGACTTAATAATAAAAGGTCAATTATTTGTTATATATAAGAAACTTTTCAAAATTTTAAATCATCTATACTTCCCTTTTATACTACACGGTATCCGTAAAAGGTGAAATAAATGTTGGTGAAAATGGGTTTTGTCGACCCACCGGTTGAGGAGCAGTGGCCACCGGAGACTCGATACGGGGTCAGTCCGATTTGGCTTCTTTAAGAACAGTGTCCGTCAGACCGTCATTCGTTCTAACGAAAATGGACTCAGCCAAATTATTCCTGGCCTGAAAAGTCCATCCCAATTAACAGTTGATGATTTCGTCCAAAAAGTTCCATCTCTTTTCTTATCTTCTTCACAACTCAAGACAATTCAACTAACACCCAAAAAGCTCAAATCTTTATTACTGTTTCTTCATCTTTTCCAACATAAACAATCTTGAAAAATAATTAAACGAATTTTAAATAAAAAGGTTTTATTTTTGTGTGGAAAATGATGACTATTTCTGCTGCTGCTAGTACAGGTATTGGGTTATCATCACCATGGAATTTCAAGAAATTGGACAACAATTTTGGGACACAAAAACCCAAATGGATTATTTCTCCAAATTCTGCTTTGAGGGTCATCAGAATGACAGCTTCTGTTGATGAAAAGCCAAAGACTTTTACTCTCCAGAAGTCTGAAGAGGCCTTTACTATTGCCAAGGTAAGCTTTCCCTTGTTTATTTTTTTAATGAACTTTGTTAAGATGGTGATTTTGATTCAAATATGTTATTTGTGTTGATTAATGTTACTTTTGAAAACAATAGTCTGATGAATTTGAATGTGACATCTTTGATATATCAAATTGTGAAGTGTAGTGTGCTTGTTTCTTTGCTCTTGTTGAATGTTTAGTTATGCGGTTAGCTATAGTTCAGTGTACGACTCCTGAAGCGTAATGGTCGTGTTAGGGCTCTATAAGTAGGGAACTTATATCCCAATACCCTATAAAGAGCCTCCTCTCTTAAGAGTTCTAATAGTACACAAGAGGTTGTTTTCGAATTGACCAAGAATCAAGTGCAAAAACTATATACTATTTTGAACTTTTAGTGTGACGATTTCACACTTTTAAAGAATCACAATACAATATGAAGTTAAAGAAGAATTATCAATCTTTTTCCATTTATCACTAGCAAAAAAATGCTGATAAATCATACTCCGATGACTAATTTCAAAGTCATCATATTAATAACTTCAAAAAATAACATCAACCAATATGCAAAATATTACTCATATACCAAAAAAATAAAAACTTTATAGGAGTATAATTTACCTTGTCTTTATTGAATGCCTCTTCAGACTTGTGCTTTTGATATACAAAAGCTGTCATTTTTGTGATTCTTGAAGTTGAAGAAGCTGGATTTGGTGGAATAATCCATTTGGGTATCTTTGTACCAAAATTATAGACCAATTTCTTGGGTTTCCATGACGATTGAAGTCCAATTCCTGTACTAATAGCAGCAGCACCAATAATCATCAATTAAATGTTAAAGTGTTTATACTCCTACATAGTTTACATTTTTTTGGTATATGAGTAATATTTTGCATCTGGGTTGATGTTATTTTTTGAAGTTATTAATATGATAACTTTGAAATTAGCATCGGAGTATGATTTATCAGCATTTTTTTGCTAGTGATAAATGGAAAAAGATTGATAGTTGTTCTTTAACTTCATTTTGAATTGTGATTCTTTAAAAGTGTGAAACTGTCACACTAAAAGTGCAAAATAGTATATAGTGTTTGCACTTGATTCTTGGGTCAATTCAAAAACAACCTCCTCGTTATTACATGGATAAAGTTGCGTACTATCGGAACTTTTAAGAGAGGAGGCCCTTTATAGGGCTATTAGAGTATATTGATGTATGACAAAAGACGATGTGGGTCCATATTAAAATCAATTTGTTGTAAATTGATAAAACCCAGAATCTTATACCATCTCGTATGATTTGAGATATTCAATATAGGACAGGTCCCTTTTTAATAACATTGATGTTAATAATTCATCGTGCAACTTATGAAGCCTAATGGATACTAGAGTACTATTATAGTAAAACTTTTTTGATATTGATCCCCTGAAAGAAATGCTTTGTTAAATGGCTACAGCCATAATCCTTCAAGTAGATCTCTAAATCAAGTTTTACTATTTATCATTTTATTTTTTGATGTCGATTTCAAATGGTTAAAACTATAGCTTTTCTTTGTTGAAACGTAGTCATGAATGTTGGTACAGTTTTACTGTAGCCTAATTCTCATCTGTTTCATGGTTTTTGAAGGGAAACCACTCTTTTTCTTTTAGAAGAAACACAAAGCAACGCTTCCTGAAGATCTGTCTGATGCTTTTAGTGCTCGAATTATTGATTACTGCTGTTGCGGACCAGTTACAAATAAAGTCAATGGCAGCTAACACGCCTCATTTTTTTGGTGATATTCCATATGTTAAATCAGCTTTTATGCAGGACCTATTTTTGATAGATTTAGACGCTGCTACAGTGAAGACATTGATAGGTCTGTTGGGGCCATTCCTCTCAGCATTCGGTTTTCTATTCATTCTGAGAATAGTCATGTCCTGGTACCCAAAGCTTCCAGTCGAAAAGTTCCCTTATGTTATTGCATATGTTCCAATGAACCCTTTCTTGCCTGCAGCTAATTCCACCACTTGCCGGGGTCGACGTTACTCTGTACTATGGTTCGGCTTGCTCAGCTTTCTGAACGAAATACTAGTTGGCCCCCAAGGACTTCTTGTTTTTCTCTCCCAACAAGTTTAGCTATTAAAGCACTAAGGGATGCAATTGTATAGAGGAATAGGATCATATAAAGTTCTTTGAGGTAAATGGATTCAAGCTTTTGACTTTTAATACTACTATTAGCTTCATATTCAAAGTGTATGAACATTTTCTAACAGGCTTACTAGTCTTTGCTCTTCTTCCATCATCTCTCAATCTTAAAACCCACTTTATCTGGATATACTTAATATGTGAATTAATAGATGATGTTTCCATTTCATTGTTGGGTCAGATTAAAACACCTTTCCTTTTAGTTGTACACTATTGTCCCTCCTCCCCTTAGAAATACTTCAAAGCAGTGAACATGTTGATGTTGTTTGTATAACGATTTGACAACCCAAGAAAGGATATCCTTGCATTGTTTTATAAGCCTCATCATGCCATTGATTGAAACTAAGCAAACACAAAAGCAAAATGATTGAAACAAAGAAACTAGATAATTTGTTGAATGTTAACAATCTTAATAACAATTATAATCTTAATAACAATTTTAAAAATTCACACCACCAAATCACCATTAATTTCCAGTTTTCCAACCACAAAAAATATAAGAAAATCAAAAACAAATAATCCCCATCATGACATTCATTTCGATTCATTTTGAGTACTTCACATTTTGATTCGGTTGAGCAAGCCTAGAAAGTCAATGATCGGAACATAGTAAAGTGATGGAAATCTCAATTATCATGGCTCAAGGTTGCAGAAGATTTGAAATGGTAAATTATTTGGTGATGGTAATGATGCATGGGATGGTGGTGATAATGTGTGGGGATGGTGGTGATTATTTTGGGATGTTTGTGATGAATTGGAGATTGAATTTTGGTTTGTTTAATAATAATAATAACCTAAAATAATAAATTGATTTAAAAGAATAATGTTGGAGGGAGTTTGAAATAGTTCAAAGTTCAAAAAATTAAAATTGGAGGGATTTTGAAATATTACAAAATGACTAACACGTCCTTATTTAAAAATAACCATTAGATCTAAAATCATTAAGAAAAAGATGATCTAATGTTTAAGATTGATTTGTGTGTTTGGCTAAGCTTCTTTTAAGTTGAAAAAGTGTTGGCTAATCTAGAACTTATAATGGCATTATAAGATTTTGGGACACCCTAAGAACTCCTTACGCCTTTTCTCCCGACTCTAGGGAAAAAGGCTTTTGTAAATCTTCATGTTTCTTCCACAGCATTCTCCTAGGTTTTACGGGTTTCGATTCCCTACAGCTTGTTCTTTCTCAGCGGCTTTAACTAGAGATCTCTCTCTTGCTCTCATTTTTTGACTTCTGCAGATTCGGCGAAGATAAGTTTTTTATTTCTCTTTGCTTTTTTTGTTTTATTATTTTTACTCATTTTCTTTTTCACCTTACCGTACTTGAGGAATTTAGGGGAGGAGATCTATTGTTTTCTCATTGAGTCTTTTTGTTTATCTTTGTGTAGGTACCGGAAATATCTCCGACAGAAGAGGGGCATGACCTTTGAGCAGCGAGATTGTTTATTGAAATTCATAAAACAAGTTGTCGCTAAAATTAGCTTCCTCACAAGTATCTTGTGATCGCGGGTTGTAGGGCATTGATGGGACTATGGAGGCGGATCTCACAAGGTCTGGGCTCTGTCGTTGGAAGAGGGAGGCAGTTGAAGTTATGGTACCGGATATAGCTTACGATAGAGTGCAGGAAAAGTATCAGTTTAGCCTAGTGGCGAAGGTTTTGACTAAAAGAAGGTTCCATGTGCAATCTTTCAAGGACATTATCAGGGCGCTTTGGGGAGGACAAGAAGGGATTCAAGTGTTGGACATGGGAGTCAACCTGTTTCATGTTATTTTAAATAGAGCAGGCCGGATGATACAAAGTACTTGACATGAACTTGGTTGTTTGAAGGCTTCTGTCGTGATCAAAGGCAGAATCGAGATCTGAGTAGAGGACATTGCGTTTGACACTTTGCCATGTTGGGTCTAGATATGGAATCTCCCTTTGGGTTATTTGGATGCTTCTATTGGGAGAGTAATAGGGGCTCACATTGGAGAGGTTTTAGAATTTGACAAAAGGAACATTGAGCAGGAGCGGGGGCGGTATATACGGGTGAAGGTGGGGCTAGCGTTCACAAACCGCTCAAATGGGGGGGGGAGGAGGGAGGGGGGTTTGGTCATATGAAAACCGGTCGTGTTCAAGCTATCTACCGATAAGAGAAGATCTGCGATGTCTGCCTTTATTGTGGAATGCTAGGACACGAGCATTACAGTTGTGAGGACAAATTTAATGATGAGGGAAGAAAAGTCATTCAGGGCAATAAGTACGATAGTTGGTTTTTAGTCCATGGAGAGAGCGGGTGACAACACAAATTTATATGCTCGAATTCGAACCGAGATTAGAGTGTCAATAGTATAATGAATAAGAGCAGTATCGTCTCGCAAATTCGATATAAGTAGGTCTTTTCTTAATCCTTAATTAACTAATAATTAAAGAGTAAATTTAAATCTAGACTACTTAACTAAATTAGGCTAAGCAATTAAATTAGCTAATACTAAATGAATGCACAAAAGTGAATCTTGCTTAATATTCGAAGTATAGTCGGGACACGATTTAAATGGGATGCATTGAATTCAACTTACCTAGTAGTTACTTATTAATTCATAACAAAACATTCTATCACGATTGATATTCTTACCGATTAACAGAATTAAGTCTCACAGAAAGCTAGCTATGTCTCTATGATAGCTTAAAATAGAAGATCTTTTTAATAACATATGCTTATTAAATTGCACATGGCATTCTATATTTCTATGGTAATTGAAACATGTGTTACGATTATTAATTAAGTAGTAATGACCCTAACTACAAGTAATCAACATATGAGCAGCTTTTAATATTGATATCGAATATTAAATACGATTATGCCTGATAATCAAAGTGTGAAACTAGAATTAAATTAGCTTCCCGAGAAAATCAAATCATCGATCGGCTATATCATGGTCCTGACTAATAATAAATTAGTTCATTATAACAAGGGAAAATAAATACTGAAATTTAATTGAAATCATCTTTGATAATTGCTAGAAATTAAGAACAATAAACCCAAGAGTACTACACGTGTAAAGAAACTCCAAGCAAGAACATGTAATGTTCTATTCCTTAATTTGTTGCCTCATGTACATGTTGTAACAAGGCTCGTAGCTTTTTCTGTTTTTCTCCTCCCAAAATGGTGCTCAACTCCAACAAAAACCTCCTCTTTAATAGGTTGCCATAACCTAATATTAATGGACGAATCAACATTAGCACGGATCATGACTCATGTAAATCTTAGTAGGCTATATATCTTTCAATTAGCCGATTCCTTGGCTTTACTTAGATAATTGCTTAAACTCAAATAAAAGCGAAAGCAAGTGCAAATTATATGAATTAAGGTAAAAATAACATAAGTTAATGCACAATTAGGGCCTCGAAACACTATATAATAAGCGCTTATCGCTTCCCCCACATAGCTCTGGCGTCCTCGAGCAAATGACATAGGAAGCGAGACAAATTAAACATCAGGATCTCGAGTTCTTCGTTTATCGTTGAGTTCTCCAAACAACAATCAATCATGAGTATTGAAACAACCTGCTTAGCTAAGCGTATTATCATGTGATTCGTAGGTAGACAATTACGCTGGTGAATTTTCTAAACTTCTCAGCGTCACTTTCGAATGTATCAAAGTGGTTCTTTGTTTGCATTTCGATTCACGAATCATGAATGTTTCTACCATATGCTTGGTTATACATCTATCAATCCATCAACAATGCATGCAACATAAATCAGAAGGTCTTTTATAGGGTTGTAATGAGGCTTAGTGTGAAGGGTAGGAAAAATATTTGGCTCTGGACTTTAATACTCGAGATGTGAAACTACGAGATTAATTATGTTGAAAAAGAGCATGTCTAAGCAACTCTGACCTTCAACCCGACATTCTATATCCCATTTAAGTACCGTCCCTTCACTTGCCATATTACTTATTCATATATTATTTTTTTTTTCATAGAAGCGCACCATAAACATCAAAGACACTTTTTATAATTAAGCAGAGACACAATTTCTTTTCATTTGAGATCATATTTCTCATTATGTATACACTTTTCTTTTTTTTTCTTTTTCTTTTAACCTTCGATCTTCAATGTTTCTCCTTCCCCCACACTTGATTAGTTCAAGCTCTTGGCAAAAATACATTCCAACATAGCTAATTCAAAATTACACTCCCAGTAGGGACAACATGGTAAAAATAAGGCTTATAGTATAAGTGCGGTATAATCACAAAAGAAGGTCCAACTTGGGCTCGAGAGGGTTCACTAGTGGATAATACATCGGGTTAAGCCTTTTTAGGATAACGTGGATTATAACCTAAATGCGCCATCATTATTATGCATGCATACAAAGTAGCAGGAGAAGATTAAAATAAGTTCGAGAAGAATACAAAACATGAAAAGAGTATCGCGCAAGAAGAAACTCGGCATAAATTAGGCACTAAATGCCACAGGAGTAGGGTATATTCACTAACAAGAGAGTTATCCCTCAAACTTCAATCAAAACATCACACGGTAAGAATATCAAGTAAAAAACTTCGATCAATCGTACACAAAATCATCATCGAATGACATACGATTTACTATTGATCCGAGGATACGTCAATTCATCATTAAACTTATCATATACTTAAGGAAAATCATTACGCGCAACTACACTTGAACAAGACATTGCCCTCATTTCATCTGAGAAATAAAAGTAGACAAGTAAAACTTCCACGACAAGTGAAAGGTGGGCGACTCGGCGTCAGAAAGAGGTGGATGGGGCGTCGGCATCCCTCTCGTAAATCGGCCGGCGCAAAATACTGCCTTATGAAGTCCTCTTGAGCATCCAATCTGCGATCGAAGTGTACCATCCACTTTGTCTCCTGCGTCACTTTCTGCGGGCCTGTAAGATGGTCTGCGGTTAGGCGGCGGAACTACGGCAGGATCACGTCGTCGCGAGATGAGCTTTGTGAACACGATTAAATCGATCACGAAACATGAGAGTCTAGGGGCACACGAAAGTGCTCAAATACTAATGTTAGCATTCGGGGATAAACAAATGCAGCATGCTTAGACAAATGCACACGACGCATATACTGAATAAGAATAGGTGCAAGTGCGAGCTCAACAAATCGACCCATGAAGCGTCTTATATAGAAAATAGACATCTGTACCCTAACGCCGCTCGTGAGTAGCGGGAACTACACTCTGACATAAACAATACAATACGCACGTTGAGCACCTAATCTGGTGGTGGATATACGTTCTGTGCGCTCGTGTAGAAGACCGGTGGCCCGTCCTTAATGGAACTAATAATTAAGTAGGCGTACTAGGTTGAGGTGAAATAAGCATGCGACACGGAAATCAAACCCAGGTATCCATCATCATAGATCTCGAGACTTAGTGTCAAAGACCTCCTTTCGAGGAAGCT
The DNA here is from genome assembly GCA_019722365.1 of Lithospermum erythrorhizon. Classification (NCBI taxonomy): domain Eukaryota; kingdom Viridiplantae; phylum Streptophyta; class Magnoliopsida; order Boraginales; family Boraginaceae; genus Lithospermum; species Lithospermum erythrorhizon. Next base: position 40,619 of record JADFUC010002262.1, on the reverse strand, counting down.
GTAAAAATGCGAGATAAGTTCTCTATATTATTAAAAGAGCTACATAAGGAACCCGCGATTGTCTTAATGACTAAGGAAGTGATGTTACCGCTTGTCCTCCGTGTTGTATAAAATTCTTTAACAAGATGGAAGCATAAACTTTCGAGTAGGAGGGGCTAAAGTACATCCCAACGAAGTTCTCAAAATATTTCATATCTCATAAGACTTTCTCACGTCTTCCCCTACGCTTTTTAGAAAAGCACAACATTATGCTTTCTACCGTTATACCCGAAGCCCAAATTAAGCGTCGTCGACAGGCAGAAAGCGAGGGGAGCTTGGGTTGGCGCAAAACCATGGACTTATCCTTAGACCCGACCTTTTAGCGTTTAGGTTTATGGTATATTACTAAATCGACCCCAAATCAATGTGAACATGTAACAAAAAAACACAACGAATGACACGCTTGAAGAAATAACACAAAAGATTTTTTAATTTTAAAAGAAGTAACTAAACAAAAGTGAAATCAAGTCTAAACGGAATGATGAAGCTTGAAGCCCGGAAGCAGGTATAACTAAAAAATAAATCAATAACAAATTTAAAATAAAGTACGAAATTTCACCAACATAAAATTGAAGGTGAAAAGCAAAGAGATACTTGAAGCGAAAGAACGAACACGATTGAGTGAAGCGGGGTGGATTCGCGGAGGCAGATCGAATTGCGAGGGCTGCGCGGATCTGCGGGCCGGGCCCCAGGAGTATGCGGGCCAGTGATTTGGGGCTGGGGATAATTGTTCTTTGTTTGGGGACCTAGGCGTCAGTTTGGGCTTTGAGGCGTGGGTGAGATTTTAGGCGATGGTGAGACTGTACATTTGGGGAAAGACGTCGATCTCGCTTAATTTTTTTTGTTTTTTTTTCGAAATAAATTTGACACAAATTTGGTCAAGTAATTGACCTCCGCTTGGCAACTAATCTGCCGGAGCACATTATTCTCCTATTAAAAGGTCCATCTAGGGTCAAAATTTGACCTCCGCTTGGCAACTAAACTGCCCCAAACGTCACCTTTACCAAATTTCACACTTTTTTTGACACACATGAAACTAAGAAATAAAATAACTAGCAATCTAAAAGATTGGGTTGCCTCCCCAATAAAAGCGCTATGTTTGCGCTAACCCACGACGAAGGACTGCGGCGATTCAATGAGTGGTGCAACATGACCACCGTATTTACTCTTTCATGTCACTTATAATAATGTTTTGGCGTTAAATTTCGCTTAAAAATTAAACCTCGCCATGATTATTTCCACCGCACCATAGGGAAAAACTTGGGTAATAGTAAACGGTCCAGACCATTTAGATTTTAACTTACCTGGGAACAGCCGTAGTCTGGAATTAAACAACAAAACTTGTTGTCCAACTTGAAACTCGCGAGGCGAGATTCGCTTATCATGATTAACCTTGGTTCGCTCCTTGTAAATTTTTGCATTTTCATAAGCTCCCAAACGAAACTCTTCAAGCTCATTGAGATCCATCAATCTCTTTGCACCAAAAGTATTAAATATCTGATTTAGAGATTTCACCGCATGATATTGCTTTGTGCTCGAAGCTCCTTTGGAAGGTGACAAGCTTTTACCATAAACAAGGCAATAAGGAGACATACTGATATGTGTCTTAAATGCAGTCCTATATACATAATGCATCATCTAACTTCTTCGACCAATCATACGAGATCGTTATTGTTTTCTCTAAAATGCACTTAAGCTCTACATTAGATAATTCGGCATGTCCATTTGTTTGAGGGTGGTATGGCAATGCAACTTTATGGGTTATCCCATGTTGCTCTCTTGATGTCTCTAAAGTCTTGTACAAAATGTTTACCTTCATCACTAATGATAGCTACAGGAGTCCCAATCTAGTTAACACATTTTTCTTTAAGAAAGATATGACTACCTTGGCATCGTTAGTTTGAAAAGCATTTGCTTCCATACTTGGACACATAGTCCACACATACTAGAATGTACTTATTGGAGAAGATGATGGAAAGGACGACATGAAATCGTCTACAAAGTCAAACAAATCGACATGGAAAATATTAGTAAGGGGCATCGTTTTGCGGGACATATTACGTTCTCGACAACGTCAGCGTGACTTCCGCAATTCTCTGATCCTTAAATAAAGGCGGACCAATAAAGCAGTTGTAATACCTTTACTTGTTTGACCGGAGTAGGACGAAATGGCCTCCACCACCGGGCATGACAATGTTCTAGGATGTGAAGCAATTTAAATACCAGGGGATACACCTCTAATGATATTATCGGCGAACTTGAAGTAGAGGATTATCCCAAAAGTATTGTTTCACATCGGATAAAATTTCTTCTTTTTGGTATGCTAACTTAGGTGGTAAGACTCCGCTTCTTGATATAGTTAACAAAATACGCATACCCCGAATGAAACTTAATGCAGTGACTACAAACAATTGTTCATCGAGGAAAGGTCGCTAATGGGTGTTTTTTCTAGGGGTGATCTGATTCACAGATAAATGATCAACGCCACATTTGAACCCGTTTGTCCGCTTAATTTCTGGAATTAAATTCTTGAAGTAAAAGTATCCATCTTATCAACCTAGGCTTAGCATCTTTTTTTGAAAGCAAATATTTTAATGCAGCATGATCAGTGTATACAACCACATGAGATCCGATCAAATATGATCTAAACTTATCCAAAGCAAAAACAACAGCAAGCAATTCATTCTCAGTAGTAGTGTAATTCACGTTGAAGCGTCGTGAAGGTTTTGCTCGCATAGTAGAAGATACGGAATACGCCTGCGTTCTTTTGTCCGGTATTTGCACCAACGACATAATCACTTGCATCGCACATAATTTCAAATGGGCTTTGTCGATCAGTTTTTAACGGCCGAGAAATAAGTTTATGCTTGATATATATTAAAGCCTGCCTTTTCATTAGTCATATGGAAAGATGCATCCTTAACCCGACCAAATCACATAAAGGTTTAGATATTTTGGAAAAATCCTTGATGAAATGCCGATAAAAACCGGCATGACGAGGAAACTTCTTACATCTTTGACACGTTGTGGTGGAGTAACTTTTCAATTATATCCACCTTTGGCACATCAACTTCTATTCCTCACAGAGGAAATCTTGTGACCGAGCACTATCCGCTTCTTGAACCATAAAGTGACACTTTTCCCAGTTCAAGACAAGATTAATCTCCTCATGGCCTTCGTAAATGTAAAGAACCCGTTCCGTATGAGTATTATTGTAATATTATTTGGGGTTGAAATTAATTTATGTTAAATTTGTGTTGTTAAGCGAGGCAGCTTAAACCCGAGCAGTAGGCAACTCTTGAGATATTTTGTGCGGACCCCACGAGACTTTCGTATAGTTATCCATTAGCACTATCATCATCATTTCCATCTTCTTACTTTTTTAACTTTGTTATGGCCGAACTCCTCGACTTTTTCCCTCAAAATTTTCTTCCATTTTCTTCCTCGTTTAGCGAGGAACTTGGTCCTAAAATTTCTGAGTGTTTCCCGATCCATTCTCTACGTGTTGGTAAGAAAGTTCGAATCTTTTGGAGTATTCTTGAGTTTGAGGATGTTGACTTTTGGGAGTTTGAGTTGACTTGCTGAGCTTTGATGTTTATTATGTTATAGTATTTGCCCGTTTTAAGCTTAGATTATCGTATAAAGTTGATAATTATCGATTTATGGGGTTGAAAATGTTGAGGATTATAATTGACTTTGTTGACTTTTTCTAAATGGGGTTTAAATGATGAGAAGTTTACTAAGTGGACTATATTTAGGATTGTTTGGGGTATAAGTTGTGATTTTGCGTGATTAGAGAATGTTCGGATATTACGAGTTTTGTAAGTTGGATAGTGAGTTGATTTGTGATTAAAGATGGTTAGAAATGTGATGATTAGTTGTTATGCTCCGAGCGATTATAGCCTTTGAAACTAGTAATTGGAACTCGATCATTAAAATGGAAAGTTCTTGACTTGGTTGTATTAGATTATAATGGGTTTTTTCCGTTTGGGTTATTTTGGAAGTAAATATGAAATTAAATATATAGTAGAATGTTATATTACTAGTTGTATATTATAGAGTAGTAATTATACTTTTGAATGTTGTTTAGCGTTGTCGTAGGAAAGGTCCGTTGTTGTGATTGCGATGAGTTTTTATATAGCTAGCCGAGGTGAGTATCTATACGCGGGTGTTGGTCTTGTTGATTACGGATATGTGTATGTGTATATAGCCAGCGATTTTGTGTTGAATTATACTTGATTATGCGTTGTGGGTTAGTCGTTGGATTGTGTTTGCTGTGGTCATGAGTCGTACATGTGTTTTAAGGAGTTGTTGAGTCGTATTGGGGAAGGGACTGTATGGAGTTGATGTTGTGTGTTGAGTTGTATTGTCCGGTGCATTGCTTCGTGCCAATTACGATTCGGTGATTGCCGTACCTCATTCTGATTCGGTGATAGCTTATGTCGACGGGCATAAGTTTCTCCACTGAGGGTTGAGCGTTGATTATATCTGCGCATTAGTTGTAGAAATCCGGACTTATAATGAGTTGTAGGATTATTGAGTTGTGAGTTGTTGGTTGATAGAGTTGTTGAGTTGTAGTATTGTTGAGTTGTTGAGTTGATACTATTGTTGAGTTGATTGTGTTCTGAGTTGGCTTTAGTTGTTGAGTTGTGATGTCGTCGTTGTCATTTGATAGAGTAAGGTCGATTTATTGTTGCGTGTTATTGTAGTCTTTCTGAATTATCGTATGTTATTGTTGATTGCCGTAATAATAGAATGTTACGCTAATACTTGAATTTATGAACATACGTAAAGATAATGGAATTGATAATGACTTTATATTAAGATCTTAAGTTGAATAATATTATGTACCGCTTATCTATCGTATGCAATATCATTTACTTTGAGTACGCTGTGCGTGATTGGAAGTTGATTTCATTCTTGAGATATATATTCACTAAGCCATGACTGCATACATTCGCTATGGGCGCTTAATTTCATTGCTAGGTTGGCAATTAGTCGCTTCATTCCGTCTCAGATTCGGTGTTTGTGCCTTAAGAGCTTACGTGGCGGGGTGGAGATTGATACAGATCTGCTTTTATTTGTTGGAATGTAGTTATTAGATGCAGCCCATAGTTGTTATTTTGAGATACTTGTTGTTGTAGGGATATATTTTGAGTGCAGGTTATGTTGTATGTTAATTGTTGTTATGTGGTTAGGAATACCCACGATGGATTCTTTTCTTAAAAATTGTTTTTGTAAGTTGTATATTGTTTTGTTGACTTGTTTTGAAGACGGGTTTCTTAAAAAAAATGAGTAAATCCATCGATTGGTAACTCTGGTGTCGAGGATTTGGGGCGATTCTAACGGCGTCACGACTTTGGGGAAGCGGGTCGTTACATTACAAGTCGAGATTAATCAAAAATCATCAAAGAGGATCAAAAACAGAGAAATCATCCATGAAGACCTCGTGCATTTCTACATCAAGTCGAAGAATATGGGCGTCATACATCTATTGAAATGTGGTTGGAGGCGCCCATAACCCAAACGGCATTCGCCTAAAGGCGAATGTACCATATGGACAAGTAAATGTTGTTTTTTCCTGATCCTCTGGTGCCACCACAATTTGGTTGTATCCTGAATATCCATCTAAAAAGCAGTAGAATGGATACCCAGCTAATTTCTACGCGTTGGAGTAAATAAATGGTAGGAAAATATGAATCACTTCTAGTTACAACAAAAAACTTTCGGAAGTCAATCTGAGATTCTCGGCCTACGCGGTTAGTGGGTATCGACTCATTTTTATCATTTTTAACCACAGTAATACCCATTTCTTTGGTACAACTTGTACGGACTCGCCCAAACATTATCGAAATAGGATAAATTATACTGCATCTAGAAGCTTGAGAATTTGGCTCTGACCACTCTTTGAGATTAAGTTTAGTCGCCTGCGAGGTTGGATAGTGGACTTGGCACCATCCTCAAGTAGTATTCGATGCATGCACGGTGAAATTTGAGACCCTTAATGTACGCTTCTTGTCAACCAAAGCGCTTTGTGCTCTCAGTACGAGAAGTTTTCTTCTGCGCCTCACTGACAAAGAAGAAATAATAGCAATTATTAATTCATTAGTGCCATGAAGAAAAGCATATTTAAGGTGCGGCAAAGCCTTCAACTCAGGGCCGTTGAATTAAGTGAGTTCGAGATATCTTACGAGCCACGATGGCATCAACTCAGCTACGGCGATTTTATTATCAGTGTACATGAACCACCGCGGCCGGGTCACGGGACTGGAGGAAGGCTACCAAGAGCCTAGGCACAGTGGACCTTGTATATAGGCGTGGCAGAAACAACAAAGGATCGGGCGGGCTGCTTGATCGTGGACCTAAAAGCATAAAGATAGAGTATGCACTTAGGTTCAACTTTGACACTACAAATAATGAAGCTGAATATGAAGCCCTGATAGCAGGAATGGAACTAGTGCAGTGTAGCGACCCACCCAATCGGCCACCACGAGGTTAAGATCATTAACAACACGTACACGAGTCGCTTGTCGATGGATACAATAACAAATATGACCTGTGACATTAACAAAACAAAACTCTACATTCACGTCGTGGTGTTCAATAATCCAACAAAATAACAGACAACAAAATACAATCCACGAATATCTTGCCCAAGGATATACAAGAAATCCAAAATACAACATAGGGAAAATATGACAACCGGCCCCCTGATATAATACAACCTTGAGTCTAGAAATATACAAATGGAGCCACAAAGGGGAATAGTGATGAGGACTTCCTGCCACCGTCGCTTTCACTTTATGTCTCCTTTCAGTAAAAGCGAGATCCTCGACCACCTCAACGATCGCTCCTAGAGACCTAGGCATAAAAGCAGCTCGCCCGTAGAGAATAGGTAGTCGGCTATTAAAATTTGAGTGAATACAATACGACATTCCCATCGCTTATATTAAATACTTATAAATATATAACATATGCGCATCATTAACAGGCTATACAATGTCTTGTCCATATATCACATAGAATCCTCTTATGTGATGTTACATATCTGATGCGCATGAGCCCTCTGACGTTAATAATGCATATTCATTTAAAAGGAAAACAGGTCTCAGCCTTGAGTCGTCAAATGAGGAATCCTGTAAATGAAGTAAGCAAGTGGGGAGTCGCTTTCCAAAATAGTACACATATGAGGAATCCACCTCACGAATAATGCAGCGTATAGGAATCCACTTCCCGAATAATACACATATGAGGAATCCTCCAAATGTCGAGATGAGACCTCGCTCAGTCCACCCGACCGAGAAATTTCACCTTTTCCCGATGTGCATATCACACGAACCTCGAATCCACGGAGACTCTGCATAATATCTTGCCTTGGTACCCCTCGGTCGAGTCACTTGGCCGACTCATGAAATAACACACAAAGCAATCAAAGCAGCGTATGACGCGCATCGTAAGTACAGCGGCCGTGCGTACCGCGATCTCTAACATGAATCATATTCCCACGGCTATCCCATAATATAAATCATAATCACTAATATCTCATGATATGAATCATAATCTCGATTATTCATAATATCAATCATGTCCTTGCAATACGCATATCGAGAATAGTCCCAGGCTTGACACGTACAAAATATATAACATAATATATATGAAGGTTTCATCGTGAGATTTGTACTCACCTCGAGCCTGAAGCCGGTAATGCTACAAGCGGTCCTCGTGCTGAGTCCGGGCTCGACCCGCTTTGATGAGCGAGAGATGGAAGCTTGAGATTATGAAGCTAGATTCCACAAGATTTGCCAAGAAAATGAAAAAAAAAAAGGGAAGGTGGAGAGGGGTGGTTCGGCCCTTGTGTGGAAGAAGAGAATGATTTTTTTGTGATAAGGTTGACATGATGATAAGTATAAGAAGTTAGTGGTGGTAGGTGAGATCTTTACAGAAGGTGGAGTTTAGGTCGTTTGGTTCTAATTTAAACTTCTCTTCTCGGTTTAACAACCTATTTAGAACCGCGAGTCAAATTAAATTTCTATTATCAAAATATGTCGCTGACCCATATTATCATTATTCATTAAAATTTTAACTTTAACGGCAAAACACTCGGCAGACAACTAAAATCATATTAAAATAATGCTTATGCAGACAGGTTATTCGGTCTCCACCTAATAAAAATTTTGTCCTCGAAATTTACTCTCATCACCTACTCGTCCCGTTTCCATCCTATACTCATCCTTATAGAAGTTCACATATTACACATATTATAGCACAAAGTTTAGAAGCCCAACATACATGTGAAAAAGATATTGATATTGACTTGGAGATCCTCCTCTCGTTCCCCGCATGCTTCATAAAAAGCTCGTTGTTTCGCCATGACACCTTTACTAAAGCCACAACTTTATTTAGCGACACTTTTTTCTTCACGATCAGCGAGAATTTTCACGGTTTCTCTTTCATACGTGAGTCTCTCGAAGCTCCGTTGGTCGTGACTCTAAAATATGGGATTAGATGCAGGATATACTTCCTCAGACATGACACATGGAAGGCGTTATGAATTCTATCAGTGCAGGCAACACTAAGCGATAGGCCACCGGACTGACTCACTGCAAAAATCTCATGTGGACCGATATATCGGGGACTCGACTTCCCTACCGAATGTGTCCTTTTCCACGGGGGATATTCTCAAGAATACATTATCGCCCAATTTCAAAGGTTAAATCCTTGCTTGTGACGATCTGCATACATCTTTGTCTATCTGCGCCACTTTTAGTCTTTGTTGTATCAATTATATTACGTCACAGACGCTCGCTGACTCGAGACCGTGCACTTTTTCTTCCTGCCGTTCCGACAAGCTGAGTCACATTTCACGCGTCTGATGCCGAATGGTGCCGTCCCGATCTTTGGCGTGGAAGCTATTATTATATGCAAACTCCGTTTAGGCAATTCATCATCCCAATTTCGGGAAAAATTCAACCACGCGTACATGACATATCCTCCGATGTTTGAATTGTTCTCTCAAAGCACTTGTCATTGTGGATGAAATGATGTACTCAAATTGAAACTCAAATCCTCCCCACAGCATGCCGATGCGATACAATGGATACCGGCGCTCCATGCAATCGCCTGATTTGATCCCGTACAACCTCGCCAGCTACCGGGACGTGAGTCGGAATTTAATTGGTAAGAAATGAGCTGGTTCGATGGTGTGTCCCTTATCGCCCCAAATGCCGTCATTCTTTGTCAAACGACCTAAAGGGAGTCAAAAAAAATCCATCATAATATGATCCCAAGTCCACTACGGAATAGGGAAGGGTTCTGTCGCCCCATTGGATGTCGTGTTCTATCTTCACTGTTGGCCAAGTCGGACATTTTAATCTGAATTGACGAACACTCTTACGTCTTGGGCCGCGTCTGGCTGCTCTTAAGTCTACATGCTTCCTTTGTACCACCGGGATGCATACTATATGGAGCATTATGAATTCGTCAAAATCTCCTTCTAAATCCTTCTTCAACTCACGAGTAGGAGCGAATAATCTACCATGCATTGTAAGGGCTCCGTCGTCTCATCCCGCAGTCGATCTGCTTCCGCTCTTGACTTTGACTATCTTTGCAATTCTCATCTTTTTTGTTGCCCTCAGTATTGATCAAGAAGAGCGAATTCGAACTCTTATTTCTGCGCAAACAAACCGCCATCAACTCCCAACTCCAAAATTAACACCAAGTTTAGCCGTTTCATTCAATAATCGCCCAGCTTCTCACTACATTTCCGTCATGACCACAGCATTCGCCTTTCGAGGATGACACTCAGTAGGAAACATCATAATCACTAATAAACTCCATCCGTCTTATTGCCTCGAGATTCAAATCTCTCTGCGTCGGGAGGTATTTCAAAACTTTTGTGATCTGTAAAAATTTTGCAAGTCGCGCCCCGAGCAAATAATGCCTCCCGAATCTTAAGTGCGAACACAATTGCGGCTAGTTCCAAATGCGTGTGTTGGGTGGTATTTCTCGTGATTTCTCAAGCGTAGCGTCATGCGCTACGCACCATGTGCATCGGCACACATCCCAACCCCTAATGTGACACATCGCTATACACGACATAGCCATCTGTCGGCGGAAGAGTAAATGCAGCACGGTAGTCAATTTCTCTTTCAAACTCGTTGAAGCACCGTTCCACGATCCCTCGCTCAAACAAATGGAACTCCTTTTACGGTCAACTTTGGTCATGGGTGTGGCAATAGTGAGAAGTCTGTATAAATCTTCGATAGTATCCTTTAGACCCTTAAAGCTTAAATATTTGTTAACACTCGTGGGTTGTTCTCGGCTTCATGTCAGCTTCAACTTTTTGAGGATCAACATATACCCTCGAAATCCATAACTTGAGAAGCGCACTTTTCCCGAGCAGGAATTCACACTTGGAAAATTTGTAATGAACACCACCACAAATTTATCCAAGTAGGCGGAACACCGATTCATAAGGTCATCGCTTATTTGCGGGGCATTCGTCAACCTGACGGCATCACCAAAACTTCGTAGTGCCCGTATCTTGTTCTAAATGCCGACTTCGATACATAAATCCTCCTTAATCCTCAAGCGATGGTAGCGACCTCGAAGTCAATCTTAGAAAATGCAGGCGTCGCTTCAATTGATCAAATAGATCATGATTCTAGGCAACGGATGTCGATTCTTAATTGTTACTTTGTTCATTTGTCTATAATAATCGTCTGACCTCAAAGATCCATCCTTAACTGTGACCCGAATAACACCGAACTTAGTGAGGGCACGGTCGAATGAATCACTTATCAACAATTCTTGCGATTGCGTTTTCAACTCCTTCAGCTGCGAGAGCCGTTCTATAAGGTGCCATAGAAATGTCGGGTAGTACCGGGGAATTAATTCTTTGGAAAAGTCCACCTTGTGAGAGGAAGTCGGCAACTCCTCGGAAACACATCAACATAGTCTCTCGCAACATGCGCCTTCGCTCCAAATCGATCTTATACTTCTTGGTGTCGCTGACATCGGCAACACCAACGACACATCCACTTACCGACATCTTATGGGCAGCTAAAATGAGAAATGAGACAAGAGGAAAAGTTTATTCTTTCAGCGATGCGATAAGTGCTAATTCGATTCGGATAGACTTCATTCAAGAATGCGGCCTCACTAGAATCAATAAGAAAAGTGCTAAGTTTGATCAGTGAAAAAACGAAGCGAAAGAAGAGCGTTTCTCGCTCGGCGCCTAAAGCGCACTTGCTCCTGACTTGACAAATAGCCGGAGTTTTGATGAACGGTGAACCATATTTGTTTAAAGGTACAATATCTACATGTGATTCGGGTGAGGCGTCAAAAACTATTCTTTATCTTTATGGAAGAAAGTGAAATAATTTGAATTTTGATTCATCATTCAATTGATAAATTAAACGAGATAGTTATATGAGTGAGAAAAAAGCGACATATACATTGGATGTCGGTGTTCGTCTTCACCTGTTAACCAAGTCAAACATTTTTGATACAAATTGACAATTTCCCTCTTCGTGTTGGGCCACCAATACCGCTCTTAAGTTTTTGTACATGCTGTACCACCGGGATGCATATTATATGGAGCATTATGAGAGCGATCCAAAATCTCCTTTTGACTCCACGAAAGTAAGGCACGAAGAAGAATCTATGATGCATTGTGAGGCTACATCCTCTCTCACCACAAAATCGATACGCTTCCCTTTTCACTTCCCAATTATCTTTTGATTTCTTATCTTTTGTTGCCCTCGGTATTCGATCAGAAGAACCGGTCGAACTCGTTTGCAACCAACCGCCATCAACTCCAGCTCCAAAAATTAACACCAAGTTGATTCATTTCATTCAATGGCTCCTTAACCTTTCCACTTATGACTTAATGCATCGGCTACCATTCGCCTTTCGGGATGATAGTCACTAGAAACATCATAATCGCTAATAAGCTCGATCACTTATTTGCACCGGATTCAAATCTCTCTGCGTCGGGAGGTATTTCAAACTTTTGTGATTAGTAAAAATTTGGCAAGTCACACCATACAAATAATGCCTCCAAATCTTAGTGAGGCAATTGCGGCTAGTTCCAAATGCGTGCGTCGGGTAGTTCTTCTCATGATTTCTCGGCTATCGCGATGCGTAAGCTACTACGCTTTACCCGTATTTGGGTGGCAGCGTCGACCCACGATGTGACGTCATACCTGACGTAACCATCACGTCACGACGGAGTCAATCTTGGAGAGGTAGTCAATTTCTCTTTCAACTCATTGAAGCACCGTTCACAATCCTCACTCCAAACAAATGGAACTCCTTTCTAGTCAACCTGGTCATGGGTGTTGCAATAATTGAAAAGTCTTGTATAAATCTCCGATAGTATCCCGCTAGACCCAGAAAACTTCTTATTTTAGTAACACTCGTGGGTCGTTCCCAATTCATCACAGCTTCAACTTTTTGAGGATCAACATATACCTCACGAAATGACATGAGCAGCTGCACTTTTTCAGCTGAGAATTCACACTTGAAAATTTATACAATTCATTTTCCTCAAAAGTCCATATGATTTACCAGCGTTCTTCATCTTTGTCCCTGGCTACCGGAATATATCAAAATATGGAGTCAATGAAACGCCCACCACAAATTTATCAAGTAAGCGAACACCCGATTCATAAGGTCCATAGTCTTTGCAGAGTGCATTTGTCAACCCCAAGCAGCATCGCCCAAAAACTCGTAAGTGCCATATCTTTATTACGAATACCGACTTAGGTATATCATCTTCCTTAATCCTCAAGCGATGGTAGCGACCTCAAGTCAATCTTGCAAATACCGGGCATCCCTCAATTGATCAAACATATCATCGATCCTGAGCAGCGGATATCTATTCTTAATTGTTACTTTGTTAGGTGCTATAATCGTCATAACCTCGGAGATCCGTCCTTCCTCTTAACAAATAACACGGAGCACGAGGTGAACTACTTGGTGAATGAATACCCATCCAACAGTTCGCAATTGCGTCTTCAACTCCTTCAACTTCTGCTGAGGGAGCCATTCTATAAGGTGCCATAAGAAATCGGAGTAGTACGGGGAATTAATTCATGGAAAGCGCACCTCTCGCGGGGAGAGTCGGCAACTCCTCGGGAAACACATCATCATACTCTCTCGACATGTGCACCTCTTTCGGATCGACCTTCTCCTTGCTGGTGTCGACAACATGGGCGGGCAACAATGGCATCCCGGCTTCTCGACATCTATGGACAACTAAAGCGAAATGAGGCAAGAGGAAAATTTTTCTATCACCTAGGAAAAAGATCTTAGATTTACGGGGACTAGATAAATTTTCTCGGCATCTTATGTGGCTCGAGATATCAATAGAAAGAATAAACTTTTCCTCTTGTCCATTCTTTACGAACTATGCTTAGCCACCGAGGGCAAAGCATTGATAATGATCTTTGTGAGGAACCTAGGTACGTTCCCGGTTGACACGATAGCAAAGGATTATAGGTTTGAGCGTGGGCTTTAAACATCGCTCATACAGCTCTTTGAAAGGATTAGAGCGTGGGTGACTACACAAGATAGAAGAAATTACTTGAGCGAGGTCCTTTCTGTCGCTTTGACTCGTTTGATTTTCAAGTTGACTTGAATCATATACGAGAAAGTTCTTTTGGGAAAATTTAGAATAATACACCTACGGCAGCCAAGGTGGTCTAAATGGGTGGAGCGATATCAGCGAAATAAGATCTGATTGACATCTTGATACAACGATTTACCATAATAATAAATAAAGTCGATGGTGACTCCGCCGTTAAGGAAGATCCGACTGCTAACGCTTGTAGGAGGCTGGCTCATCAATCACGAGACTCAAAAGTGCTCTCAAAGACCGTGCGGGATAGTCACATACAGCTCTGGAAACCCAACTGTGGTGGATCGGGAGACAAAGTCAAAGCGCTTGATCTTTGCCCATGCTTGGAATCTTTCACTCCCCACGCCCGATCCGAATTATTTTTCTCTTGTGATCAAGTGAGGTACCTCTTGGATTCGGAGTTTGTTCCAAGAGCTGCCATACGTGAGATCTGATCGTCTTCCTCAGGTATTTGGTATTTTCTTTGGGGAAGGAAAGTAGAACTTCTTCAGGGACGGAGGTCGAACTGGGCGAGGCTGCCGGGTTTCGCTTCTGTGCTTTCTAAGGTGGGGCACTTTATTTGTTCTGAAGGAGTTAAAAAAAGCACGAGGGAATGGGACTTTCATTCCGGGAGTGAATCTCTTAGGAAGTGTAGATGGTGGATCGGTGTGAGCATTCAATCAACTTGGGGATCGACTGGCATTGTGGCCGTCGCGGTTATTTCACGTATGGTGGCGTGCGACCTACGAACTGTAGCCAAAAGAAAATGCCATAGATGATGTATTTGGCTGCTAAATTGCCTCTCCAATGGAAAAAGATTGACCAGCCCACCTCAACAATATCACGCATCATGAAAGGTATTATTTGATACAAAAAGACTTTCGAGCGAGAACTTGGGCAATGGTAAGTTAGGGATGATGTTTGGCCTTCTCTCCACAGAGTACATGCCATAATATATATATATATATAATAAAAGGTTCTCATGACCTCAAAGTGATAGAAACCATTTAAATATTAAGGATCAAAAGTTTATCTCACATGAGCATTTATTTACCCGTCAATGGCTTGAGTCATTTTTGTCTATGGATTTCTCTTTCAAATAGAATTTTGGCTGTGATATTATAATCGAGTTTCATCTCTATATTGTTTTTCTATGAAAGCAAGAGATGGAAAGTGTTGATTACTCAATGTTGCCTTATTCCATGAGATCCCAGAAAGAGAGTTTTGCAACTTTCTACATTCATTTCCCACTAGCGCTCTTTTTTGAACTTTTGCAAGGAGCAATAATGAAGGCCTTCCTTAGAAGTTGTCGCTCGTCGAAGGATATATACATAAAATGCTCAGGTTGGCCGACTTTTGAGTATAACCTTGGCCGAGATTATTGGCTTAGGCTCTTCTCATCACTTTCCCATGAGCTTTTTAGAGAGTAAGGGGAGGCGGGAGAAATAATGTAGTATTTATTCATAGCTCTTATAGCTGTATTTGGGTCTAGGCCCTAAATCGTTAATCACGAATACAACATATACCGAGATAGAAAAAGCGCCTCCTCCATAGAAACAACATGAGCGTCATGTATGGAATATGATTCTCTATTATACGATTGAATATCTCACTCTCTGCAGTGACTTACATTTCATTAATGGGAAAAAGAAGAGACCCCAGCGGTGCACATATGAGAGGTGGTAATTTCTCTTCCATTTCTTTATCAAAATAATCATAAAAGATATGGAGAAGTAATACACTATACCCTCTGTTGGAGAGGAATTCTCACAGACTCACTACGTTCCTCGCCCATTTTCTTCATATATAGCAGAGTAACTTGAGAAAGACATTATCATTCTATATAAATCTTCATCATTACGAATGATGAGTCGTGCTTTTAAAGTACTCTTAACCTATTTAATGAGCTAAGATTTTGTAACCATCAAGAAAAGTTAAATCCAAACCGCTTCACGTTCTTTCATCAATAGATCTGATTTAGCTACTTCCTCGGAGGAATGCTCAAAAAGAGATATTGTTTTCTTACTAAAATAAGATGTTAGACATTTGAATTCTCTGACTATGAGCACATAAAGTGCATGAAGAACTAATTTATCGACTAGTGTAGAGGTACAGACACTTATGCCAGAGCTTATTTAGGATGATTACCAAATAGGCGGATTTATTAAGATAAAGTGAGAGAAAGCTGAAAAGTTTGTGTGTGTTAGACTCTTCTTAGAGCTTGAATCTCGCTATCAATAACATCATAATCATATATCTCCACTTTCTTGTGTGTCCTTGGACAAAGCATGATTCTTTTCTATCTATCAAAGCCTTAACATCGCTATTCTTACTCGAATCCTAGTCCACGAAACTCTAGAAGAGAGAAATGATGAAGAAAGAAAATAGGATGAACTTCTTTTTATGTCTGTTGTGTATTGAACATAATGCCCCATCTTTCTCATCATTTATGCACTTGTAGGAGAAATACCTACTGAAAGTAAGACAACAACTACCAATCCTAAGGTTATACCACCAGCAATAATGTGTGGTGAAATGTTATTACAAGATGGTATTTGGATTTCAGTGAAAGGTTTTTGATCTGCAAAGGCATTTGCTAATGTAGATAGATTATTATGGTTTTCAACTAATGTGATCTTTTCAAAACCAGGATAAACATAACTAGAAGATTGTAAAAAAATGTCATAATTTATCGCGGAAAACAAGCAAGACAATAGCTTACAACAGAAACCGCTCATCTTCGCCCGATCACCGAATCCGTAAGTCTTTAACCCCTGCCTTGAATCATCAAAGAAATTAGTAAGTCCATCAATCAGAGGGAATAGTCTCACCTGGGGCTGGGAAGCTAGACATCAAGTAAGTGGATTGATGATTTATAACTAAAATTGACACGCCGGAGCTGGGTCATTGCACACAATGGTGGGCGCTCATCAGCATCTGTGTCCCTTGAACTTCATGACCTCATTATCTTTAGTGGTGTAAAATAGCTTTTACACTGTATTATCAAAGGACTATAGTTGAGGATCAAATACTAAACAAAAAAGAGAACCATGAATAAAATTATAAGCACTATTCTCGCTGGGAACTCGGTAGAAGCAATTTGCCGCCTTTCTAGGCTTCACAATACCTCTCCTATGGTAATGGATGGCCCAAGAGCCTTAAGCACTTGTACAATGCTCAAGCAAAGGCTCATGCGGCCTTTACTTGAGCATTAATACCAATACTCTCATACAGATACCTAAGACAACAAGAATGATATCAAGAGTAATCAAAGCCTCTTACTGGGCGGAGCTTAAGAAAGAGAAAGCGTTATCACTATACGGAATGAAGCAGCTAGCACGCTAAGCCAAGATCAACCACTGAGAACGCTGAGCCTTCTTTACCGGTCATCTTTCTTATCAAGCGTTGGATTCGATCTACGCGGGTCGCTCTCACGATTGACCTTTCACTCCCCACCACCATCAAAAATGTTTCCATTATATCTTAGAGGTCAAAGGAAGCACGGCGGTCCGGAAGTAGGAAAAAGAAACTAGGAAGTAGGTCATACAACAATGGCCCTCACTAAACTAACTTGAATCGAATCGGCGATTAAGATCCGCCTTTACCGGAATCGGATTTCCTTTTCGCGGGCATATGCGCATTGATAAAAAAATGATTTACGCATCTTTTCGTAATGTAATATAAGAGTGTAATTTCTCAAATCCTATCCCCTAGCGCGGATTGGCATCATTCTGAGACTACCATTGGCGAGGCATCGACGCTTCAAAAGCATCATCATTATTTTCTAAATGTCAGAGTTTTGTTTATTGTTTTCCTATCAAGATCAACCGACTAGAACGCCTTCCCCTTTGTTGGCTTTGGTCTACTAGGTAACTTTCTGTTTTCGCCAAGAGAAGTTGTTTTCCCTTTCTTTCTTTCTCAATGCTTCAACTCGTATGTGTTAAGCATATGACAATCAAGTTTTTCCCAATCAATAAATAATTGATTTAAACCCAGATTTTAGGCATCAAAAGGCATAAAAACACTCCATTCTCCGATTTAGTTTACTTACGATAATACTCTCCAATTTATTTCTTCAAAACCCGGCTTTTGATCGAAAACTTTCATCTTTTATACTAAAAGTAGCATTTTTCGACTCAAACCTTTTCCCGGCTTCGATTCTTGACCGCACCCCAAGCGTGTTGGCTTTCACCGATTGGCTCAATAGTTCCTTCAAGAGCTGATCTCGAAGCTATTCTCTAAGTCTCGCCGGATCATTCCGCTTTGGTGGACGAAATCTTCTCCTTTTCTAATTCTTTATCTCACACACCTTATCCCGAGGATGCGGAGTAAAGAAAAACCACAAAAGTAACGACCACGCAGATAGGCATAGTAATTAGATCTTTGATCACCCATTTTTGGACAACCATTTGGGGCTTCCGCCTTTTAAGCTTAAAAAGGAAGATTTTCTTTCATCGGGTCGATTCAAAGAATACGCTTTTCTCCTAGTGAATAAAGGACAGCAAGATTTTCATTTATCTTATATCTTAGACGAGGAGTTGTCGCTTCTTCTATTTAAGTTAAGAAGGAAAAATAAACTAACAAGACCCTTTCTATTCCCAAAAGCAGATTCAATAGGAGCGCATTCTTACTTGATTGATTCAAACATACTTCTTGCTAACCGCCCTAACTCTAGTGGCTTTTGTATACGAGTAGAGGAATCGGCACCTAAAAAGGAAGAACATAAATGACTTGATGCGGCAGGCAGGGGTTAGAACAACTCAAGCTACAAGAAAAGGTATGAGGTGATGGCTGAATGAAGGCGACCTCACCAATCCAGAACGGTAGGCCGGTTTCGCTTCCACCCCGAAAGCCGGCTATCGAATTTTTCCAAAATGAATCTAAAGGTAGCTAGCACTAAAAGGCTACTCCTAGTAGAAGTGGTAGAATTATTCCTAGTATTTCCGCTTGAACAAAGAATGTACATTTTCTTATTTTTATTCACTCATGATCCTGCCCGGTCAATCTAATCATGATATCAAGTGACGGACCTTTTCTCTAAAGACCTCCGATCCCGATAAAGAATGAAGACAGCAACATCGAACTTCGAACTTACTTTGAACTTCTTACTTCTAATTCCATTCTGACTCTAGCTCTTGCACGCTGACTTACTTTAACTTAAAGGCAGCTTCAGGATAACCCGAGCAGTGAAACAGAAGTAGGGTTCAGGCCAATCGATCCAATTTCGATTATACGGCTGGGTTCTACTAAACCAAAAAAGGAAATTCTGTGCATGTCCCTTATAAGCGGCAGCTGAATTCGCATGTTGGCGCAAAGCCATAGATGATGAGCTCCAGGCCCTATAAAAAAATAAGACTTGATGTTCCTCAACCATCAGATAGTTTGCAATTTAGCAAACCATGCACTTCTTTCAATCCATAGAGAGATTTACGAAGACGACAAAGGAGAGTTTTTTCCGCTTCCTGGTAGCCAGGAGGAGGTTGCATATGAACAACTTAGCACTTTTGAGTCTGGTCTTGTCACTCACTTTATACTCATTAGCCCTCCGGTGCTGTGTCTGACAGCTGCTTACTTAGCGAAGCCTGAATGAACGCCCACATCTTTATCTCTGGCTCTGTAGCTGGAACTGAAGATCAAAAAAAGGGAACAGTATCACGAACGACCATTGCCTAGCTGGACACCCTTCTTGCTCTGCTTTCCACTACGCCACACCTTCCTGTGCACCTTCTTTCTTTATCTTATGAAAGGGCAAGAACAGGACTAGGACGGGGTTAACGCGTATCCATTGCTTCTTTTATAGAGCTAAGGCTTTACTTACTAATAGGTGGGCATTGCCAGAAGACTTGCAGGCTGCCTTGGCCCACAAGAAGTTAGCCTATTCCAATCCAGCAGACAGACAGGCTTGACCCGCAGGCGAAGGTACTTTTGGCGCTGCTTCTTCTTTCTTAACAGGATTTGATACCGCTTACTTGAAACAACAAGAGAGACTATACGCTTTCAATTCAAATTGGTTTGATTAAGGAACTCAAACCTGCTTTTCCCACTGTCCGCGTATAGGCCACATTTCCTAAAGGTTCTGTTAGGTTCTTAGTAGCAATCGGCGACCTTTTCTTCTTTTACTTCACATAGCTTTTCGTCTCCTTGATAGCTGGAAGTTCTCCAAAAGTATGAAAGGCTGGAGGACTTTGTACCATCCATTCCAGTGTGGTTGAATTCTGTTCAACAGCCCAAGGGCTTGGAGCACATCTTTTGTTCTTTCCACTGCTTAAAGTGATTGTTACGACCACGAAGAAACAACAAATCCCAACTACGGATATATAAGAGCCAAAACTGCTAAGGGCATTCCATCCAGCGTAAGCATCTGGATAATCTGGAATGCGACGTGGCATACCCGAAAGCCCTAAGAAATGCATGGGAAAGAAGGTAAGATTCACCCCGAAAAAAGTGATCCAAAAATGGATTTGACCTAAAGTTTCAGGGTATGTCCGACCAAAGATTTTACCTACCCAATAGTAAAATCCTGCAAATAAAGCAAAAACGGCTCCCATAGAAAGTACATAATGGAAATGTGCAACCACATAATAAGTATCATGTAGAGCAATGTCTAGCCCAGAATTTGCCAGAACTATTCCAGTGAGTCCTCCTATGGTGAACAAAAAGATGAACCCTACAGCAAATAACATGGGTGTTTTGTATTGTATCGAACCCCCCCACATGGTAGCGATCCAACTAAAGATTTTTATTCCAGTGGGGACAGCTATGATCATGGTAGCTGCGGTGAAGTAGGCACGGGTATCAACGTCTAAGCCCACAGTAAACATATGATGAGCCCAAACAAGAAATCCAAGAACACCTATACTGATCATGGCATAAACCATGCCTAGATACCCGAAGACCGGTTTTCCCGAAAAAGTAGAAACGATATGACTTATGATACCGGATCCAGGCAGAATGGGAATATACACCTCTGGATGACCGAAGAACCGAAAGAGATGCTGGTATAATATGGGGTCTCCCCCTCCAGCGGGATCAGAAAAGGTTGTATTAAAGTTTCGATCGGTTAATAACATGGTAATTGCCCCCGCCAGTACCGGAAGTGATAATAAAAGTAGGAATGCTGTCACTAGAACGGACCACACAAATAAGGGTAATCTATGCATAGTCATTCCAGGTCCACGCATGTTGAAGATGGTTGTTATAAAATTGATAGAACCTAAAATGGATGAAACACCAGATAGATGAAGACTAAAAATTGCTAAATCAACTGCTCCTCCAGAATGGCTGGTAATACCACTTAAGGGCGGATAGACCGTCCACCCAGTTCCGCTACCCACTTCTACTAAGGCTGAGCTTAATAGGAGCAAGAGACTTGGTGGCAACAACCAGAATGAAATATTATTTAATCGTGGAAATGCCATGTCAGGCGCTCCTATCAGAATCGGAACAAACCAATTACCAAATCCACCTATCATCGCCGGCATAACCATAAAAAAGATCATTAAAAAAGCGTGAGCCGTTATTAAAACATTATAAAGTTGATGATTCCCACCAAGAATTTGATCGCCGGGTCGTGCTAATTCCATACGAATAAGTACTGAGAAGCATGTGCCCATCACTCCAGCAATGGCACCGAAGATGAAATAGAGAGTCCCTATATCCTTGTGGTTAGTGGAGAACAGCCATCGAACCAGATTTGTCGTAAAATTGAGATTATTTCGTTTCCTTCCTTATCAGAGAGGGGCCCCTTAGGGGGCGGGGCTTATTTTTTGAAAAAGGGAGGTGGAGAAGGTCCGGAAAGCCCTCACTTTCTTGATGAATTCTCACCCTTCAGGGTCCCTACCCCCTCGGCTCTCCCGAATAGCTTTAGCTATGCGCTCACACATTTCTTCTTTTGAAAGTGGAGCATCGATTTCAGGAGGGGAGCTTTCCTCTTCTTGATTGTTAAGAAGAAAGAGTTCACAAATCCATTTCCAAGCCTTCTTCAACCATTGAATCATTTTCTTTGCTCTAATCTTTGACAGCTCTGCTCCCCCCAAAAAAAGGGGAAACTTGTTCTTGCTCTTCCAGACGGAAATCGCCTTGGTCCAACCAAGAAAGGCATGGGAATGATAGTGCCGATTCTTTTTCTCTTATATTAATATTATTTCTAGTTAGAGAGGTAAAAAGAGCCCAAGAACGCGCATCCACCAGATAAGTTACATAGTTCGTTGTGATCCTCAAAGTCGTTGGGCCCTGTGGCCCCTATCCGCCTAGGGTAATGTTGCCTGGGAAGCTCATAGGTCAGGTCGAATCCCGTGTGTTAGGCAAAAAGCCTCTTTATACGCATGCCTATTACTAAGACTAAGGACGGGTAGCTAAGCCGCTTGGGATCACTTCGTCCCCTCTGGCTTCCCGCAGATAAGAGCGTCTTCCTTGGTCGCACCCTACAGAATGCCCGATTGAGTCTGCCAGACATCCTCATTCGAACTTCCTGGGATCAAGACAGAGATCGCCCTCACATTTCCCCAGGTAGGAATAAATTCCATAGGTTTGTCCCGAAGGAATGGGGCGGAGGCTTCAATGTTGTGATGCATGGGGTTATTCATCGCAAGCTGTCTTGCTTCCTCATTGAGTAGAACTGGAAGGACGTTGTCTCTTCTTCTCATTTGCAAGGATCTGGACTTTGATCAGCTCGTATTCCGGCTTCAGTCCAGCCAAACAAAGATGCCAGTGTGCCAACTGACTCCAATTCTCATCCACCAACCGTCAGGAGACATTACACTCCATGTTGCCTTCAAGCCCTACCACTGTATGTTATAATTTCAATGAAATTCTTATGGCTGGTGACTTTAATGCGGTCGTTGATCCATCCGAGAAATTGGGGAGCCACGTAGACTATTCAGGGGAGGTATGCTAATCGATGATCTACTGATGTAGCTAGTGCTACTTACTGGAGCTGCTGCTAGATATGCCATTGGCTTAACTGGCTCTAAACCCTCCCACCCGATAAAGGAATTCAATTTCAAGTAGTCGTCTACACCTAAATTCTCGTCTTCACTGATCAGCATTTAGAATGACCGAGACACCTATGTATTCTGAGGCATCAACCTATGTGTTGCCTCTGTTCTCATTCTTTGGTAGTCACAGATTTGTCTTCCCGTTAAGATTCTCCTGACTACATGTCGTTTCCTTGGTCAATGTATACGAAAGTCTCTGACCTAAGTTCACGATATTGTCATCAGGCATGGGTTCTCCACGAGCTGTTGATGTTTGGTTATTCCAAATGTCTATCACTTTCACATCCTAGACAGTTTGAACTGTTGTTTCATACCAAGGGAATTCTATACTGCTGCAAGAAACCAGATTTGATCGGCATCGGCTGGACCGTCTTACCTCGCTTCGCTTCAAAAGCAAATGCATAAGGGGCATTACGAGAAAAATTGACCATATGATACTGCTACTAGATCAATTACCCCGACTGAGACGAGGCTGAAACTGGAGCTATTGCCCCAATGGGACGGTTTTAATAAAGGTCTTAAAACACCTAAAAGCACTCCCTTACAACAGGGAAGGCATAAACGAGTATCTTAGATATTCCAAATAAGGTAGTTTACTTGCTTAGTGCTTGTGCGCTAAGGAAACAAGTAAATACTACAAGCTCCTTAGCTAGGTAATATTATTATAATAGGTATTAACTCCCAATTGTTATTATTGCTAAGCATTCACCCCAATCCCTATGAGACTGGTATCGAGAAAAAGACTTCTACGGCTACTCCAACTTCAGGGGATATCTAAATACTTTTTGAAAGAAAGAGAAGATATTTCAAATAGCACAGTCCCGGCTGGAGATCGTTCGAACGTTACAGCGTTAGCACTTAAGGGGCGAAGCACTAAAAAGACATATCTTAAAAGGCTTCCTTCGATTTCGATACGGTTATCGGGACAGGCAAAGAAAAGCAATCTCGAAGGGAACTATCATCTTTATGTCTTGCTGACTTGCTAGTCAGCCTTAGCTTCCTAGAAAAACTACAGCTTGTCCTGTGCATGATAATGGTACAGCCAGCATATTAAATCATTTTTCTTCCGCGTTCAAAACTCCCTAGCGAAAGCGGGCTAAAGCTGTGGACGGATCCTGCTTCTCACGCTTGATTGCTTTCAAGAGAGACCGGAATACAACTCTTTGCCCCTTGGACAGCTATCGAACTGATTTCCTTTACTGGATAAGAGAAATGAATTGCCTATACTATATAAGATAGGGTCTCTTGCTTAAGCTGCTTACTCCTTCTGCCTGTCTTCCTGCCCCCGGCCCAGGCATAGTCTTAGCTCTTCACCCAACACATATGATAGAGACGGATGTGTGAACGCTTGCCTCTTCCTACGAACCTATTGCCTGTGCTCCTTAGTCAGGATGTGTAATTGCTTTCTCGATGAGAGGAGCGGAAGTAAGTGAAACGAACGGGCAAGGAGCGGAGGGATCCAAACTTTCTTGGAAGAAATTCCAGTGAAGGTTATTTTCAGTAAATCAAAAATGGGATTTAGGAGAAGGGAGGGCCTTGTTAACACCATGGTTTTGTAGATGCGTTACCCACGTCGGGGATAGGTACGTTTGTCACTCGACTGAGCATACGAGGATACTCAATGTGAACATACCCTCTCCCTAACTAAGAATGGCGCATCTTTCTTTCCCTCTTTGGTAGATAGCATTGGTGACTTTTCTGGATTTCCTTTGGATTTGACTTTCCGAATCCTTGCTCCTGGCTCATATTCACATAGGCCAATTATATCAAGACGTTCAACTCCTGCAATTGAGAGACTCTGAATATCAGTGCCTTAGGTAAATGCCTACCTTCAGGAGAATCTTAATGAATGAGTTTCAAACCCGTCTCTTCTGCTTCCCAAGATATTTAGGGAAAAGGGGTTTTGTCGACACCGCTTGTTGACGAGACGGAAAATGTCAATTAAAGCCGTTGACTTAGTTGGAAAGGTAGGTGTTCGGGCATGCCCTCCTTGCTTGCGAACTTTTTTAGTAGGGCTGATTTACTGAGTGATTCTTCTTACCGCGCGGGAGTCCCTATCTCTTAAAAGCCCTATCAACTTCCTGATCCATCCCTTGTTTGCCGATTTTGAAGAAAGCCAACATATGGTCTCAAACAAGCGAGAAAAGCCCTTTCTATCTTATTAGTAAATAAAGGCCCAGCAATCAAAAAACAGCGCTAACGAGCAAGAGCGCTAACGCGCAGCTCAATCCCTTGCTTCTTGCTTTCGAGCCGGAGCTCGCTGGGTAGTGAAGGTTAAATAAGACTTGTGTTAAGCAAGCAGAGTAGTCAAGCCAGAGAGGAAAAAAGCAAGATTCGTTCGATCGACGGAATCCATCGTACTTTCACTGCTGTGGACCGGCTTTCATAAAGCACCTTTGGGCAGCAGCTACTATTGGGATCCAATTCCGAGATCAATTCGACAATGAAACTCTTTAAGCAATGATCTTATCTATGTCATTTCTCTTGACGCGATACAATACAAAAGACGACTTTCGAGAGTCACTTAGTCCCTTGACCTCTTCTCTCAAAAAAGACGCTGTGCGGGCAAGTCGATCAAAGTCAGAGCGGGGAGAGAATGTTTACAGTTGTTGTAGTACGACCTTTCATTTCCTGTTCGGTCTTTCAATAAGTAGTCAGCTGCGGGCTAAGAAGCCTCGTAGTCTGACTTTTTGCGGTAGTCAGCTGTCCTCGTTCTCCTCTTTCACCAGAGAGTGGTGATTTTCCTTTTTTTCTAGGTAGGTACCTCTTGGATTCGGAGTTTGTTCCAAGAGCTGCCATACGTGAGATCCTGATCGTCTTCCTCCCAGTGTTGTTGCCTGCTGGGGGAAGGAAAGTAGGGCTTCCTTCCAGGACCGGAGAAGGTCAAACTCTGGGCGGGCTGCCAGGTTTCGCCTACGCTACGCTTTCACAAGATTGAACCTTATTTGTTCAACCGAAGTGAAGGAGTTCAAAAAAAAGCACGAGGGAATGGACTTTCATTCCCGGGAGTGAATGTAGGAAGTGCAGACGGTGGATCAGGTGTGAACATTCAATCAACTTGGGGATCAGCCTAAGCATTGTGGCCATCACAGTTCAAGCTACGTATGGCTGGCGTACAACCTACGGGCTTCTTAGCCAAAAGAAAAAGCCATGGTGCTCATATTTGGCTGCTAAGTGCCTCTCCAATGGAAAAAAAGGATTGACCAACCCACCTCAACAATATCCTGCATCTATAAAGAAAGGTATTATTTGATACAAAAAGACTTTCAGGCAGAACTTGGGCAATGGTAAGTTCTGGGATGATGTTTGGCCGCGCTACTCTCCTCAGAGATGCATGCCATAATATATATATAATAAAAAGGTTCTCATGACCTCAAAGTGATAGAAACCATTCAATATTAAGGATCAAAAAGGATTTATTCCCTATGAGCATTTCAACTACCCATCCAATGGCTTCAGAATCATTTTTGTCTATGGATTTCTCTTTCAAATAGAATTTTGGCCTGCGGTAATGTAATCGGGATTTCATCTCCTATATTCTTTTTTTCTATGAAAGCAAGAGATGGAAAGTGTTGTTCTCAATTCTGCCTTATTCCATGAGATCTAGAAAGACTTCTGCAACTTTCTCTCTCTTCATTTCCCTAGCGCTCTTTTTGAACTTTTTGCAAAGGGCAATAATGAAGGCCTTCCTTAGAAGTTGTCGCTCGATCGAAAGGATATAACACATACGAAACCGCTCCGTGGGCTTCGCTGACTTTCTGAGGTATAACCTTCGCCACGAGATTAGTGGCTTAGCTCTTCGCGCTTCCCGCAGGCTTTTTTTTTTAGAGAGAGAGTAAGGGGGGCGGTACGGAAGATTGGTCCGCTCCGAAAAGCTGAGTTTTTCGGTTCGCTCCCCCGGCCTTCTTACCAGTCTGCCTCCTTTCTCTTGATGGAATATATCAATACCCGAGCTCCAGCTTTGCTTGCGTTCTTCACCGGCGCTCGCCGGATGTATCACTCATCCCGCTCCTAAGGTAAGGAGTCTTCTTTGTTAGAATCTTTTACGGGAATGAATCGCATATGTTGGTTGAGAATTGCTCGGGAATTCTTTTGATAATGACTTTGCTCTGGTTCTAGGGGGCTACTCTTTCTTTGTCGATCGAGCTGCTTCCCTCATTCCACTCGTCCAGCCCTCTTCACGAACTTGTACAATCAATGCCACAAAGATAGCCAACTCTATTATCAAAGAAATAAGAAAACAGGCGAGAATTTGGCACCAAATATCCGGAGGTGTGGAAAGAGCAGCTGTGAGAAGCGGAAAAACCATCAAAAAACGACGATTGTTCGTAGAGGTTTCTACAGAAAGACCCCTTGGTTCTGGCAAACAGATCACAATTACAGGTACCTGGGAGCATACCGATGGAATGAACGAAATACGAACAGTTAACATAATATGGTCATAGATCTTAGGTTGTAACTTGATCATGAGCGAATTTGTTGATGTTGCACCCATGAAGTATAGAAAGTGCCAAACATTGGGAACTACCCGGGGAGGAGTTAGGAACAGGAACAAGGAGAAGCGAGAACCACTTAAATGGAAGAATCTTTTGTATTTCGCCCTTTGTTCCCCATAGCAACTGGGGATCAAAAAGCACCAAATTTGATGAATTATTAAGGGAAAGACGAAGTAAGAGCATGCTATTGAAGACGTTGCAACATATGTCGAGAAGGCCTCCGTTGATTGTGTACGAACAAAATACGAGTCCAAAGGCAGGGTAAGAAAGGGTTTAGCTAATGGAGATATTAACTCTTCCGGGAACCAGTAACACGTAAACCATGTCAAACCAAGACCAATTAATATCCGAACGGAACGGATTCGAACTTCTCCTAGAATAGTTTCCGGTGCGAAATGAAATTCATAGGATATATATGAGTAATTCAAAAGAGAAATAGTAATATTCTTTTTAATAGGATTCTTTTTTTATTTCCCTACCATTGATCCAGTTTAAGCTTTCGAGCGATTGGAGTCAGTGGAAGTTCCTTTCTTTCAATCTCAAAGCAAAGGGCTAAAGTGGCGTCATTGTTTGCTGTTTCCGATACCGAAACATCCATGAAACTTAGGAAAAGATCTAGGTTTTCCCATCGTACAGGGGAGGGTTAACAAGGATACCTTTAGATTCATTTTGGAAAGGGTCACAGCTGGCTTTTTGGGTGAGCAACTAGCCTGTTCTCGTTGGCTGGTCGCCACACCTCATTCAAGCCATCACCTCCGCCATTCCGTCTTACTATATGCAATGTGTTGCGAATTGGATTGATGATCTTGATAGAGCTCATAGGAAATGGGGGTCCACAGACCAGAGTAAGCAAGCGATTGCACCTTGTAGGGAGACGGTTAAAAGAAGCAAGTCTCAGGAGGGGGTTCTTAGGGGTATGCATGACATGAATAGGGTTTCTATGGCTATGTCAATTGCTATTGGATACTCCTACAGGAAAAGGAAGCTCAATGGAACCAGATAATCCGCGCCCGCTACCACATTGGAAAGGGGCCAAGCATGGCCCTTGTATACCTATGTATAGGTATAGGAAATGTGACCTAAACTTCGTAGGTCGAGTAGATTCAAGTCCGGTCAGAGGAAAGAGCTAGCCAGTAAAGAATAGTATCCGGATTGGACGGGCGAGCGAAAAACGACATTCTATCTTAAACAGAGCTCGATCTAAGCTCTCATACACACGACTGAACCCTGGATCGCCATGTAAACTGAGAGCCTAGGTACCGTTTTCTTTCTTTAAACTTCCGACATCTAGAAGAAATCACAATACAGGCACCAGCTTCTTTTCACCCTTGAGCCCTTCCTCTTCTTATAGCTATCTACTTGATAACATAAGGTAGACAGCCCCGCTTGTAAGAATCCTCTATACAGGTTTAGAATGCCAGTCGATTCTTGTATTATGATAGAAGTCAAATAAAGAATCAATAGCTATGGCTTTCTCCCCTTTTAGCTGGGAAGGCAACTCAAAAGGAATTCTCTCTATCTTCAGGTTATGGACCCATAGACTTATTTAGTGAAGTCTGGCATAAGTAGCAGAGGGAGGGTTCTATCTTGTTTAGCTTAGCTGCGATTGATAGACCGCTGGGACTGCCTTCCTTGGCCCGGCTGGGCTCACAGGAACTGTTGTCATCAGGGTTGAAGGAAGAAAAAAGACGGTGTTCAAAAGGCATCAGTGGAGTTAGCCGGCTCAAAGCGTAGAGCGATTTCTGATCAGATCTGTACTGGATTAGGCTCTTTAGAACCAGGGGTCTAAATAGATCGAATGAATTTGGTTTTTCCCCTGTGACTATGGTGTCTGTGGCAGCTAGGCGTGCTAGCGGGAAGTCCGGTTATGAACATCTATCAACCCTTCTTCCGTCAAAATCTGGAGCTAAGGGGATCAGGGTATAAAGGATATGTCTCCTGCCTGATCCACTCTCTAAAACGAGAATTGGGCCTTCTGGCGTCCGTGATCGTGTAGCAAAAATCCTTCCAGAAGGAGAGCATTGGTTGTTGACAATGGCGAAGGATGTATTCGTGGCCTCTGGCCCTGGTTACAGCCCTCGAAGATCTTTGATCCAAACCTACCTCTACGCAGAAAATAATTTTGGTGGGGAGCCTCTCTTTGAGGGCGAGCCATAGGAAGTGTTTGACTCTGGGGTTAGCTTTCCTCCTGGCTCGTTAAGGGCCAAAAAAAGTGTGTCTTAGGGGCAAAGCAAAGGGCAGAGCTTCGAGTGACTTTCTTCTTTGCTCTTCGACAGCCCTAACAAGTCACTCGAAGCTCCTCTGGCGCGCCCTAGCCGAGCGGTCCTCGCCTGCACAAGCAAGCAGATTAGCTCCCTCTCTTATTGTGCCGGCAGGCCTGGGCGAGCGAGGTAGGGTTAGATTAGAGGGAGGAGGACTGCGAACGTCCGTCCCATGAAGCTAAAGGGAACCATGCATTCCTCCCGGGCTGGGCTCTCGCGTGTCCGGGGTCCGATCAGATCAACCTGCGACCGGTTTACGGAACAAGGAGTGTTGCAAGGGCCAGGAGATTGATGAAAGAACCTGCCCGAAGTCAGTCTTGTGTTCAATTCCGCGGTTGGAAGGATGTCTTTCCCTTCTCTTAGCAAAGTAGGTTCAAGCCAAACTTTGGCTTGCTACAAGCTGGGCTCAGGACTGCAGTCAGCCGCTTCCTTGTAGTCGTCAGTTCGTTCTTGGCTAGATCTGATCGGGTGTTCATAATCTGGAGTAAAAGGATTCGAAATTGTGCTGTACTAAAACGATGCCTTACCACTTGGCCATATACCCATGGATGGTACGGGAGAGAGGAAGGGGAAGCAGGGTCTGAAGAACTGTTTGAGTTTGTGCAAGGATCGCGGGGATATAGCAAGTAAGCAGCAAGGTTCTCCCTTTAGGACCGACTACAACAAGCTCGCGACTCTAATAGAAAGAAAGGGGAAGCTCTCTGCTCTATTTGCTTGCAATGCTATGCCTATCAAAGTTGGCGAAGGCTTCTGTTCTGTAACCTTAGACTCGTTACGCTGTTCGACTGAACTCGTTGGTCTATGTCCACCGAAAGCCCCTTGGGACTTGTCTGATCAATCACACTGAGAGCTTCAATAGTTCACTGAAAGCCCTTCCGAAAGATAATAAAAAAGGGTTGGTTAAGAACTATTGACTGTAAACCATAGCAGTTACAGTCACTCAATGGAGATGTTCGCCTTTTTGCACCTCTCCTTCTTGCTTGCTTACCTAGCTCTTGTCTTAGTGACTCTTCCTCTTTTCTAGGTTTTTTTTCTGAATGTTCAAACGATAGATTTTTAATTTGCCAATGAAATGGATCCGCCCCGATTCGATTAAGAATGGGATTCTTGGCTAGAGAAAGGTTTTTTTACATGGACGCCCAGCCCAACTCGGTCGGTCGGTTGGCCCACCTAACAGATGATGAGATTCTCGATCTATTTTTGAAAAGTCTTTCTCACTATTCAGAACAGTGGAGCTTTCGATCAAGATCTTCTCGCCTCCCCCGTTTGGGCCTTCGCCCGACTGGAACCTTTATGCGTTGGTAGGCTTTCGACTCAATTCCATTAGCCTGGGCGCTACTAAAGATAAAAATTAGCGCATGGGCTCATCATCTGGATGCAGAACCGATGCGAGAGGGAGAAAATATGGGGATTGATAGCCAAGAACCAGTGGAAAGGGGGAAAAGAGTTGTTCGCATTCCTTCCTTTCCAAAATAGGAATTTGTTTGGGCTGGCATAAAACATTGATTTCATTCTCAGTTCTTTTTCACCCTTGGAGATGAGAGAGAAGGTCTATTTCCTCGAATCGGACCTGATCTTTAATCCTACACCGGTTAATGATGCGATGGGATCCGTTTTTTTTGTTTTTTTCATCAATGCTGGCCCAGTCGAGGCTCGTCCATGCCCAATCCCGATGGACAACCTTCGATTTGACCCTAGCTCTATAATCCACCCGCCTTCCCCAGTCCCTGAAAGCCCTCCCGGGGGCCTAGCCCTCTTTCTCAACTCGAGTCTTAAGTTCAGCGGCTTTCATCGTTGACGAACACCTGCGCTAATAAGACAAAGAAATGGGCAGTCTATGCCTTGAATGAATCAGTAACAACGGATTAGGGGAATGAGGGATCAAGAGACGGATAGGGGGGAATGGCCTATCAATCATTGGTGGACCTTCTCTTGAACCAGCCACGGAGCTCTCAAATGAGTTGTTTAGGTTCTGGAATTCCATCTCTAGTTGGGGGGTTTCTGATTCAGCATTCTCCAATTTGGTGTGGGTTCATCTCTCCTTGACCAGTTCAGGTTCAAGGGAGGGGTGATCGAGGGGACCCAGACTTTAGATCTCTTTCCATGGCGGGAGCTTTCTTTCGTATCAAGAGTGTGTTGGGGAGGCCAGGGAAGACGGATTGGATCGAGAGGCAATGCTTATGCCTCTTCTTTATCGATAGGATTCCCATTTTAGTCAGTCGTAGGCGAAGGAGACAGGGGCGAGGCACCGAACATGTTCTCTCCTCAACCTCCATCCGTCATTAGTAATGAAGTAGCTGGTTCGACAGGACCTGGAATCTAAATTCGCTTTTCCTATTCACTAGTGTTAATTCTCAAGTGCTACAATTAGCAGCCCCTTTACTAGTAGGAAAACGTTAGTTTGCTAGCTAGCTACAACTAGTTATAGCCCTACTTTGTTGGGATATTTGAAGCCTGCTGAAAAGAGAAGGCAACGGCTGATGAAAAGCCAGCAAACTTGTTAGAAGTACATTTTGGCTTGCCCCCTCTCTCTTCTTAGGTTGATAGGTTTTAACCCTATACAAGGGACTGCTTGCTCGCCCCTATCTCTAAAGGAGCTTATGCACTCCACTCGTTACCACTAAACGATGAAGCTGGAGCGGAAGGAGGACTTGAACCTCAACCTCAGCCTTGGCAAGGCTATGCTCACCATTAAGCTATTTGCCAGCTACGGTAGTGCGAAGACCACTGAGCACCACGTATCAATTTGATACGGACGACTTCTGTTTTTCCGCCGGACCACAGTCCTGACCTCCAATCGAGCTACGAACACGAGTAGGTAGGCGGCTAGGGGGGGAGAGGGGCGGCTGGACTGCCTTTTCAATCCATTTCCGGCCGCTCAGTGCCGCTATTGGTGCGAGTTGTAAGTAGTCTTGGTCTCGAGTCAAGCTGGGGCTTCATCTCATAACGGGAATAAGTGCGCCACAAAACCGGACAAGTTGTTCCTGCCCGCGGCGGCGGCATCTGTCTTGTTAAGCCATTTCCTAAGATTTGCCTCTTATTCTACGATAATCCAAGCTGCAGCTCCACGAGTCTGCTCGGAACCGGTCGATTTCTAAGCCATTCGTTTTCCCCTCTCGGTTGGCCTTTGCCAGCCACTAGATCAAGTAAGAGAACCTAGAGTGAATGAACTTAAAGAACCGCAGATTTGGACCGGATTGTACACCTTTGTGTCTGGCTATGTATATGGATGCGCATAAAGAAGGGACATCTCTCTCCTTTTTTTGGGGGAAGAGAGAGGGAAGAAGCAGCAGCGGCACCTCACGAACTTCTTACTGGGGCAGTACTATAGTCATTTACGAGTGTTTGGATGCACGTGCTTTGTTCATATTCCTGCGCAGTTAATAGAAAAATTGTCCCCAAGGCAACTACTTGTGTCTTTCTTGGATATGCTCATTCCGGATATAGATGCTATGACGTGAAATCCAAGAGACTCGATGTATCCTTTAATGCTCTCTTTAAGGGAGTCGCCTCAGATTTTCCTTAACCTAATTAATCAGCCCCGGGGGAGAATGATGATGGAGATGTATTGCGACCTTCTCCTGTTCATCAACTCGAACCTCATTCTTCTGCAGTTGATGTTACGGATTAGCCTCACTCTTCAGGCCAGCACCTTTGCTCAGCATTTTCTGCCGATTGTCAGCCTGTTCAGCTGACCTCAGAGGATTCCAGTCACCCGGCACAGCATGTTTATTCTCGGCGGCGATTACAGTCTCTTTCCCAGGGGCAGGCTACTCCAGAAGATCAGCAGTCTAGCCCAGTTGCTTCCCTTCCAGTCGCTTCCTAAGCTTCTGGATCCCTCTCTCAGTTTCAGAGTACGATAGCCGCTTTGATTATCTACGCAATTAGTTCGACCTTTATCCGGTGTTGCCTGATCCGAACTAGCTTAGCTTATTAGCTTAAGCCTAGATCACGAGGATCAGTTCCGTCTTTGGCTTGCATATGACACATGATGTTCTATGATCATTGTACATGATATTAATTGAATCAACGAAATGAGTTGGGACAGGAAATCTCTCCTTCGTCTAGTTCTTTCCAGGTCCTATCGAACCAGCTACTTCATTCCTGAAATTGAAAAATAATGAATGGGCACTTTGAAGCAAGTTGATCCTAGAAGACTAACCTCGTAGCTCACTTAGATCAATCAGTTCAAGCATTGACAAACCCGCCTTCCTTCTGTGTTCAGGACGGATACTCTTTCTGCCTTTGTCGAACTGCCTTGACGCCTTGGCAGGCTTTGACCTGCTTTCCTTCGCTTACCGGAGAGCAGATTCTTTATTACTTACTTTTCGCGGTTGATCGCACCGTGAGGAGAAGAACTTACCTATCTCTATGGGAGCAAAGCCCTTGAACCTGTGATTACCGCTCGACTCCTATCAACTAAACACTAAAATAAGACCTCCATCAGTACGGCAGCACACCAAGCCAGACAGGGATTTTACACAAGAAAGATCTCAATTCAGGTATTCCGTTGAAGATTGTAGTGTATGGCCAAAATGGCATCTTTAAAGCTGCTATGAACTCAGCGTGACTACCCCTTCGCAGGTAACCTATCTCCAGTATTTGGTCTTTCGTATACCCCAGTTTTCGGCCTGTTTGACGAAATTCCCTTTGACTTTCAAAAGTAGAGGGGCGATTAGCCAAGACTCTAATACTCTTTTTTGACAATGAAAGCAGACTGGCCCGAACGGAATTTTCGTATCACACAGCGGATGCAAGGGCCCTTCGGAACTTGTATAACTATATTACTTCCTATCATATAAAATCTTCTACGTGGGCAGACGAGATCAACTCGCACTGGCTCTTTTCTGTGAGCCGCCCCGATCCCAAGCCATAAGTCAAGTCAATAGGGCTTCCTTTTTCTTTATAAAATAAGTACGCAAAGAGAGAAATGACTCATTCCGAATGTGACTAATTGCATTCATTAAAGGCCTGCTCACTACCTTTCTGGTCTCTGTCCAGCTGCTACAGTACAGAGGAAGAAGAGCCGGTATGGGAAGAACTTCCTCTGAGTGTAGGATCTTGAAAGAAGACTTCAGTATGCCTTACTCTATGAGTAAGCAAGCGGTTCGCTTTAGTCAGAGTAGTCAATAGAAAGTCTTAAGCATATAGTAAGCCTCTTCTGACTGACTGGCAAAGAAGGGGTTGACTAACCTACCTATTTTCTTTCTTATCTTAAATAAGGTAGAGCAGAAGCAGATGTGGAATCCTTTTTCGTTGTTGAGGTCCCATCGGTGATAGTACTTTTCTTTTGGAAACTCTATCTTGTAGTTAATCTACGACCAAAGCGGAATCTATAGTAGTAGGGAATGTCTTTTTAAGTGGTCCCTCGTTGGTTCTATAATCCACATAGGTCTTCCTTCTTCGAGCCCCACTTTTTTTGTTTCTGCTGCTAAGGCAAGGCTTAAACCACCTCGGGATCCGCTCTAAATGGATCTTCCGCCTAGCAGCATGTGAATTGGCTTTTCTGATCTTGCTTCCCTTCCTTTTACTTTAATAGAATGCCCCTCCTTCTTGAACTCCAGTCACTGCATAGACATCCCCTTCCAAACCTCTATAGATGAAGATTAGGCTGTCCGTAGGCTTTCTTCCTCGTGTTAGAAATTTTTTATTTAGGCGGGAGAAATTCAGAGTTTAAACCTTTCTTACAGTTCATACTTAAAGTCTTGATTTTTATTTCTCACGTCACCTACTTTTTTCTATATATATAAAGAAATCATTGAAGTCTTTAACTGTGTTTGTTCTCCTGATTTTTGTTACAAATGCCAATGTCAAGCCCTCGGGTAAACTGCCCTTTAGTTTATAGAATCTAGCTGGACTAGCTCTATCCTTTATACCGCCCCGGCTCTCTCATCCAGTAAAAGATTAGCTCAGCTCTTCCTTGGAGGACCTTTACCAGGCATGGCATGAGGGCGCTTGGAACTAGAAGCCTTGTCTTTTGACTTATGTCACGTCGATCGTTGATAAGTCTGATCTGGGATAGGCTGGCTGGGCACAGTTTTAAAATCGGATTATTGAGTCTGCCTGACTATTGGCTTTGGGATGCCAGGCTTGATGCTTCAAGAAAGTTCCAAACCACTCTGGCACTTGGTAAAGATTTGTGATTTCCGGGTGATGACAAGTAACTCGTGAAGGTCTATAGTAAACAACGGCTATTGAGCGTCGAGATGCTTTACCACGCGAGATCCTTTCCTCACGCACGGTACTTATATAGTAGAGCAGCAGCCACCGGCTTTGCTTGGTCGAAACAGACAGATATGGGGAGAGAGAAGGGTCAAAATCTCTTTCTATTCACAGCGTTGGAAATGCCCGAATAAGTCGGCTCTAGAGCAGTCATTGAATGTGCGACCTAAAAAAAAAATGGGATTTCGCTGGCAAGAAGGTAGGTTAACGTAAGAGGGTTCGACAAAGCCTTTCCGTTGGGAAATACCTAAAAAGCAGCGCTAAAGACTGTTAGCCTTCCCTTTAGTACTTTCGCGAAGGTGGAGTCTAAAAAAATGTAACATCTGCTTACTCCTTTGCTCAGTGAACCCCGCATCTGAGGGTCGGGGCGTGAAGGCCTGTCGGCTTTGGAAATCTGACGATTACCTAAAGGCTGCGAGTACCGATGCTCGAGACTTCGTCCTCCGATCCCGCCTCGAATGAAATGACAGTTTGGGCACACCATCCTGCCGAGAGATAGGCTAGTTTGCTCAAAGCATCTGGTATGAGAGCAACATCTTTCTCTCCCCCATGCACCGTCTTTTGTGTTTTTGGTCAAAGGGGGGAGCGTTAGCAAAGGAAGGAGGAAAGTTGAGGAGCTTTAGCGACGATGATAGCAACTATGATAGCGACGCTGACGATAAAGGGAAAGCCCAAGGATGGCCAAAAAAAAGATAGGAAAGGCTGTTTAGGAGAGCAAGAAAAAGAGAGAAAGACATCTCTCTTAAACCTACCCCGTATAGATAATATGACTTCTAAGGCATTTGAGGTAGTTACTATTTTTCTTTATTTACCTCTTCCCTGCCGGAACAGGAAGATTCGAACTGCTTGTAGAAGAAAGACGAGGTCACTCACCAACTACATTTTCTCTGTCTTCGATAAGGTTAAGAGCGCTTGCACATAGGCAGGTTTTTCTTTCCTCTATCAATCTGTCCGAATCCAGGCAATATTCTTCACCTTAGAACCAATTCTGCCAAGCTTCCTCATCTGAACCGTCCTGCTCATCAATGACTGCTCCCTCTGAACTCTTATTGATTAGGTGTCCTAAGCTCGGATGTAGTAGTAGTCAGCTCCGTCAAAGGGCTGACTTCGGCTCCAATCGTAGCAAACAATAAAGAACATAGATAGATTGTTGGAAGCTGCTTTCAATCTATCAACAGCACAGGCGCGTACTGCCTCTTTCAGATAGCCAGACCCGGCTTCTTCCCTTTCGATAGTTGATGCTCGCTCCTGATCCCGGCGCTAAGCTGAGAAGAGCATAAGCCCATGTAAGGCTAGGAGCATCACTCTAACGCTAGGAGCCTTCCTTCTTCCGCAGTTAGGTAGCAGTCCTCTTTGCTTTCTTACATGACAGCTTTCGAAGCAAGCTAGTCAAGCAAGAACAGCGGGATCAGGGAATGTGAACTCAGACAGTACGGGAAGACCAAAACACGCTACACCCAGGAAAGAGGGGAAAAAGTAAGTCAAACACATAAGGAGAAGTCAAGTACACGCCGTCCCTGGTAGACAAAGAGGCAGAGTAATGCCAAAACTCACTTACGTTGCTTCACAAGGACACGAGAAGAGCGTTCCCTGAGGATATGACCCAATCCTCTTCCGGTAATACAAGACATCCAAGACTTTGAATCTTCCCCTTCCAGGCAATGGTCCTCCTAATCCTAAAAAGGGTAGCTTAGACAAGGCTACTTCAAAACCTAATTCCAAGGCTCCTCAACAGGTGACTGCCCAAGTGACTCAGAAAACCTGAGAAGAAGAAGTACAGGAAGAGGGGCAAAGAGGTTTTGGAATTCCCAGAGGAGATGGGAGCTAATGTCATCCATGAGGGAAAGAAGAAGGGAAACGAAATTATTGTCAACAATGATGTTCAAGGGGCTACTGTGGCTCACTCTCCTTTGAAGGAGAAGTCCCCATTCTTCATTTCTTTGAAAAACCTGGAAATCAAAGACCTATTCCTTTGTACGACTTTAAATTGAAATCTCATCTAAGAAATCAATCTTTTTAACTACTGAAGACTTTACGTTAGAGAGGGAGCTGGCAGTAGTGGGACAAGGCACGGCACTTTCTTCATTGACAGTGAGCAAGGTCGTTGACTTCATGCTCAGTCCCCCTTCTTTCTTTCATAACCTTACCGGGAATACTAGGGAAGAGAACCGCTGGAACCCATGGTTCATAAAGACGGAGCGGGGATCCATATACTCAACCCTACTTCCTACTAGTTGTTTACGGTAAATTGATCATATTCTTCTAATTTGGGTGTTACCACGGGTAAGGCACTGGGGAACATACCCCTTTTCATTCTCATTCCCATCAGCCTGTCCCTCAGAGTACGCCAGCTAAAAAAGACCACTAGAGGAGTCCAACCCCAATCCTTGAGAAAGACTACGGGTGTTCATACTGAAGAAGAATCTCTACCTTACTTGATCAGTTTTTTCTCTCTCTAAACAAAAAGGTATATCTCAACTCTAGATGAAGAGTCGTTTCGGGCAGAAGTCAAGTAACGGATTCAAGTTAGCCTGCCAAGGTCCAACTGACAGTGATGATGGAACTAGCTGACATAGATTCTGCTGCAGCAAAGGCGGTAGTTTGAGGACCTGGACCGTTTGACTGGGAGCTGAGAACTCTCTTTCTCTGGTTTCGTTCCCCTTGACCCACCTCTTGATTCTGGATTAGGCACTTGATGTAGACCCAGAAGAGGTTGCTTTTCTTTCCGTGGCTGGGAGAGTAGCCGCCTCTTCACTATCCTTCAGCCGATTCAGATACCGAATCGTATCTCTTGGAGAGAGGTGCAGAAGCTATCCCTTTGACTCAGGGGGGGCGTTCCACCACTTCGACTGATGCTCCTAAAGGAGCCTCGTCGTGAAAGAAGTAATGATAAGAAAAGAATCAAAAAGAAAAAGAAAAGGCCTTCTAGCGATAGAGACTAACAAGGGAATTTACCAATACGAAAGGCGGATCGATCAGGCTGAAGCTATTGTAGCATCTCAAGCTTATCTTTCTTTTGCACCCACCTACCCTGTACTGCCGAACGTTTGCTACAGTTAGAATCCTCTATAATAACTAATAAACCGATTCAAGTGATTGAAACACAGGACCCTCTTTTCCACAGTTAAAGGACTGTTGCGACAGTTGTGATACCGAGACAGTTTCAGACATCTCGACTGGGAAGACCTCTACGAGAGTTGCTTGCCTTCTGCACCGATTGACTGCTTCTATTCTGCTATGCCCCTATTTAAAAGCTTTCCCTATTTGCTTACGGATTTGCTTAACGAATACTTCCCTCAGGCTGGTTATTCCTTGCTTGACAAAGGAGAAGGAAAAGGAAAGTACTTTCAGAGAAGAGTTTACTAGAAAGCACTCGAAGGGAATCGTTTTCCTTTCTCTAAAAGGAAGGACGGGATTCCATCGAACGGAAAGCCTTCTTACGCCTTATTAGCGAGAGTTTTTACTGGTAGTAGGCAAAACCAAGTATCCTCAACCCCACATGGCCCAGAGTTATAGGTATATACGAATTAGCGGGCAAATGCATTTAAACTAGCTTAAATTCTTGATAAGAGAATATGATTTTTTGTTAAATTATCGCGTTTTGATTCTGCTAATATGTGAAAATGTTGCAAGGATTACACGCTTTTTTATGTGGAAACGTAGAGTCTAGTACAATAATGATAAGTACATTATAGAAATTTCCATTTTTAGAAACATTGTTTGTGAATGATTTAATCCCAGAAAGCAATTCCACTTTTTCCATTCAGAATTGCTGTTTGTTGGTGTTATTTCTTGAAGCCGAGGATTTTCCAAGCATTGGTCGATTTCATTGTCTAAATTCTATTGCATTCACTTCTTAGGCAAATGGACTAGTTTGCGACAATATGAACAATTTTAATTTTGTTGAGATGTGCAAAAAATATAGAGTAAAAATAATAACAAATACAAATAGTCAATCGAGGTACAAGTGGCTACAGGGTTTGCTATGACTTGTTACTATTCGATGAAGAATCAATCACTAATGGGATTGAAATGTCCAGATAGATGTCTTATTACTTATTAGGAAGCTACTGGAAAAGGACTTGTATTGTAGATGATATATTGTGATAAATAAAAGTTTAATCAGTATAAATGTAGCTAAATTTTATGTTGATTTGATCATGCTGAAATCTTCCCTTCATTTGTTATAGGCAGTCTATAGATATATACAGTAGTGTACCATCTCCAAGGGGCATCCTTGGGACGCCTGTATTATCTCGACTTGGAAGCTCTTTTTTTGGTTCATCTCTTACAAGGAGACACACTCCCGATAACTTGGCCCCTTTGCATAAGCCATTATTGCCACAACAAGTAGTAGATGACCATGTTTCGAAACAAGATAAAAGGTCTGATTCTTCGTATCGTTCTCCATCAAGGAAGTCCTCCCTTGCAGCTATTGATAGCAAGCCAAAAATCTCTCATGAACTCCCAATGTCTCACCAAAGCTCATATGGCCAAGCTGTACTTAATGGTACGTTACTTGAGCATTTTACTGCGCTAATGCATATGCAGCAATCAGTGATGTATGTGCTATATTTTGTTGACCTAATAATGAACATGCTTCAAACTAATTAGTGAAACGCTAAGCTTAATCGTACGAGTAAGGTGTAACTTGTGTTTGAATTGGTTATATTAGGCACAAATGTTCTCTGTGGGGTGGGTCTCTTAACCACTCCTTATGCTGTCAAGGAAGGAGGATGGTCTGGAATAGCAATACTCTTTCTGTTTGCTGTGCTTTCATTCTACACTGGACTGCTCTTGCGTTCTTGCTTGGATAGCCAACCTGGACTTGAGACTTATCCTGACGTTGGTCAGGCTGCCTTTGGTAATGTGGGACGTTTTGCAATATCAGTGAGTATATTTTTTCTTTTTAGAAAATAAATCAAGAATATATGATAGATGTTAGTGATTATTTAGCAATACGTAACTGAACGAAGCATACCGG